>CAMAOD020000143.1:592500-670000 GCA_945859595.2 Megachile willughbiella
GAGACAGAGACAGAAACAGCGTCAAGCACAGGGAGAGGGACAGGGACAGAGACAGAGACAGAGACAGAGACAGAGACAGAGACAGAGACGGAGACAGAGACAGAGACAGAGACAGAGACAGAGACAGAGACAGAGACAGAGACAGAGACAGAGACATAGACAGACACAGAGACAGAGACAGAGACAGAGACAGAGACAGAGACAGAGACGGAGACAAAGACCGAGACAGACGCAGGGACTGAGACAGAGGCAGAGACAGAGACAGAGACAGAGATAGAGACAGGGCAGAGACAGAGGCAGAGACAGAGACAGAGACAGAGACAGAGACAGAGACAGAGACAGAGACAGAGACAGAGACAGAGACAGAGACAGAGACAGAGACAGAGACAGAGACAGAGACAGAGACAGAGACAGAGACAGAGACAGAGACAGAGACAGAGACAGAGACAGAGACAGAGACCGAGACAGAGACAGAGACAGAGACAGAGACAGAGACAGAGACAGAGACAGAGACAGAGACAGAGACAGAGACAGAGATAGAGACAGGGCAGAGACAGAGGCAGAGACAGAGACAGAGACAGAGACAGAGACAGAGACAGAGACAGAGACGGAGACAAAGACCGAGACAGACGCAGGGACTGAGACAGAGGCAGAGACAGAGACAGAGACAGAGATAGAGACAGGGCAGAGACAGAGGCAGAGACAGAGACAGAGACAGAGACAGAGACAGAGACAGAGACAGAGACAGAGACAGAGACAGAGACAGAGACAGAGACAGAGACAGAGACAGAGACAGAGACAGAGACAGAGACAGAGACAGAGACAGAGACAGAGACAGAGACAGAGACAGAGACCGAGACAGAGACAGAGACAGAGACAGAGACAGAGACAGAGACAGAGACAGAGACAGAGACAGAGACAGAGACAGAGACAGAGACAGAGATAGAGACAGGGCAGAGACAGAGGCAGAGACAGAGACAGAGACAGAGACAGAGACAGAGACGGGGACAGAGACGGAGACAGAGACAGAGACAGAGACAGAGACAGAGACAGAGACAGAGACAGAGACAGAGACAGAGACAGAGACAGAGACAGAGACAGAGACAGAGACAGAGACAGAGACAGAGACAGAGACAGAGACAGAGACAGAGACAGAGACAGAGACAAAGACCGAGGCAGACGCAGGGACTGAGACAGAGGCAGAGACAGAGACAGAGACAGAGATAGAGACAGGGCAGAGACAGAGGCAGAGACAGAGACAGAGACAGAGACAGAGACAGAGACAGAGACAAAGACCGAGACAGAGGCAGAGACACAGACAGAGACAGAGACAGAGACAGAGACAGAGACAGAGACAGAGACAGAGACAGAGACAGAGACAGAGACAGAGACAGAGACAGAGACAGAGACAGAGACAGAGACAGAGACAGAGACAGAGATAGAGACACAGACAGAGACAGAGACAGAGACAGAGACAGAGACAGAGACAGAGACAGAGACTGAGACAGAGACAGAAACAGAGACGGAGACAAAGACAGAGACAGAGACAGAGACAGAGACAGAGACAGAGACATAGACAGAGATAGAGACACAGAGACAGGGGCACAGAGACAGAGACAGAGATGGAGACAGAGAGAGAGATAGAGACACAGACAGAGACAGAGACACAGAGAGAGAGACAGAGTCAGAGACAGAGACAGAGACGGAGATAGAGACAGGGACAGAGACAGAGACGGAGACAGAGGCAGAGACAGAGGCAGGCCCAGAGACAGAGACAGAGACAGAGGGAGAGACAGCGACAGAGACAGAGGCAGAGACAGAGACAGAGACAGAGTCAGAGACAGAGACAGAGACGGAGATAGAGACAGAGACAGAGACAGAGACGGAGACACAGGCAGAGACAGAGGCAGGGACGGAGACAGAGACAGAGACAGAGGGAGAGACAGCGACAAAGACAGAGACAGAGACAGAGACAGAGACAGAGACAGAGACAGAGACAGAGACAGAGACAGAGACAGAGACAGAGACAGAGACAGAGACAGAGACAGAGACAGAAACAGAGACAGAGACAGAGACAGAGACAGAGACAGAGACAGAGACTGAGACACAGACAAAGACAGAGACAGAGACGGAGGCAGAGACAGAGACAGAGACAGAGACAGAGACAGAGACAGAGACAGAGACAGAGACAGAGACAGAGACAGAGACAGAGACAGAGACAGAGACAGAGACAGAGACAGAGACAGAGACAGAGACCGAGACAGAGACAGAGACAGAGACAGAGACAGAGACAGAGACAGAGACAGAGACAGAGACAGAGACAGAGACAGAGACAGAGATAGAGACAGGGCAGAGACAGAGGCAGAGACAGAGACAGAGACAGAGACAGAGACAGAGACGGAGACAGAGACGGAGACAGAGACAGAGACAGAGACAGAGACAGAGACAGAGACAGAGACAGAGACAGAGACAGAGACAGAGACAGAGACAGAGACAGAGACAGAGACAGAGACAGAGACAGAGACAGAGACAGAGACAGAGACAAAGACCGAGGCAGACGCAGGGACTGAGACAGAGGCAGAGACAGAGACAGAGACAGAGATAGAGACAGGGCAGAGACAGAGGCAGAGACAGAGACAGAGACAGAGACAGAGACAGAGACAGAGACAGAGACAGAGATAGAGACACAGACAGAGACAGAGACAGAGACAGAGACAGAGACAGAGACAGAGACAGAGACAGAGACAGAGACAGAGACAGAGACAGAGACAGAGACAGAGACAGAGACAGAGACAGAGACAGAGACAGGGACAGAGACAGAGACGGAGACAGACACAGAGACAGAGACACAGACAGGGGCAGAGACAGAGACAGAGACAGAGACTGAGACAGAGACAGAAACAGAGACGGAGACAAAGACAGAGACAGAGACAGAGACAGAGACAGAGACAGAGACAGAGACATAGACAGAGATAGAGACACAGAGACAGGGGCACAGAGACAGAGACAGAGATGGAGACAGAGAGAGAGATAGAGACACAGACAGAGACAGAGACACAGAGACAGAGACAGAGTCAGAGACAGAGACAGAGACGGAGATAGAGACAGGGACAGAGACAGAGACGGAGACAGAGGCAGAGACAGAGGCAGGCACAGAGACAGAGACAGAGACAGAGGGAGAGACAGCGACAGAGACAGAGGCAGAGACAGAGACAGAGACAGAGTCAGAGACAGAGACAGAGACGGAGATAGAGACAGAGACAGAGACAGAGACGGAGACACAGGCAGAGACAGAGGCAGGGACGGAGACAGAGACAGAGACAGAGGGAGAGACAGCGACAAAGACAGAGACAGAGACAGAGACAGAGACAGAGACAGAGACAGAGACACAGACAGAGACACAGACAAAGACAGAGACAGAGACAGAGACAGAGACAGAGACAGAGACAGAGACAGAGACAGAGACAGAGACAGAGACAGAGACAGAGACAGAGACAGAGACAGAGACAGAGACAGAAACAGAGACAGAGACAGAGACAGAGACAGAGACAGAGACAGAGACAGAGACAGAGACAGAGACAGAGACAGAGACGGAGACAAAGACAGAGACAGAGGGAGAGACAGCGACAGAGACAGAGACAGACACAGAGACAGAGACAGAGACATAGACAGACACAGAGACGGAGACAAAGACCGAGACAGAGACAGAGACGGAGACAGAGGCAGAGACAGAGCCAGGGACAGAGACGGAGACAGAGACAGGGGAAGAGACAGCGACAGAGACAGAGACAGAGACAGAGACAGAGACAGAGACAGAGACAGAGACAGAGACGGAGACAGAGACAGAGACAGGGCAGAGACAGAGGCAGAGACAGAGACAGAGACAGAGACAGAGACAGAGACAGAGACAGAGACAGAGACAGAGACAGAGACAGAGACAGAGACAGAGACAGAGACAGAGACAGAGACAGAGACAGAGACAGAGACAGAGACAGAGACAGAGACAGAGACAGAGACAGAGACAGAGACAGAGACAGAGACAGAGACAGAGACAGAGACAGAGACAGAGACAGAGACAGAGACAGAGACAGAGACAGAGACAGAGACAGAGACAGAGACGGAGACAGAGGCAGAGACAGACACAGAGACGGAGGCAGAGGCAGAGACAGAGACAGAGACAGAGACAGAGACTGAGACAGGGACAGAGACAGGGACAGAAACATAGAGACATAGGCACGGAGGCAGAGATACCGAGACAGAGACAAAGAGACAGAGGCAGAGACACATAGACAGAGACCCAGAGACAGAGACAGAGACACTGACGGAGACAGAGACGGAGGCAGAGACAGAGACTGAGATAGAAAGAGAGACAGAGACAGAGACACAGATGGAGACGGAGACGGAGACGGAGACAGAGGCAGAGACAAACACAGAGACGAAGGCAGAGACTGAGACAGAGACAGAGACAGAGACAGAGACAGAGACATAGAGACATAGGCACGGAGGCAGAGAAGCAGAGGTAGAAACAGAGACAGAGACAGAGACAGAGACAGAGACAGAGACAGAGACAGAGACAGGGACAGAGACTGAGACGGAGACAGAGACAGAGACGGAGACGGAGATAGAGGCAGAGACAGAGACAGAGACGGAGACAGAGGCAGAGACAGAGCCAGGACGGAGATAGAGACAGAGACAGAGGGAGAGGCAGCGACAGAGACAGAGACAGAGACAGAGACAGAGACAGAGACAGAGACAGGGACAGAGACAGACACAGAGACGGAGACAAAGACCGAGACAGAGACAGAGACGGAGACAGAGGCAGAGACAGAGCCAGGGACAGAGACGGAGACAGAGACAGAGGAAGAGACAGAGACAGAGACAGAGACAGAGACAGAGACAGGGACAGAGACAGAGACAGAGACAGAGACAGAGACAGAGACCGAGACAGACGCAGGGGCTGAGACAGAGACAGAGACAGAGACAGAGACAGAGACGGAGACAGAGGCAGAGACAGACACAGAGACGGAGGCAGAGGCAGAGACAGAGACAGAGACAGAGACAGAGACTGAGACAGGGACAGAGACAGGGACAGAAACATAGAGACATAGGCACGGAGGCAGAGATACCGAGACAGAGACAAAGAGACAGAGGCAGAGACACATAGACAGAGACCCAGAGACAGAGACAGAGACACTGACGGAGACAGAGACGGAGGCAGAGACAGAGACTGAGATAGAAAGAGAGACAGAGACAGAGACACAGATGGAGACGGAGACGGAGACGGAGACAGAGGCAAAGACAAACACAGAGACGAAGGCAGAGACTGAGACAGAGACAGAGACAGAGACAGAGACATAGAGACATAGGCACGGAGGCAGAGAAGCAGAGATAGAAACAGAGACAGAGACGGAGACAAAGACCGAGACAGACGCAGGGACTGAGACAGAGGCAGAGACAGAGACAGAGACAGAGATAGAGACAGGGCAGAGACAGAGGCAGAGACAGAGACAGAGACAGAGACAGAGACAGGGACAGAGACAGAGACAGAGACAGAGACAGAGACAGAGACAGAGACAGAGACAGAGACAGAGACAGAGACAGAGACGGAGACAAAGACCGAGACAGACGCAGGGACTGAGACAGAGGCAGAGACAGCGACAGAGACAGAGACAGAGACAGAGACAGAGACAGAGACAGAGACAGAGACAGAGACGGAGACAAAGACCGAGACAGACGCAGGGACTGAGACAGAGGCAGAGGCAGAGGCAGAGACAGAGACAGAGACAGCGACAGAGACAGAGCCAGAGACAGAGACAGAGACAGAGACAGATACAGAGACAGAGACAGAGACAGAGACGGAGACAAAGACCGAGACAGAGACAGAGACAGAGACAGAGACAGAGACAGAGACAGAGACAGAGACAGAGACAGAGACAGAGACAGAGACAGAGACAGAGACGGAGACAAAGACCGAGACAGACGCAGGGACTGAGACAGGGACAGAGGCAGAGGCAGAGACAGAGACAGAGACAGCGACAGAGACAGAGACAGAGACAGAGACAGGGACAGAGACAGAGACAGAGACAGAGACAGAGACAGAGACAGAGACAGAGACAGAGACAGAGACAGAGACAGAGACAGAGACAGAGACAGAGACAGAGACAGAGACAGAGACAGAGACAGAGACAGAGGCAGAGACTGAGACTGAGACTGAGACAGAGACAGAGACAGAGACAGAAACAGAGACGGAGGCAAAGACCGAGACAGAGGCAGAGACACAGCCAGAGACAGAGACAGGGACAGAGACAGAGACAGAGACAGAGACAGAGACTGAGACAGAGACAAAGACAGAGACAGAGACAGAGACAGAGACAGAGACAGAGACAGAGACAGAGACAGAGACAAAGACAGAGACAGAGACAGACACAGAGACAGAGACAGAGACAAAGACAGAGACACAGACAGAGACTGAGACAGAGACAGAGACAGAGACAGAGACAGAGACAGAGACAGAGGCAGAGACTGAGACTGAGACTGAGACAGAGACAGAGACAGAGACAGAAACAGAGACGGAGGCAAAGACCGAGACAGAGGCAGAGACACAGCCAGAGACAGAGACAGGGACAGAGACAGAGACAGAGACAGAGACAGAGACTGAGACAGAGACAAAGACAGAGACAGAGACAGAGACAGAGACAGAGACAGAGACAGAGACAGAGACAGAGACAAAGACAGAGACAGAGACAGACACAGAGACAGAGACAGAGACAAAGACAGAGACACAGACAGAGACTGAGACAGAGACAGAGACAGAGACAGAGATAGAGACAGAGACAGAGACAGAGACAGAGACAGAGACGGAGACAAAGACCGAGACAGACGCAGGGACTGAGACAGAGGCAGAGACAGAGACAGAGACAGAGATAGAGACAGGGCAGAGACAGAGGCAGAGACAGAGACAGAGACAGAGACAGAGACAGAGACAGAGACAGAGACAGAGACAGAGACAGAGACAGTGACAGAGACAGAGACAGAGACAGAGACAGAGACAGAGACAGAGACAGAGACGGAGACAAAGACAGAGACAGAGGGAGAGACAGCGACAGAGACAGAGACAGAGACAGAGACAGAGACATAGACAGACACAGAGACGGAGACAAAGACAGAGACAGAGACAGAGACGGAGACAGAGGCAGAGACAGAGCCAGGGACAGAGACGGAGACAGAGACAGGGGAAGAGACAGCGACAGAGACAGAGACAGAGACAGAGACAGAGACAGAGACAGAGACAGAGACAGAGACAGAGACGGAGACAGAGGCAGAGACAGACACAGAGACGGAGGCAGAGGCAGAGACAGAGACAGAGACAGAGACAGAGACTGAGACAGGGACAGAGACAGGGACAGAAACATAGAGACATAGGCACGGAGGCAGAGATACAGAGACAGAGACAAAGAGACAGAGGCAGAGACACATAGACAGAGACCCAGAGACAGAGACAGAGACACTGACGGAGACAGAGACGGAGGCAGAGACAGAGACTGAGATAGAAAGAGAGACAGAGACAGAGACAGAGATGGAGACGGAGACGGAGACGGAGACAGAGGCAGAGACAAACACAGAGACGAAGGCAGAGACTGAGACAGAGACAGAGACAGAGACAGAGACAGAGACATAGAGACATAGGCACGGAGGCAGAGAAGCAGAGATAGAAACAGAGACAGAGACAGAGACAGAGACAGAGACAGAGACAGAGACAGAGACAGAGACAGAGACAGAGACAGAGACAGAGACAGAGACAGAGACAGAGACAGAGACAGAGACAGAGACAGAGACAGAGACGGAGACAGAGACAAAGACAGGGACAGAGACTGAGACGGAGACAGAGACAGAGACGGAGACGGAGATAGAGGCAGAGACAGAGACAGAGACGGAGACAGAGCCAGGGACGGAGATAGAGACAGAGACAGAGGGAGAGGCAGCGACAGAGACAGAGACAGAGACAGAGACAGAGACAGAGACAGAGACAGGGACAGAGACAGACACAGAGACGGAGACAAAGACCGAGACAGACGCAGGGACTGAGACAGAGGCAGAGACAGGGACAGAGACAGGGACAGAAACATAGAGACATAGGCACGGAGGCAGAGATACAGAGACAGAGACAAAGAGACAGAGGCAGAGACACATAGACAGAGACCCAGAGACAGAGACAGAGACACTGACGGAGACAGAGACGGAGGCAGAGACAGAGACTGAGATAGAAAGAGAGACAGAGACAGAGACAGAGATGGAGACGGAGACGGAGACGGAGACAGAGGCAGAGACAAACACAGAGACGAAGGCAGAGACTGAGACAGAGACAGAGACAGAGACAGAGACAGAGACATAGAGACATAGGCACGGAGGCAGAGAAGCAGAGATAGAAACAGAGACAGAGACAGAGACAGAGACAGAGACAGAGACAGAGACAGAGACAGAGACAGAGACAGAGACAGAGACAGAGACAGAGACAGAGACAGAGACAGAGACAGAGACAGAGACAGAGACAGAGACGGAGACAGAGACAAAGACAGGGACAGAGACTGAGACGGAGACAGAGACAGAGACGGAGACGGAGATAGAGGCAGAGACAGAGACAGAGACGGAGACAGAGCCAGGGACGGAGATAGAGACAGAGACAGAGGGAGAGGCAGCGACAGAGACAGAGACAGAGACAGAGACAGAGACAGAGACAGAGACAAGGACAGAGACAGACACAGAGACGGAGACAAAGACCGAGACAGACGCAGGGACTGAGACAGAGGCAGAGACAGAGACAGAGACAGAGATAGAGACAGGGCAGAGACAGAGGCAGAGACAGAGACAGAGACAGAGACAGAGACAGAGACAGAGACAGAGACAGAGACAGAGACAGAGACAGAGACAGAGACAGAGACAGAGACAGAGACAGAGACAGAGACAGAGACAGAGACAGAGACAGAGACAGAGACAGAGACAGAGACAGAGACAGAGACAGAGACAGAGACAGAGACAGAGACAGAGACGGAGACAAAGACAGAGACAGAGGGAGAGACAGCGACAGAGACAGAGACAGACACAGAGACAGAGACAGAGACATAGACAGACACAGAGACGGAGACAAAGACCGAGACAGAGACAGAGACGGAGACAGAGGCAGAGACAGAGCCAGGGACAGAGACGGAGACAGAGACAGGGGAAGAGACAGCGACAGAGACAGAGACAGAGACAGAGACAGAGACAGAGACAGAGACAGAGACAGAGACGGAGACAGAGACAGAGACAGGGCAGAGACAGAGGCAGAGACAGAGACAGAGACAGAGACAGAGACAGAGACAGAGACAGAGACAGAGACAGAGACAGAGACAGAGACAGAGACAGAGACAGAGACAGAGACAGAGACAGAGACAGAGACAGAGACAGAGACAGAGACAGAGACAGAGACAGAGACAGAGACAGAGACAGAGACAGAGACAGAGACAGAGACAGAAACAGAGACAGAGACAGAGACAGAGACAGAGACAGAGACAGAGACAGAGACAGAGACAGAGACAGAGACAGAGGCAGAGACAGAGACAGAGACAGAGACAGAGACAGAGACAGAGACAGAGACAGAGACAGAGACAGAGACAGAGACAGAGACAGAGACAGAGACAGAGACAGAGACAGAGACAGAGACAGAGACAGAGACAGAGACAGAGACAGAGACAGAGACAGAGACGGAGACAGAGGCAGAGACAGACACAGAGACGGAGGCAGAGGCAGAGACAGAGACAGAGACAGAGACAGAGACTGAGACAGGGACAGAGACAGGGACAGAAACATAGAGACATAGGCACGGAGGCAGAGATACAGAGACAGAGACAAAGAGACAGAGGCAGAGACACATAGACAGAGACCCAGAGACAGAGACAGAGACACTGACGGAGACAGAGACGGAGGCAGAGACAGAGACTGAGATAGAAAGAGAGACAGAGACAGAGACACAGATGGAGACGGAGACGGAGACGGAGACAGAGGCAGAGACAAACACAGAGACGAAGGCAGAGACTGAGACAGAGACAGAGACAGAGACAGAGACAGAGACATAGAGACATAGGCACGGAGGCAGAGAAGCAGAGATAGAAACAGAGACAGAGACAGAGACAGAGACAGAGACAGAGACAGAGACAGAGACAGAGACAGAGACAGAGACAGAGACAGAGACAGAGACAGAGACAGAGACAGAGACAGAGACAGAGACAGAGACAGAGACAGAGACGGAGACAAAGACCGAGACAGACGCAGGGACTGAGACAGGGACAGAGGCAGAGGCAGAGACAGAGACAGAGACAGCGACAGAGACAGAGACAGAGACAGAGACAGGGACAGAGACAGAGACAGAGACAGAGACAGAGACAGAGACAGAAACAGAGACAGAGGCAGAGACAGAGACAGAGACAGAGACAGAGACAGAGACAGAGACAGAGACAGAGACAGAGGCAGAGACTGAGACTGAGACTGAGACAGAGACAGAGACAGAGACAGAAACAGAGACGGAGGCAAAGACCGAGACAGAGGCAGAGACACAGCCAGAGACAGAGACAGGGACAGAGACAGAGACAGAGACAGAGACAGAGACTGAGACAGAGACAAAGACAGAGACAGAGACAGAGACAGAGACAGAGACAGAGACAGAGACAGAGACAGAGACAAAGACAGAGACAGAGACAGACACAGAGACAGAGACAGAGACAAAGACAGAGACAGAGACAGAGACTGAGACAGAGGCAGAGACAGAGACAGAGATAGAGACAGAGACAGAGACAGAGACAGAGACAGAGACGGAGACAAAGACCGAGACAGACGCAGGGACTGAGACAGAGGCAGAGACAGAGACAGAGACAGAGATAGAGACAGGGCAGAGACAGAGGCAGAGACAGAGACAGAGACAGAGACAGAGACAGAGACAGAGACAGAGACAGAGACAGAGACAGTGACAGAGACAGAGACAGAGACAGAGACAGAGACAGAGACAGAGACAGAGACGGAGACAAAGACAGAGACAGAGGGAGAGACAGCGACAGAGACAGAGACAGAGACAGAGACAGAGACATAGACAGACACAGAGACGGAGACAAAGACAGAGACAGAGACGGAGACAGAGACAGAGACAGACACAGAGACAGAGACAGGGACAAAGACAGAGACAGAGACAGAGACTGAGACAGAGACAGAGACAGAGACAGAGACAGAGATAGAGACAGAGACAGAGACAGAGACAGAGACGGAGACAAAGACCGAGACAGACGCAGGGACTGAGACAGAGGCAGAGACAGAGACAGAGACAGAGATAGAGACAGGGCAGAGACAGAGGCAGAGACAGAGACAGAGACAGAGACAGAGACAGAGACAGAGACAGAGACAGAGACAGAGACAGTGACAGAGACAGAGACAGAGACAGAGACAGAGACAGAGACAGAGACAGAGACGGAGACAAAGACAGAGACAGAGGGAGAGACAGCGACAGAGACAGAGACAGAGACAGAGACAGAGACATAGACAGACACAGAGACGGAGACAAAGACAGAGACAGAGACAGAGACGGAGACAGAGGCAGAGACAGAGCCAGGGACAGAGACGGAGACAGAGACAGGGGAAGAGACAGCGACAGAGACAGAGACAGAGACAGAGACAGAGACAGAGACAGAGACAGAGACAGAGACAGAGACGGAGACAGAGACAGAGACAGGGCAGAGACAGAGGCAGAGACAGAGACAGAGACAGAGGCAGAGACAGAGACAGAGACAGAGACGGAGACAGAGGCAGAGACAGACACAGAGACGGAGGCAGAGGCAGAGACAGAGACAGAGACAGAGACAGAGACTGAGACAGGGACAGAGACAGGGACAGAAACATAGAGACATAGGCACGGAGGCAGAGATACAGAGACAGAGACAAAGAGACAGAGGCAGAGACACATAGACAGAGACCCAGAGACAGAGACAGAGACACTGACGGAGACAGAGACGGAGGCAGAGACAGAGACTGAGATAGAAAGAGAGACAGAGACAGAGACAGAGACGGAGACGGAGACGGAGACGGAGACAGAGGCAGAGACAAACACAGAGACGAAGGCAGAGACTGAGACAGAGACAGAGACAGAGACAGAGACAGAGACATAGAGACATAGGCACGGAGGCAGAGAAGCAGAGATAGAAACAGAGACAGAGACAGAGACAGAGACAGAGACAGAGACAGAGACAGAGACAGAGACAGAGACAGAGACAGAGACAGAGACAGAGACAGAGACAGAGACAGAGACAGAGACAGAGACAGAGACGGAGACAGAGACAAAGACAGGGACAGAGACTGAGACGGAGACAGAGACAGAGACGGAGACGGAGATAGAGGCAGAGACAGAGACAGAGACGGAGACAGAGGCAGAGACAGAGCCAGGGACGGAGATAGAGACAGAGACAGAGGGAGAGGCAGCGACAGAGACAGAGACAGAGACAGAGACAGAGACAGAGACAGAGACAGGGACAGAGACAGACACAGAGACGGAGACAAAGACCGAGACAGAGACAGAGACGGAGACAGAGGCAGAGACAGAGCCAGGGACAGAGACGGAGACAGAAACAGAGGAAGAGACAGAGACAGAGACAGAGACAGAGACAGAGACAGAGACAGGGACAGAGACAGAGACAGAGACAGAGACAGAGACAGAGACGGAGACAAAGACCGAGACAGACGCAGGGGCTGAGACAGAGGCAGAGACAGCGACAGAGACAGAGATAGAGACAGGGCAGAGACAGAGGCAGAGACAGAGACAGAGACAGAGACAGAGACAGAGACAGAGACAGAGACAGAGACAGAGACAGAGGCAGAGACACAGAGACGGAGACACAGAGACAGAGATGCAGAGACAGAGACACAGAGACAGAGACAGAGACAGAGGCAGAGACAGACACAGAGACGGAGGCAGAGCCAGGGACGGAGATAGAGACAGAGAGAGAGGGAGCGACAGCGACAGAGACAGAGACAGGGACAGAGACAGAGACAGAGACAGAGACAGAGGAAGAGAAAGCGACAGAGACAGAGACAGAGACGGAGACAGAGACAGAGACAGAGACAGAGACAGAGACAGAGACAGAGACAGAGACAGAGACAGAGACAGAGACAGAGACACAGACAGAGACACAGACAGAGACAGAGACAGAGACAGGGACAGAGACAGAGACAGAGACAGAGACAGAGACAGAGACCGAGACAGACGCAGGGGCTGAGACAGAGGCAGAGACAGCGACAGAGACAGAGATAGAGACATGGCAGAGACAGAGGCAGAGACAGAGACAGAGACAGAGACAGAGACAGAGACAGAGACAGAGACAGAGACAGAGGCAGAGACACAGAGACGGAGACACAGAGACAGAGATGCAGAGACAGAGACACAGAGACAGAGACAGAGACAGAGGCAGAGACAGACACAGAGACGGAGGCAGAGCCAGGGACGGAGATAGAGACAGAGACAGAGGGAGCGACAGCGACAGAGACAGAGACAGGGACAGAGACAGAGACAGAGACAGAGACAGGGACAGAGGAAGAGAAAGCGACAGAGACAGAGACAGAGACAGAGACAGAGACAGAGACAGAGACAGAGACACAGACAGAGACAGAGACAGAGACAGAGACAGAGACAGAGACAGAGACAGAGACAGAGACAGAGACAGAGACAGAGACAGACGCAGGGACTGAGACAGAGGCAGAGACAGCGACAGAGACAGAGATAGAGACAGGGCAGAGACAGAGGCAGAGGCAGAGACAGAGACAGAGACAGCGACAGAGACAGAGACAGAGACACAGACAGAGACAGAGACAGAGACAGAGATGGAGACGGAGATAGAGGCAGAGACAGAGACAGAGACGGAGACAGAGGCAGAGACAGAGCCAGGGACGGAGATAGAGACAGAGACAGAGGGAGAGACAGCGACAGAGACAGAGACAGAGACAGAGACAGAGACAGAGACAGAGACATAGACAGAGACAGAGACAGAGACAGAGACATAGTCAGAGACAGAGACAGAGACGGAGAAAGAGACAGAGGGAGAGACAGCGACAGAGACAGAGACAGAGACAGAGACAGAGACAGAGACATAGACAGACACAGAGACGGAGACAAAGACAGAGACAGAGACAGAGACGGAGACAGAGGCAGAGACAGAGCCAGGGACAGAGACGGAGACAGAGACAGGGGAAGAGGCAGCGACAGAGACAGAGACAGAGACAGAGACAGAGACAGAGACAGAGACAGAGACAGAGACAGAGACGGAGACAGAGACAGAGACAGGGCAGAGACAGAGGCAGAGACAGAGACAGAGACAGAGGCAGAGACAGAGACAGAGACAGAGACGGAGACAGAGGCAGAGACAGACACAGAGACGGAGGCAGAGGCAGAGACAGAGACAGAGACAGAGACAGAGACTGAGACAGGGACAGAGACAGGGACAGAAACATAGAGACATAGGCACGGAGGCAGAGATACAGAGACAGAGACAAAGAGACAGAGGCAGAGACACATAGACAGAGACCCAGAGACAGAGACAGAGACACTGACGGAGACAGAGACGGAGGCAGAGACAGAGACTGAGATAGAAAGAGAGACAGAGACAGAGACAGAGATGGAGACGGAGACGGAGACGGAGACAGAGGCAGAGACAAACACAGAGACGAAGGCAGAGACTGAGACAGAGACAGAGACAGAGACAGAGACAGAGACATAGAGACATAGGCACGGAGGCAGAGAAGCAGAGATAGAAACAGAGACAGAGACAGAGACAGAGACAGAGACAGAGACAGAGACAGAGACAGAGACAGAGACAGAGACAGAGACAGAGACAGAGACAGAGACAGAGACAGAGACAGAGACAGAGACAGAGACAGAGACGGAGACAGAGACAAAGACAGGGACAGAGACTGAGACGGAGACAGAGACAGAGACGGAGACGGAGATAGAGGCAGAGACAGAGACAGAGACGGAGACAGAGGCAGAGACAGAGCCAGGGACGGAGATAGAGACAGAGACAGAGGGAGAGGCAGCGACAGAGACAGAGACAGAGACAGAGACAGAGACAGGGACAGAGACAGACACAGAGACGGAGACAAAGACCGAGACAGAGACAGAGACGGAGACAGAGGCAGAGACAGAGCCAGGGACAGAGACGGAGACAGAAACAGAGGAAGAGACAGAGACAGAGACAGAGACAGAGACAGAGACAGGGACAGAGACAGAGACAGAGACAGAGACAGAGACAGAGACGGAGACAAAGACCGAGACAGACGCAGGGGCTGAGACAGAGGCAGAGACAGCGACAGAGACAGAGATAGAGACAGGGCAGAGACAGAGGCAGAGACAGAGACAGAGACAGAGACAGAGACAGAGACAGAGACAGAGACAGAGACAGAGACAGAGGCAGAGACACAGAGACGGAGACACAGAGACAGAGATGCAGAGACAGAGACACAGAGACAGAGACAGAGACAGAGGCAGAGACAGACACAGAGACGGAGGCAGAGCCAGGGACGGAGATAGAGACAGAGAGAGAGGGAGCGACAGCGACAGAGACAGAGACAGGGACAGAGACAGAGACAGAGACAGAGACAGAGGAAGAGAAAGCGACAGAGACAGAGACAGAGACGGAGACAGAGACAGAGACAGAGACAGAGACAGAGACAGAGACAGAGACAGAGACAGAGACAGAGACAGAGACAGAGACAGAGACACAGACAGAGACACAGACAGAGACAGAGACAGAGACAGGGACAGAGACAGAGACAGAGACAGAGACAGAGACAGAGACCGAGACAGACGCAGGGGCTGAGACAGAGGCAGAGACAGCGACAGAGACAGAGATAGAGACATGGCAGAGACAGAGGCAGAGACAGAGACAGAGACAGAGACAGAGACAGAGACAGAGACAGAGACAGAGACAGAGGCAGAGACACAGAGACGGAGACACAGAGACAGAGATGCAGAGACAGAGACACAGAGACAGAGACAGAGACAGAGGCAGAGACAGACACAGAGACGGAGGCAGAGCCAGGGACGGAGATAGAGACAGAGACAGAGGGAGCGACAGCGACAGAGACAGAGACAGGGACAGAGACAGAGACAGAGACAGAGACAGGGACAGAGGAAGAGAAAGCGACAGAGACAGAGACAGAGACAGAGACAGAGACAGAGACAGAGACAGAGACACAGACAGAGACAGAGACAGAGACAGAGACAGAGACAGAGACAGAGACAGAGACAGAGACAGAGACAGAGACAGACGCAGGGACTGAGACAGAGGCAGAGACAGCGACAGAGACAGAGATAGAGACAGGGCAGAGACAGAGGCAGAGGCAGAGACAGAGACAGAGACAGAGACAGCGACAGAGACAGAGACAGAGACACAGACAGAGACAGAGACAGAGACAGAGATGGAGACGGAGATAGAGGCAGAGACAGAGACAGAGACGGAGACAGAGGCAGAGACAGAGCCAGGGACGGAGATAGAGACAGAGACAGAGGGAGAGACAGCGACAGAGACAGAGACAGAGACAGAGACAGAGACAGAGACAGAGACATAGACAGAGACAGAGACAGAGACAGAGACATAGTCAGAGACAGAGACAGAGACGGAGAAAGAGACAGAGGGAGAGACAGCGACAGAGACAGAGACAGAGACAGAGACAGAGACAGAGACATAGACAGACACAGAGACGGAGACAAAGACAGAGACAGAGACAGAGACGGAGACAGAGGCAGAGACAGAGCCAGGGACAGAGACGGAGACAGAGACAGGGGAAGAGACAGCGACAGAGACAGAGACAGAGACAGAGACAGAGACAGAGACAGAGACAGAGACAGAGACAGAGACAGAGACGGAGACAGAGACAGAGACAGGGCAGAGACAGAGGCAGAGACAGAGACAGAGACAGAGGCAGAGACAGAGACAGAGGCAGAGACGGAGACAGAGGCAGAGACAGACACAGAGACGGAGGCAGAGGCAGAGACAGAGACAGAGACAGAGACAGAGACTGAGACAGGGACAGAGACAGGGACAGAAACATAGAGACATAGGCACGGAGGCAGAGATACAGAGACAGAGACAAAGAGACAGAGGCAGAGACACATAGACAGAGACCCAGAGACAGAGACAGAGACACTGACGGAGACAGAGACGGAGGCAGAGACAGAGACTGAGATAGAAAGAGAGACAGAGACAGAGACAGAGATGGAGACGGAGACGGAGACGGAGACAGAGGCAGAGACAAAAACAGAGACGAAGGCAGAGACTGAGACAGAGACAGAGACAGAGACAGAGACAGAGACATAGAGACATAGGCACGGAGGCAGAGAAGCAGAGATAGAAACAGAGACAGAGACAGAGACAGAGACAGAGACAGAGACAGAGACAGAGACAGAGACAGAGACAGAGACAGAGACAGAGACAGAGACAGAGACAGAGACAGAGACAGAGACAGAGACAGAGACAGAGACGGAGACAGAGACAAAGACAGGGACAGAGACTGAGACGGAGACAGAGACAGAGACGGAGACGGAGATAGAGGCAGAGACAGAGACAGAGACGGAGACAGAGGCAGAGACAGAGCCAGGGACGGAGATAGAGACAGAGACAGAGGGAGAGGCAGCGACAGAGACAGAGACAGAGACAGAGACAGAGACAGGGACAGAGACAGACACAGAGACGGAGACAAAGACCGAGACAGACGCAGGGACTGAGACAGAGGCAGAGACAGAGACAGAGACAGAGATAGAGACAGGGCAGAGACAGAGGCAGAGACAGAGACAGAGACAGAGACAGAGACAGAGACAGAGACAGAGACAGAGACAGAGACAGAGACAGAGACAGAGACAGAGACAGAGACAGAGACAGAGACAGAGGGAGAGACAGCGACAGAGACAGAGACAGACACAGAGACAGAGACAGAGACATAGACAGACACAGAGACGGAGACAAAGACCGAGACAGAGACAGAGACGGAGACAGAGGCAGAGACAGAGCCAGGGACAGAGACGGAGACAGAGACAGGGGAAGAGACAGCGACAGAGACAGAGACAGAGACAGAGACAGAGACAGAGACAGAGACAGAGACAGAGACAGAGACGGAGACAGAGACAGAGACAGGGCAGAGACAGAGGCAGAGACAGAGACAGAGACAGAGACAGAGACAGAGACAGAGACAGAGACAGAGACAGAGACAGAGACAGAGACAGAGACAGAGACAGAGACAGAGACAGAGACAGAGACAGAGACAGAGACAGAGACAGAGACAGAGACAGAGACAGAGACAGGGACAGAGACAGACACAGAGACGGAGACAAAGACCGAGACAGAGACAGAGACGGAGACAGAGGCAGAGACAGAGCCAGGGACAGAGACGGAGACAGAAACAGAGACAGAGACAGAGACAGAGACAGAGACAGAGACAGAGACACAGACAGAGACAGAGACAGAGACGGAGACAGAGGCAGAAACAGACACAGAGACGGAGGCAGAGGCAGAGACAGAGACAGAGACAGAGACAGAGACTGAGACAGACACAGAGACGGAGGCAGAGGCAGAGACAGACACAGAGACGGAGGCAGAGGCAGAGACAGAGACAGAGACAGAGACAGAGACTGAGACAGGGACAGAGACAGGGACAGAAACATAGAGACATAGGCACGGAGGCAGAGATACAGAGACAGAGACAAAGAGACAGAGGCAGAGACACATAGACAGAGACCCAGAGACAGAGACAGAGACACTGACGGAGACAGAGACGGAGGCAGAGACAGAGACTGAGATAGAAAGAGAGACAGAGACAGAGACACAGATGGAGACGGAGACGGAGACGGAGACAGAGGCAGAGACAAACACAGAGACGAAGGCAGAGACTGAGACAGAGACAGAGACAGAGACAGAGACAGAGACATAGAGACATAGGCACGGAGGCAGAGAAGCAGGGATAGAAACAGAGACAGAGACAGAGACAGAGACAGAGACAGAGACAGAGACAGAGACAGAGACAGAGACAGGGACAGAGACTGAGACGGAGACAGAGACAGAGACGGAGACGGAGATAGAGGCAGAGACAGAGACAGAGACGGAGACAGAGGCAGAGACAGAGCCAGGGACGGAGATAGAGACAGAGACAGAGGGAGAGGCAGCGACAGAGACAGAGACAGAGACAGAGACAGAGACAGAGACAGAGACAGAGACAGGGACAGAGACAGACACAGAGACGGAGACAAAGACCGAGACAGAGACAGAGACGGAGACAGAGGCAGAGACAGAGCCAGGGACAGAGACGGAGACAGAGACAGAGGAAGAGACAGAGACAGAGACAGAGACAGAGACAGAGACAGGGACAGAGACAGAGACAGAGACAGAGACAGAGACCGAGACAGACGCAGGGGCTGAGACAGAGGCAGAGACAGCGACAGAGACAGAGATAGAGACAGGGCAGAGACAGAGGCAGAGGCAGAGACAGAGACAGAGACAGAGACAGAGACAGAGACAGAGACAGAGACAGTGACAGAGACAGAGACAGAGGCAGAGACACAGAGACGGAGACACAGAGACAGAGATGCAGAGACAGAGACACAGAGACAGAGACAGAGACAGAGACAGAGACAGAGACAGAGACAGAGGCAGAGACTGAGATAGAGACAGGGCAGAGACAGAGGCAGAGACAGAGGCAGAGACAGAGACAGAGACAGAGACAGAGACAGAGACAGAGACAGAGACAGAGACGGAGACAAAGACCGAGACAGACGCAGGGACTGAGACAGAGGCAGAGGCAGAGGCAGAGACAGAGACAGAGACAGCGACAGAGACAGAGACAGAGACAGAGACAGAGACAGAGACAGAGACTGAGACAGAGACAAAGACAGAGACAGAGGCAGCGACACAGAGACGGAGACACAGAGACAGAGATGCAGAGACAGAGACACAGAGACAGAGACAGAGACAGAGACAGAGACAGAGACAGAGACAGAGGCAGAGACTGAGATAGAGACAGGGCAGAGACAGAGGCAGAAACAGAGGCAGAGACAGAGACAGAGACAGAGACAGAGACAGAGACAGAGACAGAGACAGAGACAGAGACAGAGACAGAGACAGAGACAGAGACAGAGACAGAGACAGAGACAGAGACAGAGACGGAGACAAAGACCGAGACAGACGCAGGGACTGAGACAGAGGCAGAGGCAGAGGCAGAGACAGAGACAGAGACAGCGACAGAGACAGAGACAGAGACAGAGACAGAGACAGAGACTGAGACAGAGACAAAGACAGAGGCAGAGACAGAGACAGAGACAGAGACAGAGACAGAGACAGAGACAGAGACAGAGACAGAGACAGAGACAGAGACAGACACAGAGACAGAGACAGAGACAAAGACAGAGACAGAGACAGAGACTGAGACAGAGACTGAGACAGAGACAGAGACAGAGACAGAGATAGAGACAGAGACAGAGACAGAGACAGAGACAGAGACGGAGACAAAGACCGAGACAGACGCAGGGACTGAGACAGAGGCAGAGACAGAGACAGAGACAGAGATAGAGACAGGGCAGAGACAGAGGCAGAGACAGAGACAGAGACAGAGACAGAGACAGAGACAGAGACAGAGACAGAGACAGAGACAGAGACAGAGACAGAGACAGAGACAGAGACGGAGACAAAGACCGAGACAGACGCAGGGACTGAGACAGAGGCAGAGACAGCGACAGAGACAGAGACAGAGACAGAGACAGAGACAGAGACAGAGACGGAGACAAAGACCGAGACAGACGCAGGGACTGAGACAGAGGCAGAGGCAGAGGCAGAGACAGAGACAGAGACAGCGACAGAGACAGAGCCAGAGACAGAGACAGAGACAGAGACAGATACAGAGACAGAGACAGAGACAGAGACGGAGACAAAGACCGAGACAGAGACAGAGACACAGACAGAGACAGAGACAGAGACAGAGACAGAGACAGAGACAGAGACAGAGACAGAGACAGAGACAGAGACAGAGACAGAGACAGAGACAGAGACAGAGACAGAGACAGAGACAGAGACAGAGACAGAGGCAGAGACTGAGACTGAGACTGAGACAGAGACAGAGACAGAGACAGAAACAGAGACGGAGGCAAAGACCGAGACAGAGGCAGAGACTGAGACTGAGACTGAGACAGAGACAGAGACAGAGACAGAAACAGAGACGGAGGCAAAGACCGAGACAGAGACAGAGACAGAGACGGAGACAAAGACCGAGACAGACGCAGGGACTGAGACAGGGACAGAGGCAGAGGCAGAGACAGAGACAGAGACAGCGACAGAGACAGAGACAGAGACAGAGACAGGGACAGAGACAGAGACAGAGACAGAGACAGAGACAGAGACAGAGACAGAGACAGAGACAGAGACAGAGACACAGACAGAGACAGAGACAGAGACAGAGACAGAGACAGAGACAGAGACAGAGACAGAGACAGAGGCAGAGACTGAGACTGAGACTGAGACAGAGACAGAGACAGAGACAGAAACAGAGACGGAGGCAAAGACCGAGACAGAGGCAGAGACACAGCCAGAGACAGAGACAGGGACAGAGACAGAGACAGAGACAGAGACAGAGACTGAGACAGAGACAAAGACAGAGACAGAGACAGAGACAGAGACAGAGACAGAGACAGAGACAGAGACAGAGACAAAGACAGAGACAGAGACAGACACAGAGACAGAGACAGAGACAAAGACAGAGACAGAGACAGAGACTGAGACAGAGACAGAGACAGAGACAGAGATAGAGACAGAGACAGAGACAGAGACAGAGACAGAGACGGAGACAAAGACCGAGACAGACGCAGGGACTGAGACAGAGGCAGAGACAGAGACAGAGACAGAGATAGAGACAGGGCAGAGACAGAGGCAGAGACAGAGACAGAGACAGAGACAGAGACAGAGACAGAGACAGAGACAGAGACAGAGACAGAGACAGAGACAGAGACAGAGACAGAGACAGAGACAGAGACAGAGACAGAGACGGAGACAAAGACAGAGACAGAGGGAGAGACAGCGACAGAGACAGAGACAGAGACAGAGACAGAGACAGAGACATAGACAGACACAGAGACGGAGACAAAGACAGAGACAGAGACAGAGACGGAGACAGAGGCAGAGACAGAGCCAGGGACAGAGACGGAGACAGAGACAGGGGAAGAGACAGCGACAGAGACAGAGACAGAGACAGAGACAGAGACAGAGACAGAGACAGAGACAGAGACAGAGACGGAGACAGAGACAGAGACAGGGCAGAGACAGAGGCAGAGACAGAGACAGAGACAGAGGCAGAGACAGAGACAGAGACAGAGACGGAGACAGAGGCAGAGACAGACACAGAGACGGAGGCAGAGGCAGAGAGAGAGACAGAGACAGAGACAGAGACTGAGACAGGGACAGAGACAGGGACAGAAACATAGAGACATAGGCACGGAGGCAGAGATACAGAGACAGAGACAAAGAGACAGAGGCAGAGACACATAGACAGAGACCCAGAGACAGAGACAGAGACACTGACGGAGACAGAGACGGAGGCAGAGACAGAGACTGAGATAGAAAGAGAGACAGAGACAGAGACAGAGATGGAGACGGAGACGGAGACGGAGACAGAGGCAGAGACAAACACAGAGACGAAGGCAGAGACTGAGACAGAGACAGAGACAGAGACAGAGACAGAGACATAGAGACATAGGCACGGAGGCAGAGAAGCAGAGATAGAAACAGAGACAGAGACAGAGACAGAGACAGAGACAGAGACAGAGACAGAGACAGAGACAGAGACAGAGACAGAGACAGAGACAGAGACAGAGACAGAGACAGAGACAGAGACAGAGACGGAGACAGAGACAAAGACGGGGACAGAGACTGAGACGGAGACAGAGACAGAGACGGAGACGGAGATAGAGGCAGAGACAGAGACAGAGACGGAGACAGAGGCAGAGACAGAGCCAGGGACGGAGATAGAGACAGAGACAGAGGGAGAGGCAGCGACAGAGACAGAGACAGAGACAGAGACAGAGACAGAGACAGAGACAGGGACAGAGACAGACACAGAGACGGAGACAAAGACCGAGACAGAGACAGAGACGGAGACAGAGGCAGAGACAGAGCCAGGGACAGAGACGGAGACAGAAACAGAGGAAGAGACAGAGACAGAGACAGAGACAGAGACAGAGACAGGGACAGAGACAGAGACAGAGACAGAGACAGAGACAGAGACAGAGACGGAGACAAAGACCGAGACAGACGCAGGGGCTGAGACAGAGGCAGAGACAGCGACAGAGACAGAGATAGAGACAGGGCAGAGACAGAGGCAGAGACAGAGACAGAGACAGAGACAGAGACAGAGACAGAGACAGAGACAGAGACAGAGACAGAGACAGAGACAGAGGCAGAGACACAGAGACGGAGACACAGAGACAGAGATGCAGAGACAGAGACACAGAGACAGAGACAGAGACAGAGGCAGAGACAGACACAGAGACGGAGGCAGAGCCAGGGACGGAGAGAAAGACAGAGAGAGAGGGAGCGACAGCGACAGAGACAGAGACAGGGACAGAGACAGAGACAGAGACAGAGACAGAGGAAGAGAAAGCGACAGAGACAGAGACAGAGACGGAGACAGAGACAGAGACAGAGACAGAGACAGAGACAGAGACAGAGACAGAGACAGAGACAGAGACAGAGACAGAGACAGAGACAGAGACACAGACAGAGACACAGACAGAGACAGAGACAGAGACAGGGACAGAGGCAGAGACAGAGACAGAGACAGAGACAGAGACCGAGACAGACGCAGGGGCTGAGACAGAGGCAGAGACAGCGACAGAGACAGAGATAGAGACATGGCAGAGACAGAGGCAGAGACAGAGACAGAGACAGAGACAGAGACAGAGACAGAGACAGAGACAGAGACAGAGGCAGAGACACAGAGACGGAGACACAGAGACAGAGATGCAGAGACAGAGACACAGAGACAGAGACAGAGACAGAGGCAGAGACAGACACAGAGACGGAGGCAGAGCCAGGGACGGAGATAGAGACAGAGACAGAGGGAGCGACAGCGACAGAGACAGAGACAGGGACAGAGACAGAGACAGAGACAGAGACAGGGACAGAGGAAGAGAAAGCGACAGAGACAGAGACAGAGACAGAGACAGAGACAGAGACAGAGACAGAGACACAGACAGAGACAGACACAGAGACAGAGACAGAGACAGAGACAGAGACAGAGACAGATACAGAGACAGAGACAGACGCAGGGACTGAGACAGAGGCAGAGACAGCGACAGAGACAGAGATAGAGACAGGGCAGAGACAGAGGCAGAGGCAGAGACAGAGACAGAGACAGCGACAGAGACAGAGACAGAGACACAGACAGAGACAGAGACAGAGACAGAGATGGAGACGGAGATAGAGGCAGAGACAGAGACAGAGACGGAGACAGAGGCAGAGACAGAGCCAGGGACGGAGATAGAGACAGAGACAGAGGGAGAGACAGCGACAGAGACAGAGACAGAGACAGAGACAGAGACAGAGACATAGACAGAGACAGAGACAGAGACAGAGACAGAGTCAGAGACAGAGACAGAGACGGAGAAAGAGACAGAGGGAGAGACAGCGACAGAGACAGAGACAGAGACAGAGACAGAGACAGAGACAGAGACATAGACAGACACAGAGACGGAGACAAAGACAGAGACAGAGACAGAGACGGAGACAGAGGCAGAGACAGAGCCAGGGACAGAGACGGAGACAGAGACAGGGGAAGAGACAGCGACAGAGACAGAGACAGAGACAGAGACAGAGACAGAGACAGAGACAGAGACAGAGACGGAGACAGAGACAGAGACAGGGCAGAGACAGAGGCAGAGACAGAGACAGAGACAGAGGCAGAGACAGAGACAGAGACAGAGACGGAGACAGAGGCAGAGACAGACACAGAGACGGAGGCAGAGGCAGAGACAGAGACAGAGACAGAGACAGAGACTGAGACAGGGACAGAGACAGGGACAGAAACATAGAGACATAGGCACGGAGGCAGAGATACAGAGACAGAGACAAAGAGACAGAGGCAGAGACACATAGACAGAGACCCAGAGACAGAGACAGAGACACTGACGGAGACAGAGACGGAGGCAGAGACAGAGACTGAGATAGAAAGAGAGACAGAGACAGAGACAGAGATGGAGACGGAGACGGAGACGGAGACAGAGGCAGAGACAAACACAGAGACGAAGGCAGAGACTGAGACAGAGACAGAGACAGAGACAGAGACAGAGACATAGAGACATAGGCACGGAGGCAGAGAAGCAGAGATAGAAACAGAGACAGAGACAGAGACAGAGACAGAGACAGAGACAGAGACAGAGACAGAGACAGAGACAGAGACAGAGACAGAGACAGAGACAGAGACAGAGACAGAGACAGAGACAGAGACAGAGACAGAGACAGAGACGGAGACAGAGACAAAGACAGGGACAGAGACTGAGACGGAGACAGAGACAGAGACGGAGACGGAGATAGAGGCAGATACAGAGACAGAGACGGAGACAGAGGCAGAGACAGAGCCAGGGACGGAGATAGAGACAGAGACAGAGGGAGAGGCAGCGACAGAGACAGAGACAGAGACAGAGACAGAGACAGAGACAGAGACAGAGACAGGGACAGAGACAGACACAGAGACGGAGACAAAGACCGAGACAGGGACAGAGACAGAGACAGAGACAGAGACAGAGGAAGAGAAAGCGACAGAGAGAGAGACAGAGACGGAGACAGAGACAGAGACAGAGACAGAGACAGAGACAGAGACAGAGACAGAGACAGAGACAGAGACAGAGACAGAGACAGAGACAGAGACAGAGACACAGACAGAGACACAGACAGAGACAGAGACAGAGACAGGGACAGAGACAGAGACAGAGACAGAGACAGAGACAGAGACCGAGACAGACGCAGGGGCTGAGACAGAGGCAGAGACAGCGACAGAGACAGAGATAGAGACATGGCAGAGACAGAGGCAGAGACAGAGACAGAGACAGAGACAGAGACAGAGACAGAGACAGAGACAGAGACAGAGGCAGAGACACAGAGACGGAGACACAGAGACAGAGATGCAGAGACAGAGACACAGAGACAGAGACAGAGACAGAGGCAGAGACAGACACAGAGACGGAGGCAGAGCCAGGGACGGAGATAGAGACAGAGACAGAGGGAGCGACAGCGACAGAGACAGAGACAGGGACAGAGACAGAGACAGAGACAGAGACAGGGACAGAGGAAGAGAAAGCGACAGAGACAGAGACAGAGACAGAGACAGAGACAGAGACAGAGACACAGACAGAGACAGAGACAGAGACAGAGACAGAGACAGAGACAGAGACAGAGACAGAGACAGAGACAGAGACAGAGACAGAGACAGACGCAGGGACTGAGACAGAGGCAGAGACAGCGACAGAGACAGAGATAGAGACAGGGCAGAGACAGAGGCAGAGGCAGAGACAGAGACAGAGACAGCGACAGAGACAGAGACAGAGACACAGACAGAGACAGAGACAGAGACAGAGATGGAGACGGAGATAGAGGCAGAGACAGAGACAGAGACGGAGACAGAGGCAGAGACAGAGCCAGGGACGGAGATAGAGACAGAGACAGAGGGAGAGACAGCGACAGAGACAGAGACAGAGACAGAGACAGAGACAGAGACAGAGACAGAGACATAGACAGAGACAGAGACAGAGACAGAGACAGAGTCAGAGACAGAGACAGAGACGGAGAAAGAGACAGAGACAGAGACAGAGACAGAGACAGAGACATAGACAGAGACAGAGACAGAGACAGAGACAGAGACAGAGACAGAAACAGAGACAGAGACAGAGACAGAGACAGAGACAGAGACAGAGACAGAGACAGAGACAGAGGCAAAGACTGAGACTGAGACAGAGACAGAGACAGAAACAGAGACGGCGATAAAGACAGAGACAGAGGGAGAGACAGCAACAGAGACAGAGGCAGAGACTGAGACTGAGACAGAGACAGAGACAGAGACAGAAACAGAGAGGGAGGCAAAGGCCAAGACAGAGGCAGAGACACAGACACAGACAGAGACGGAGACAGAGGCAGAGACAGAGCCAGGCACAGAGACGGAGACAGAGACGGAGACAGAGACAGACGAAGGGACAGCGACAGAGACAGAGACAGAGACAGAGACAGAGACAGAGACAGAGACAGAGACAGAGACAGAGACAGAGACAGAGACAGAGACGGAGACAAAGACCGAGACAGACGCAGGGACTGAGACAGAGGCAGAGACAGAGACAGAGACAGAGATAGAGACAGGGCAGAGACAGAGGCAGAGACAGAGACAGAGACAGAGACAGAGACAGAGACAGAGACAGAGACAGAGACAGAGACAGAGACAGAGACAGATACAGAGACAGAGACAAAGACCGAGGCAGACGCAGGCACTGAGACAGAGGCAGAGACAGAGACACAGACAGAGATAGAGACAGGGCAGAGACAGAGGCAGAGACAGAGACAGAGACAGAGACAGAGACAGAGACAAAGACCGAGACAGAGGCAGAGACACAGACAGAGACAGAGACAGAGACAGAGACAGAGACAGAGACAGAGACAGAGACAGAGACAAAGACCGAGACAGACGCAGGGACTGAGACAGAGGCAGAGACAGCGACAGAGACAGAGACAGAGGCAGATACAGAGTCTGAGACGGAGACAGAGACAGAGACGGAGACGGAGATAGAGGCAGAGACAGAGACAGAGACGGAGACGGAGGCAGAGACAGAGCCAGGGACGGAGATAGAGACAGAGACAGAGGGAGAGACAGCGACAGAGACAGAGACAGAGACAGAGACAGAGACATAGACGGAGACAGAGGCAGAGACAGAGTCAGAGACAGAGACAGAGACAGAAACAGCGACAGGCACAGGGAGAGGGACAGGGACACAGACAGAGACAGAGACAGAGACAGGGACAGAGACAGATACAGAGGCAGAGACTGAGACTGAGACAGAGACAGAGACAGAGACAGAGACAGAGACAGAGACAGATACTGAGACAGAGACAGAGACTGAGACGGAGACGGAGAGAGAGGCAGGGAGAGAGACAGAGACGGAGACAGAGGCAGAGACAGAGACAGAGACAGAGACAGAGACAGAGACAGAGACAGAGACACAGACAGACACAGAGACAGAGACAGAGACAGAGACAGAGACAGATACAGAGACAGAGACAAAGACAGAGACAGAGACAGAGACAGAGACAGAGACAGAGACAGAGACAGAGACTGAGACAGAGACAGAGACAGAATCAGAGACGGAGACAAAGACCGAGACAGAGGCAGAGACACAGACAGAGACAGAGACAGAGACAGAGACAGAGACAGAGACAGAGACAGAGACAGAGACAGAGACAGAGACAGAGACTGATACAGAGACTGAGACGGAGACAGAGACATAGACGGAGACGGAGATAGAGGCAGAGACAGAGACAGAGACGGAGACAGAGGCAGAGACAGAGCCAGAGACAGAGACAGAGACAGAGACAGAGACGGAGACAGAGACAGAGACAGAGACAGAGACAGAGACAGAGACAGAGACAGAGGCAGAGACTGAGACAGAGACAGAAACAGCGACAGGCACAGGGAGAGGGACAGGGACACAGACGGAGACAGAGACAGAGACAGAGACAGAGACAGAGACAGAGACAGAGACAGAGGCAGAGACTGAGACTGAGACGGAGACAGAGACAGAAACAGAGACGGAGACAAAGACCGAGACAGAGGCAGAGACACAGACAGAGACAGAGACAGAGACAGAGACAGAGACAGAGACAGAGACAGAGACAGAGACAGAGATAGAGACAGAGACAGAGACAGAGACAGAGACAGGGACAGAGACAGAGACAGAGACAGAGACAGACACAGAGACAGAGACAGAGACAGAGACAGAGACAGAGACAGAGACAGAGACAGATACAGAGACAGAGACAGAGACAGAGACTGAGACAGAGACAGAGACAGAGACAGAGACAGAGACAGAGACAGAGACAGAGACAGAGACAGAGACAGAGACAGAGACAGAGACAGAGACAGAGACAGAGACAGAGACAGAGACAGAGACAGAGACAGAGACAGAGACAGAGACAGAGACATAGACAGAGACAGAGACAGAGACAGAGTCAGAGACAGAGACAGAGACGGAGATAGAGACAGCGACAGAGACAGAGGCAGAGACTGAGACTGAGACAGAGACAGAGACAGAAACAGAGACGGAGGCAAAGGCCGAGACAGAGGCAGAGACACAGACACAGACAGAGACGGAGACAGAGGCAGAGACAGAGCCAGGGACAGAGACGGAGACAGAGACAGACGAAGAAACAGCGACAGAGACAGAGACAGAGACAGAGACAGAGACAGAGACAGAGACAGAGACGGAGACAGAGAAGAGACAGAGACAAAGACCGAGACAGACGCAGGGACTGAGACAGAGGCAGAGACAGCGACAGAGACAGAGACCGAGACAGATACAGACACTGAGACGGAGACAGAGACAGAGACGGAGACGGAGATAGAGGCAGAGACAGAGCCAGGGACGGAGATAGAGACAGAGACAGAGGGAGAGACAGCGACAGAGACAGAGACAGAGACAGAGACAGAGACAGAGACAGAGACAGAGACAGAGACAGAGACAGAGACAGAGACAGAGACATAGACAGAGACAGAGACAGAGACAGAGTCAGAGACAGAGACAGAGACGGAGAAAGAGACAGAGACAGAGACAGAGACAGATACTGCGACAGAGACAGAGACTGAGACGGAGACGGAGATAGAGGCAGGGACAGAAACAGCGACAGGCACAGGGAGAGGGACAGGGACACAGACAGAGACAGAGAGAGAGACAGTGACAGAGACAGAGACAGAGACAGAGACAGATACAGAGGCAGAGACTGAGACTGAGACAGAGACAGAGACAGAGACAGAGACAGAGACAGAGACAGAGACAGATACTGCGACAGAGACAGAGACTGAGACGGAGACGGAGATAGAGGCAGGGACAGAGACAGAGACGGAGACAGAGGCAGAGACAGAGCCAGGGACGGAGATAGAGATAGAGACAGAGGGAGAGACAGCGGCAGAGACAGAGACAGAGACAGAGACAGAGGCAGAGACAGAGACAGGGACAGAGACAGAGACAGACACAGAGACGGAGACAAAGACCGAGACAGACGCAGGGACTGAGACAGAGGCAGAGACAGCGACAGAGACAGAGATAGAGACAGAGACAGAGACAGAGACAGAGACAGAGACAGAGACAGAGACAGAGACAGAAACAGAGACGGAGACAAAGACCGAGACAGAGGCAGAGACACAGACAGAGACAGAGACAGAGACAGAGACAGAGACAGAGACAGAGACAGAGACAGAGACAGAGACAGAGACAGAGACAGAGACAGAGACTGATACAGAGACTGAGACGGAGACGGAGACATAGACGGAGACGGAGATAGAGGCAGAGACAGAGACAGAGACGGAGACAGAGGCAGAGACAGAGCCAGAGACAGATACAGAGACAGAGACAGAGACAGAGACAGAGACGGAGACAGAGACAGCGACAGAGACAGAGACAGAAACAGAGACAGAGGCAGAGACTGAGACAGAGACAGAGACAGAGACAGAGACAGAGACAGAGACAGAGACAGAGACAGAGACAGAGACAGAGACAGAGACAGAGACAGAGACATAGACAGAGACAGAGACAGAGACAGAGTCAGAGACAGAGACAGAGACGGAGATAGAGACAGCGACAGAGACAGAGGCAGAGACTGAGACTGAGACAGAGACAGAGACAGAGACAGAAACAGAGACGGAGGCAAAGGCCGAGACAGAGGCAGAGACACAGACACAGACAGAGACGGAGACAGAGGCAGAGACAGAGCCAGGGACAGAGACGGAGACAGAGACAGACGAAGAGACAGCGACAGAGACAGAGACAGAGACAGAGACAGAGACAGAGACAGAGGCAGAGACAGAGACAGAGACAGAGACAGAGACAGAGACAGAGACAGAGACGGAGACAGAGACAGAGACAGAGACAAAGACCGAGACAGACGCAGGGACTGAGACAGAGGCAGAGACAGCGACAGAGACAGATACCGAGACAGATACAGAGACTGAGACGGAGACAGAGACAGAGACGGAGACGGAGATAGAGGCAGAGACAGAGACAGAGACGGAGACAGAGGCAGAGACAGAGCCAGGGACGGAGATAGAGACAGAGACAGAGGGAGAGACAGCGACAGATACAGAGACAGAGACAGAGACAGAGACAGAGACAGAGACAGAGGCAGAGACAGAGACAGAGACAGAGACAGAGACAGAGACAGAGACAGAGACAGAGACAGAGACATAGACAGAGACAGAGACAGAGACAGAGTCAGAGACAGAGACAGAGACGGAGAAAGAGACAGAGACAGAGACAGAGACAGAGACAGAGACAGAGACAGAAACAGAGACCGAGACAGAGACAGAGACAGAGACAGAGACAGAGACAGAGACAGAGACAGAGACAGAGACAGAGACAGAGACAGAGACAGAGACAGAGACAGAGACAGAGACAGAGACAGAGGCAGAGACTGAGACTGAGACAGAGACTGAGACGGAGACGGAGATAGAGGCAGGGACAGAGACAGAGACGGAGACAGAGGCAGAGACAGAGCCAGGGACGGAGATAGAGATAGAGACAGAGACAGAGACAGAGACGGAGACATAGACAGAGACAGAGACAGAGGCAGAGACAGAGACAGGGACAGAGACAGAGACAGACACAGAGACGGAGACAAAGACCGAGACAGACGCAGGGACTGAGACAGAGGCAGAGACAGAGACACAGACAGAGATAGAGACAGGGCAGAGACAGAGGCAGAGACAGAGACAGAGACAGAGACAGAGACAAAGACCGAGACAGAGGCAGAGACACAGACAGAGACAGAGACAGAGACAGAGACAGAGACAGAGACAAAGACCGAGACAGACGCAGGGACTGAGACAGAGGCAGAGACAGCGACAGAGACAGAGACAGAGACAGATACAGAGACTGAGACGGAGACAGAGACAGAGACGGAGACGGAGATAGAGGCAGAGACAGAGACAGAGACGGAGACAGAGGCAGAGACAGAGCCAGGGACGGAGATAGAGACAGAGACAGAGGGAGAGACAGCGACAGAGACAGAGACAGAGACAGAGACACAGACAGAGACAGAGACAGAGACATAGACAGAGACAGAGGCAGAGACAGAGTCAGAGACAGAGACAGAGACAGAAACAGCGACAGGCACAGGGAGAGGGACAGGGACACAGACAGAGACAGAGAGAGAGACAGATACAGAGGCAGAGACTGAGACTGAGACAGAGACAGAGACAGAGACAGAGACAGAGACAGAGACAGATACTGAGACAGAGACAGAGACTGAGACGGAGACGGAGATAGAGGCAGGGACAGAGACAGAGACGGAGACAGAGGCAGAGACAGAGCCAGGGACGGAGATAGAGATAGAGACAGAGGGAGAGACAGCGACAGAGACAGAGACAGAGACAGAGAAAGAGGCAGAGACAGAGACAGGGACAGAGACAGAGACAGACACAGAGACGGAGACAAAGACCGAGACAGACGCAGGGACTGAGACAGAGGCAGAGACAGCGACAGAGACAGAGATAGAGACAGAGACAGAGACAGAGACAGAGACAGAGACAGAGACAGAGACAGAGACAGAGACAGAGACAGAGACAGAGACAGAGACAGAGACAGAGACAGAGACAGAGACAGAGACAGAGACAGAGACAGAGACAGAGACAGAGGCAGAGACACAGACAGAGACAGAGACAGAGACAGAGACGGAGACAAAGACCGAGACAGAGGCAGAGACACAGACACAGACAGAGACGGAGACAGAGGCAGAGACAGAGCCAGGGACAGAGACGGAGACAGAGACAGACGAAGAGACAGCGACAGAGACAGAGACAGAGACAGAGACAGAGACAGAGGCAGAGGCAGAGACAGAGACAGAGACAGAGACAGAGACAGAGACAGAGACAGAGACGGAGACAGAGGCAGAGACACAGACAGAGACAGAGACAGAGACAGATACAGAGACAGAGGCAGAGACACAGACAGAGACAGAGACAGAGACAGAGACAGAGACAGAGACAGATACAGAGACTGAGACGGAGACAGAGACAGAGACGGAGACGGAGATTGAGGCAGAGACAGAGACAGAGACGGAGACAGAGGCAGAGACAGAGCCACGGACGGAGACAGAGACAGGGACAGAGACAGAGACAGAGACAGATACAGAGGCAGAGACTGAGACTGAGACAGAGACAGAGACAGAGACAGAGACAGAGACAGAGACAGAGACAGATACTGAGACAGAGACAGAGACAGAGACGGAGACGGAGATAGAGGCAGAGACAGAGACAGAGACGGAGACAGAGGCAGAGACAGAGCCAGGGACGGAGATAGAGATAGAGGCAGAGGGAGAGACAGCGACAGAGACAGAGACAGAGACAGAGACAGAGACAGAGACAGAGGCAGAGACAGAGACAGAGACAGAGACAGAGACAGACACAGAGACGGAGACAAAGACCGAGACAGAGACAGAGGCGGAGACAGAGGCAGAGACAGAGCCAGGGACAGAGACGGAGACAGAGACAGAGACAGAGACAGAGACAGAGACAGAGACAGAGACAGAGACAGAGACAGAGACAGAGACAGAGACAGAGGCAGAGACTGAGACTGAGACTGAGACTGAGACAGAGACAAAGACAGAAACAGAGGGAGAGACAGCGACAGAGACAGAGGCAGAGACTGAGACTGAGACAGAGACAGAGACGGAGACAGAAACAGAGACGGAGGCAAAGGCCGAGACAGAGGCAGAGACGGAGACAGAGGCAGAGACAGAGCCAGGGACAGAGAAGGAGACAGAGACAGACGAAGAGACAGGACAGAGACAGAGACAGAGACAGAGACAGAGACAGAGACAGAGACAGAGACAGAGACAGAGACAGAGACAGAGACAGAGACAGAGACAGAGACAGAGACAGAGACAGAGACAGAGACAGAGACAGAGACAGAGACAGAGACAGAGACAGAGACAGAGACAGAGACAGAGACAGAGACAGAGACAGGGACAGAGACAGACACAGAGACAGAGACAGAGACAGAGACAGAGACAGAGACAGAGACAGAGACAGAGACAGAGACAGAGACAGAGACAGAGACAGAGACAGGGACAGAGACAGAGACAGAGACAGAGACAGAGACAGAGGCAGAGACAGAGACAGAGACAGATACAGAGACTGAGACGGAGACAGAGACAGAGACGGAGACGGAGATAGAGGCAGAGACTGAGACTGAGACAGAGACAGAGACAGAAACAGAGACGGAGACAAAGACCGAGACAGAGGCAGAGACACAGACAGAGACAGAGACAGAGACAGAGACAGAGACAGAGACAGAGACAGAGACAGAGACAGAGACAGAGACAGAGACAGAGACAGAGACAGAGACAGAGATGCAGAGAGAGACACAGAGACAGAGACAGAGACGGAGACAGAGGCAGAGACAGACACAGAGACGGAGTCAGAGACAGTGACAGAGACAGAGACAGAGACGGAGACAGAGACAGAGACGGAGACAGAGACAGAGACGGAGACAGAGGCAAATAGACACAGATTCAGGGAAAGAGACACAGAGACAGAGTCACCGAGACAGAGACACAGAGACAGAGAGACAGAGTCGGAGACAGGGACAGAGACACTGAGACAGAGACACAGGGACAGAGACACAGAAACAGAGGCAGAGACACAGAGACACAGACACCGAGATGGAGACAGAGAGAGAGACAGAGAGAACGAGACACAGAGACAGGGACACAGACACAGAGACAGAGACGCAGAGACAGTGACACAGAGACAGAGACACAGAGACAGAGAGACAGACATGGTGACACAGGGACAGAGACAGGGTCACAGAGACAGATGCACACAGACATAGACACAGAGACAGCGATGCAGAGACAGATACACAGAGAGAGAGACGCAGAGGCAGTGACACAGAGACAGAGACACAGACACCGGGACAGAGACTCAGAGACAGAGACAAATAGACAGAGGTTCAGGGAAGGAGACACAGAGACAGAGTCACCGAGACAGAGACACAGAGACAGGGGCAGAGACACAGAGACAGAGACCCAGAGACAGAGACAGAGACAGACACATAAACAGAGACAGAGACAGAGACAGAGACAGAGACAGAGACAGAGACAGAGACAGATACAGAGACTGAGACGGAGACAGAGACAGAGACGGAGACGGAGATTGAGGCAGAGACAGAGACAGAGACGGAGACAGAGGTAGAGACAGAGCCACGGACGGAGATAGAGACAGAGACAGAGGGAGAGACAGAGACAGAGACAGAGACAGAGACAGAGACAGAGACAGAGACAGAGACAGAGACAGAAACAGCGACAGGCACAGGGAGAGGGACAGGGACAGAGACAGAGACAGGGACAGAGACAGAGACAGAGACAGATACAGAGGCAGAGACTGAGACTGAGACAGAGACAGAGACAGAGACAGAGACAGAGACAGAGACAGAGACAGATACTGAGACAGAGACAGAGACAGAGACAGAGACGGAGACGGAGATAGAGGCAGAGACAGAGACAGAGACGGAGACAGAGGCAGAGACAGAGCCAGGGACGGAGATAGAGATAGAGACAGAGGGAGAGACAGCGACAGAGACAGAGACAGAGACAGAGACAGAGACAGAGACAGAGGCAGAGACAGAGACAGAGACAGAGACAGAGACAGACACAGAGACGGAGACAAAGACCGAGACAGAGACAGAGGCGGAGACAGAGGCAGAGACAGAGCCAGGGACAGAGACGGAGACAGAGACAGAGACAGAGACAGAGACAGAGACAGAGACAGAGACAGAGACAGAGACAGAGACAGAGACAGAGACGGAGACAGAGACGGAGACGGAGATTGAGGCAGAGACAGAGACAGAGACGGAGACAGAGGCAGAGACAGAGCCACGGACGGAGATAGAGGCAGAGACAGAGGGAGAGACAGAGACAGAGACAGAGACAGAGACAGAGACAGAGACAGAAACAGCGACAGGCACAGGGAGAGGGACAGGGACAGAGACAGAGACAGGGGCAGAGACAGAGACAGAGACAGATACAGAGGCAGAGACTGAGACTGAGACAGAGACAGAGACAGAGACAGAGACAGAGACAGAGACAGAGACAGAGACAGATACTGAGACAGAGACAGAGACAGAGACAGAGACAGAGACGGAGACGGAGATAGAGGCAGAGACAGAGACAGAGACGGAGACAGAGGCAGAGACAGAGCCAGGGACGGAGATAGAGATAGAGACAGAGGGAGAGACAGCGACAGAGACAGAGACAGAGACAGAGACAGAGACAGAGGCAGAGACAGAGGCAGAGACAGAGACAGAGACAGACACAGAGACGGAGACAAAGACCGAGACAGAGACAGAGGCGGAGACAGAGGCAGAGACAGAGCCAGGGACAGAGACGGAGACAGAGACAGAGACAGAGACAGAGACAGAGACAGAGACAGAGACAGAGACAGAGACAGAGACAGAGACAGAGACAGAGGCAGAGACTGAGACTGAGACTGAGACAGAGACAAAGACAGAAACAGAGGGAGAGACAGCGGCAGAGACAGAGGCAGAGACTGAGACTGAGACAGAGACAGAGACGGAGACAGAAACAGAGACGGAGGCAAAGGCCGAGACAGAGGCAGAGACACAGACACAGACAGAGACGGAGACAGAGGCAGAGACAGAGCCAGGGACAGAGACGGAGACAGAGACAGACGAAGAGACAGCGACAGAGACAGAGACAGAGACAGAGACAGAGACAGAGACAGAGGCAGAGACAGAGACAGAGACAGAGACAGAGACAGAGACAGAGACAGAGACGGAGACAGAGACAGAGACAGAGACAAAGACCGAGACAGACGCAGGGACTGAGACAGAGGCAGAGACAGCGACAGAGACAGATACCGAGACAGATACAGAGACTGAGACGGAGACAGAGACAGAGACGGAGACGGAGATAGAGGCAGAGACAGAGACAGAGACGGAGACAGAGGCAGAGACAGAGCCAGGGACGGAGATAGAGACAGAGACAGAGGGAGAGACAGCGACAGATACAGAGACAGAGACAGAGACAGAGACAGAGACAGAGACAGAGGCAGAGACAGAGACAGAGACAGAGACAGAGACAGAGACAGAGACAGAGACAGAGACAGAGACAGAGACATAGACAGAGACAGAGACAGAGACAGAGTCAGAGACAGAGACAGAGACGGAGAAAGAGACAGAGACAGAGACAGAGACAGAGACAGAGACAGAGACAGAAACAGAGACCGAGACAGAGACAGAGACAGAGACAGAGACAGAGACAGAGACAGAGACAGAGACAGAGACAGAGACAGAGACAGAGACAGAGACAGAGACAGAGACAGAGGCAGAGACTGAGACTGAGACAGAGACTGAGACGGAGACGGAGATAGAGGCAGGGACAGAGACAGAGACGGAGACAGAGGCAGAGACAGAGCCAGGGACGGAGATAGAGATAGAGACAGAGACAGAGACAGAGACGGAGACATAGACAGAGACAGAGACAGAGGCAGAGACAGAGACAGGGACAGAGACAGAGACAGACACAGAGACGGAGACAAAGACCGAGACAGACGCAGGGACTGAGACAGAGGCAGAGACAGAGACACAGACAGAGATAGAGACAGGGCAGAGACAGAGGCAGAGACAGAGACAGAGACAGAGACAGAGACAAAGACCGAGACAGAGGCAGAGACACAGACAGAGACAGAGACAGAGACAGAGACAGAGACAGAGACAAAGACCGAGACAGACGCAGGGACTGAGACAGAGGCAGAGACAGCGACAGAGACAGAGACAGAGACAGATACAGAGACTGAGACGGAGACAGAGACAGAGACGGAGACGGAGATAGAGGCAGAGACAGAGACAGAGACGGAGACAGAGGCAGAGACAGAGCCAGGGACGGAGATAGAGACAGAGACAGAGGGAGAGACAGCGACAGAGACAGAGACAGAGACAGAGACACAGACAGAGACAGAGACAGAGACATAGACAGAGACAGAGGCAGAGACAGAGTCAGAGACAGAGACAGAGACAGAAACAGCGACAGGCACAGGGAGAGGGACAGGAACACAGACAGAGACAGAGAGAGAGACAGATACAGAGGCAGAGACTGAGACTGAGACAGAGACAGAGACAGAGACAGAGACAGAGACAGAGACAGATACTGAGACAGAGACAGAGACTGAGACGGAGACGGAGATAGAGGCAGGGACAGAGACAGAGACGGAGACAGAGGCAGAGACAGAGCCAGGGACGGAGATAGAGATAGAGACAGAGGGAGAGACAGCGACAGAGACAGAGACAGAGACAGAGAAAGAGGCAGAGACAGAGACAGGGACAGAGACAGAGACAGACACAGAGACGGAGACAAAGACCGAGACAGACGCAGGGACTGAGACAGAGGCAGAGACAGCGACAGAGACAGAGATAGAGACAGAGACAGAGACAGAGACAGAGACAGAGACAGAGACAGAGACAGAGACAGAGACAGAGACAGAGACAGAGACAGAGACAGAGACAGAGACAGAGACAGAGACAGAGACAGAGACAGAGACAGAGACAGAGACAGAGGCAGAGACACAGACAGAGACAGAGACAGAGACAGAGACGGAGACAAAGACCGAGACAGAGGCAGAGACACAGACACAGACAGAGACGGAGACAGAGGCAGAGACAGAGCCAGGGACAGAGACGGAGACAGAGACAGACGAAGAGACAGCGACAGAGACAGAGACAGAGACAGAGACAGAGACAGAGGCAGAGGCAGAGACAGAGACAGAGACAGAGACAGAGACAGAGACAGAGACAGAGACGGAGACAGAGGCAGAGACACAGACAGAGACAGAGACAGAGACAGATACAGAGACAGAGGCAGAGACACAGACAGAGACAGAGACAGAGACAGAGACAGAGACAGAGACAGATACAGAGACTGAGACGGAGACAGAGACAGAGACGGAGACGGAGATTGAGGCAGAGACAGAGACAGAGACGGAGACAGAGGCAGAGACAGAGCCACGGACGGAGACAGAGACAGGGACAGAGACAGAGACAGAGACAGATACAGAGGCAGAGACTGAGACTGAGACAGAGACAGAGACAGAGACAGAGACAGAGACAGAGACAGAGACAGAGACAGATACTGAGACAGAGACAGAGACAGAGACGGAGACGGAGATAGAGGCAGAGACAGAGACAGAGACGGAGACAGAGGCAGAGACAGAGCCAGGGACGGAGATAGAGATAGAGGCAGAGGGAGAGACAGCGACAGAGACAGAGACAGAGACAGAGACAGAGACAGAGACAGAGGCAGAGACAGAGACAGAGACAGAGACAGAGACAGACACAGAGACGGAGACAAAGACCGAGACAGAGACAGAGGCGGAGACAGAGGCAGAGACAGAGCCAGGGACAGAGACGGAGACAGAGACAGAGACAGAGACAGAGACAGAGACAGAGACAGAGACAGAGACAGAGACAGAGACAGAGACAGAGACAGAGACAGAGGCAGAGACTGAGACTGAGACTGAGACTGAGACAGAGACAAAGACAGAAACAGAGGGAGAGACAGCGACAGAGACAGAGGCAGAGACTGAGACTGAGACAGAGACAGAGACGGAGACAGAAACAGAGACGGAGGCAAAGGCCGAGACAGAGGCAGAGACGGAGACAGAGGCAGAGACAGAGCCAGGGACAGAGAAGGAGACAGAGACAGACGAAGAGACAGGACAGAGACAGAGACAGAGACAGAGACAGAGACAGAGACAGAGACAGAGACAGAGACAGAGACAGAGACAGAGACAGAGACAGAGACAGAGACAGAGACAGAGACAGAGACAGAGACAGAGACAGAGACAGAGACAGAGACAGAGACAGAGACAGAGACAGAGACAGAGACAGGGACAGAGACAGACACAGAGACAGAGACAGAGACAGAGACAGAGACAGAGACAGAGACAGAGACAGAGACAGAGACAGAGACAGAGACAGAGACAGAGACAGGGACAGAGACAGAGACAGAGACAGAGACAGAGACAGAGGCAGAGACAGAGACAGAGACAGATACAGAGACTGAGACGGAGACAGAGACAGAGACGGAGACGGAGATAGAGGCAGAGACTGAGACTGAGACAGAGACAGAGACAGAAACAGAGACGGAGACAAAGACCGAGACAGAGGCAGAGACACAGACAGAGACAGAGACAGAGACAGAGACAGAGACAGAGACAGAGACAGAGACAGAGACAGAGACAGAGACAGAGACAGAGACAGAGATGCAGAGAGAGACACAGAGACAGAGACAGAGACGGAGACAGAGGCAGAGACAGACACAGAGACGGAGTCAGAGACAGTGACAGAGACAGAGACAGAGACGGAGACAGAGACAGAGACGGAGACAGAGACAGAGACGGAGACAGAGGCAAATAGACACAGATTCAGGGAAAGAGACACAGAGACAGAGTCACCGAGACAGAGACACAGAGACAGAGAGACAGAGTCGGAGACAGGGACAGAGACACTGAGACAGAGACACAGGGACAGAGACACAGAAACAGAGGCAGAGACACAGAGACACAGACACCGAGATGGAGACAGAGAGAGAGACAGAGAGAACGAGACACAGAGACAGGGACACAGACACAGAGACAGAGACGCAGAGACAGTGACACAGAGACAGAGACACAGAGACAGAGAGACAGACATGGTGACACAGGGACAGAGACAGGGTCACAGAGACAGATGCACACAGACATAGACACAGAGACAGCGATGCAGAGACAGATACACAGAGAGAGAGACGCAGAGGCAGTGACACAGAGACAGAGACACAGACACCGGGACAGAGACTCAGAGACAGAGACAAATAGACAGAGGTTCAGGGAAAGAGACACAGAGACAGAGTCACCGAGACAGAGACACAGAGACAGGGGCAGAGACACAGAGACAGAGACCCAGAGACAGAGACAGAGACAGACACATAAACAGAGACAGAGACAGAGACAGAGACAGAGACAGAGACAGAGACAGAGACAGAGACAGATACAGAGACTGAGACGGAGACAGAGACAGAGACGGAGACGGAGATTGAGGCAGAGACAGAGACAGAGACGGAGACAGAGGTAGAGACAGAGCCACGGACGGAGATAGAGACAGAGACAGAGGGAGAGACAGAGACAGAGACAGAGACAGAGACAGAGACAGAGACAGAGACAGAGACAGAGACAGAGACAGAAACAGCGACAGGCACAGGGAGAGGGACAGGGACAGAGACAGAGACAGGGACAGAGACAGAGACAGAGACAGATACAGAGGCAGAGACTGAGACTGAGACAGAGACAGAGACAGAGACAGAGACAGAGACAGAGACAGAGACAGATACTGAGACAGAGACAGAGACAGAGACAGAGACGGAGACGGAGATAGAGGCAGAGACAGAGACAGAGACGGAGACAGAGGCAGAGACAGAGCCAGGGACGGAGATAGAGATAGAGACAGAGGGAGAGACAGCGACAGAGACAGAGACAGAGACAGAGACAGAGACAGAGACAGAGGCAGAGACAGAGACAGAGACAGAGACAGAGACAGACACAGAGACGGAGACAAAGACCGAGACAGAGACAGAGGCGGAGACAGAGGCAGAGACAGAGCCAGGGACAGAGACGGAGACAGAGACAGAGACAGAGACAGAGACAGAGACAGAGACAGAGACAGAGACAGAGACAGAGACAGAGACAGAGACGGAGACAGAGACGGAGACGGAGATTGAGGCAGAGACAGAGACAGAGACGGAGACAGAGGCAGAGACAGAGCCACGGACGGAGATAGAGGCAGAGACAGAGGGAGAGACAGAGACAGAGACAGAGACAGAGACAGAGACAGAGACAGAGACAGAAACAGCGACAGGCACAGGGAGAGGGACAGGGACAGAGACAGAGACAGGGGCAGAGACAGAGACAGAGACAGATACAGAGGCAGAGACTGAGACTGAGACAGAGACAGAGACAGAGACAGAGACAGAGACAGAGACAGAGACAGAGACAGAGACAGATACTGAGACAGAGACAGAGACAGAGACAGAGACAGAGACGGAGACGGAGATAGAGGCAGAGACAGAGACAGAGACGGAGACAGAGGCAGAGACAGAGCCAGGGACGGAGATAGAGATAGAGACAGAGGGAGAGACAGCGACAGAGACAGAGACAGAGACAGAGACAGAGACAGAGGCAGAGACAGAGGCAGAGACAGAGACAGAGACAGACACAGAGACGGAGACAAAGACCGAGACAGAGACAGAGGCGGAGACAGAGGCAGAGACAGAGCCAGGGACAGAGACGGAGACAGAGACAGAGACAGAGACAGAGACAGAGACAGAGACAGAGACAGAGACAGAGACAGAGACAGAGACAGAGACAGAGACAGAGGCAGAGACTGAGACTGAGACTGAGACAGAGACAAAGACAGAAACAGAGGGAGAGACAGCGGCAGAGACAGAGGCAGAGACTGAGACTGAGACAGAGACAGAGACGGAGACAGAAACAGAGACGGAGGCAAAGGCCGAGACAGAGGCAGAGACACAGACACAGACAGAGACAGAGACAGAGACAGAGACAGAGACAGAGACAGAGACAGAGACAGAGACAGAGACAGAGACAGAGACAGAGACAGAGACAGAGACAGAGACAGAGACAGAGACAGACACAGAGACAGAGACAGAGACAGAGACAGAGACAGAGACAGAGACAGAGACAGAGACAGAGACAGAGACAGAGACAGAGACAGAGACAGAGACAGAGACAGAGACAGAGACAGAGACAGAGACAGAGACAGAGACAGAGACAGAGACAGAGACAGAGACAGAGACAGAGACAGAGACAGAGACAGAGACAGAGACAGAGACAGAGACAGAGACAGAGACAGAGACAGAGACAGAGACAGAGACAGAGACAGAGACAGAGTCAGAGACAGAGACAGAGACAGAGACTGAGACAGAGACAGAGACAGAGACAGAGACAGAAACAGAGACGGAGGCAAAGGCCGAGACAGAGGCAGAGACAGAGGCAAAGGCAGAGACAGAGACAGGGAGAGAGACAGAGACAGAGACAGACACAGAGACAGAGACAGAGACAGAGACAGAGACAGATACAGAGACAGAGACAGAGACAGAGACAGAGACAGAGACAGAGACAGGGACAGAGACAGAGACAGAGACTGAGACAGAGACAGAGACAGAATCAGAGACGGAGACAAAGACCGAGACAGAGGCAGAGACACAGACAGAGACAGAGACAGAGACAGAGACAGAGACAGAGACAGAGACTGAGACTGAGACAGAGACAGAGACAGAGACAGAGACAGAGACAGAGACAGAGACAGAGACAGAGACAGAGACAGAGACAGAGGCAGAGACAGAGACAGGGACAGAGACAGAGACAGACACAGAGACGGAGACAGAGGCAGAGACAGACACAGAGACGGAGTCAGAGACAGTGACAGAGACAGAGACAGAGACGGAGACAGAGACAGAGACGGAGACAGAGGCAAATAGACACAGATTCAGGGAAAGAGACACAGAGACAGAGTCACCGAGACAGAGACACAGAGACAGAGAGACAGAGTCGGAGACAGGGACAGAGACACTGAGACAGAGACACAGAGACAGAGACACAGAAACAGAGGCAGAGACACAGAGACACAGACACCGAGACGGAGACAGAGAGAGAGACAGAGAGAACGAGACACAGAGACAGGGACACAGACACAGAGACAGAGACGCAGAGACAGTGACACAGAGACAGAGACACAGAGACAGAGAGACAGACATGGTGACACAGGGACAGAGACAGGGTCACAGAGACAGATGCACACAGACATAGACACAGAGACAGCGATGCAGAGACAGATACACAGAGAGAGAGACGCAGAGGCAGTGACACAGAAACAGAGACACAGACACGGGGACAGAGACTCAGAGACAGAGACAAATAGACAGAGATTCAGGGAAAGAGACACAGAGACAGAGTCACCGAGACAGAGACACAGAGACAGGGGCAGAGACACAGAGACAGAGACCCAGAGGCAGAGACAGAGACAGAGACAGTGACAGAGACAGAGACTGAGACTGAGACAGAGACAGAGACAGAGACAGAGACAGAGACAGAGACAGAGACAGAGACAGAGACAGAGACAGATACAGAGACTGAGACGGAGACAGAGACAGAGACGGAGACGGAGATTGAGGCAGAGACAGAGCCACGGACGGAGATAGAGACAGAGACAGAGGGAGAGACAGAGACAGAGACAGATACAGAGGCAGAGACTGAGACTGAGACAGAGACAGAGACAGAGACAGAGACAGAGACAGAGACAGAGACAGATACTGAGACAGAGACAGAGACAGAGACAGAGACAGGGACGGAGACGGAGATAGAGGCAGAGACAGAGACAGAGACGGAGACAGAGGCAGAGACAGAGCCAGGGACGGAGATAGAGATAGAGACAGAGGGAGAGACAGCGACAGAGACAGAGGCGGAGACAGAGGCAGAGACAGAGACAGAGACAGAGACGGAGACAGAGACAGAGACGGAGACGGAGATTGAGGCAGAGACAGAGACAGAGACGGAGACAGAGGCAGAGACAGAGCCAGGGACGGAGATAGAGATAGAGACAGAGGGAGAGACAGCGACAGAGACAGAGACAGAGACAGAGACATAGACAGAGGCAGAGACAGACACAGAGACGGAGACAAAGACCGAGACAGAGACAGAGGCGGAGACAGAGGCAGAGACAGAGCCAGGGACAGAGACGTAGACAGAGACAGAGACAGAGACAGAGACAGAGACAGAGACAGAGACAGAGACAGAGACAGAGACAGGGTCAGAGACAGTGACAGAGACAGAGACAGAGACGGAGACAGAGACAGAGACGGAGACAGAGACAGAGACAGAGACAGAGACAGAGACAGAGACAGAGATGCAGAGAGAGACACAGAGACAGAGACAGAGACGGAGACAGAGGCAGAGACAGAGCCAGGGACGGAGATAGAGATAGAGGCAGAGGGAGAGACAGCGACAGAGACAGAGACAGAGACAGAGACAGAGACAGAGACAGAGGCAGAGACAGAGACAGAGACAGAGACAGAGACAGACACAGAGACGGAGACAAAGACCGAGACAGAGACAGAGGCGGAGACAGAGGCAGAGACAGAGCCAGGGACAGAGACGGAGACAGAGACAGAGACAGAGACAGAGACAGAGACAGAGACAGAGACAGAGACAGAGACAGAGACAGAGACAGAGACAGAGGCAGAGACTGAGACTGAGACTGAGACTGAGACAGAGACAAAGACAGAAACAGAGGGAGAGACAGCGACAGAGACAGAGGCAGAGACTGAGACTGAGACAGAGACAGAGACGGAGACAGAAACAGAGACGGAGGCAAAGGCCGAGACAGAGGCAGAGACGGAGACAGAGGCAGAGACAGAGCCAGGGACAGAGAAGGAGACAGAGACAGACGAAGAGACAGGACAGAGACAGAGACAGAGACAGAGACAGAGACAGAGACAGAGACAGAGACAGAGACAGAGACAGAGACAGAGACAGAGACAGAGACAGAGACAGAGACAGAGACAGAGACAGAGACAGAGACAGAGACAGAGACAGAGACAGAGACAGAGACAGAGACAGAGACAGAGACAGAGACAGAGACAGAGACAGAGACAGGGACAGAGACAGACACAGAGACAGAGACAGAGACAGAGACAGAGACAGAGACAGAGACAGAGACAGAGACAGAGACAGAGACAGAGACAGAGACAGAGACAGGGACAGAGACAGAGACAGAGACAGAGACAGAGACAGAGGCAGAGACAGAGACAGAGACAGATACAGAGACTGAGACGGAGACAGAGACAGAGACGGAGACGGAGATAGAGGCAGAGACTGAGACTGAGACTGAGACAGAGACAGAGACAGAAACAGAGACGGAGACAAAGACCGAGACAGAGGCAGAGACACAGACAGAGACAGAGACAGAGACAGAGACAGAGACAGAGACAGAGACAGAGACAGAGACAGAGACAGAGACAGAGACAGAGACAGAGATGCAGAGAGAGACACAGAGACAGAGACAGAGACGGAGACAGAGGCAGAGACAGACACAGAGACGGAGTCAGAGACAGTGACAGAGACAGAGACAGAGACGGAGACAGAGACAGAGACGGAGACAGAGACAGAGACGGAGACAGAGGCAAATAGACACAGATTCAGGGAAAGAGACACAGAGACAGAGTCACCGAGACAGAGACACAGAGACAGAGAGACAGAGTCGGAGACAGGGACAGAGACACTGAGACAGAGACACAGGGACAGAGACACAGAAACAGAGGCAGAGACACAGAGACACAGACACCGAGATGGAGACAGAGAGAGAGACAGAGAGAACGAGACACAGAGACAGGGACACAGACACAGAGACAGAGACGCAGAGACAGTGACACAGAGACAGAGACACAGAGACAGAGAGACAGACATGGTGACACAGGGACAGAGACAGGGTCACAGAGACAGATGCACACAGACATAGACACAGAGACAGCGATGCAGAGACAGATACACAGAGAGAGAGACGCAGAGGCAGTGACACAGAGACAGAGACACAGACACCGGGACAGAGACTCAGAGACAGAGACAAATAGACAGAGGTTCAGGGAAAGAGACACAGAGACAGAGTCACCGAGACAGAGACACAGAGACAGGGGCAGAGACACAGAGACAGAGACCCAGAGACAGAGACAGAGACAGACACATAAACAGAGACAGAGACAGAGACAGAGACAGAGACAGAGACAGAGACAGAGACAGAGACAGATACAGAGACTGAGACGGAGACAGAGACAGAGACGGAGACGGAGATTGAGGCAGAGACAGAGACAGAGACGGAGACAGAGGTAGAGACAGAGCCACGGACGGAGATAGAGACAGAGACAGAGGGAGAGACAGAGACAGAGACAGAGACAGAGACAGAGACAGAGACAGAGACAGAGACAGAGACAGAAACAGCGACAGGCACAGGGAGAGGGACAGGGACAGAGACAGAGACAGGGACAGAGACAGAGACAGAGACAGATACAGAGGCAGAGACTGAGACTGAGACAGAGACAGAGACAGAGACAGAGACAGAGACAGAGACAGAGACAGATACTGAGACAGAGACAGAGACAGAGACAGAGACGGAGACGGAGATAGAGGCAGAGACAGAGACAGAGACGGAGACAGAGGCAGAGACAGAGCCAGGGACGGAGATAGAGATAGAGACAGAGGGAGAGACAGCGACAGAGACAGAGACAGAGACAGAGACAGAGACAGAGACAGAGGCAGAGACAGAGACAGAGACAGAGACAGAGACAGACACAGAGACGGAGACAAAGACCGAGACAGAGACAGAGGCGGAGACAGAGGCAGAGACAGAGCCAGGGACAGAGACGGAGACAGAGACAGAGACAGAGACAGAGACAGAGACAGAGACAGAGACAGAGACAGAGACAGAGACAGAGACAGAGACGGAGACAGAGACGGAGACGGAGATTGAGGCAGAGACAGAGACAGAGACGGAGACAGAGGCAGAGACAGAGCCACGGACGGAGATAGAGGCAGAGACAGAGGGAGAGACAGAGACAGAGACAGAGACAGAGACAGAGACAGAGACAGAAACAGCGACAGGCACAGGGAGAGGGACAGGGACAGAGACAGAGACAGGGGCAGAGACAGAGACAGAGACAGATACAGAGGCAGAGACTGAGACTGAGACAGAGACAGAGACAGAGACAGAGACAGAGACAGAGACAGAGACAGAGACAGATACTGAGACAGAGACAGAGACAGAGACAGAGACAGAGACGGAGACGGAGATAGAGGCAGAGACAGAGACAGAGACGGAGACAGAGGCAGAGACAGAGCCAGGGACGGAGATAGAGATAGAGACAGAGGGAGAGACAGCGACAGAGACAGAGACAGAGACAGAGACAGAGACAGAGGCAGAGACAGAGGCAGAGACAGAGACAGAGACAGACACAGAGACGGAGACAAAGACCGAGACAGAGACAGAGGCGGAGACAGAGGCAGAGACAGAGCCAGGGACAGAGACGGAGACAGAGACAGAGACAGAGACAGAGACAGAGACAGAGACAGAGACAGAGACAGAGACAGAGACAGAGACAGAGACAGAGACAGAGGCAGAGACTGAGACTGAGACTGAGACAGAGACAAAGACAGAAACAGAGGGAGAGACAGCGGCAGAGACAGAGGCAGAGACTGAGACTGAGACAGAGACAGAGACGGAGACAGAAACAGAGACGGAGGCAAAGGCCGAGACAGAGGCAGAGACACAGACACAGACAGAGACAGAGACAGAGACAGAGACAGAGACAGAGACAGAGACAGAGACAGAGACAGAGACAGAGACAGACACAGAGACAGAGACAGAGACAGAGACAGAGACAGAGACAGAGACAGAGACAGAGACAGAGACAGAGACAGAGACAGAGACAGAGACAGAGACAGAGACAGAGACAGAGACAGAGACAGAGACAGAGACAGAGACAGAGACAGAGACAGAGACAGAGACAGAGACAGAGACAGAGACAGAGACAGAGACAGAGACAGAGACAGAGACAGAGACAGAGACAGAGACAGAGACAGAGACAGACACAGAGACAGAGACAGAGACAGAGACAGAGACAGAGACAGAGACAGAGACAGAGACAGAGACAGAGACAGAGTCAGAGACAGAGACAGAGACAGAGACTGAGACAGAGACAGAGACAGAGACAGAGACAGAAACAGAGACGGAGGCAAAGGCCGAGACAGAGGCAGAGACAGAGGCAAAGGCAGAGACAGAGACAGGGAGAGAGACAGAGACAGAGACAGACACAGAGACAGAGACAGAGACAGAGACAGAGACAGATACAGAGACAGAGACAGAGACAGAGACAGAGACAGAGACAGAGACAGGGACAGAGACAGAGACAGAGACTGAGACAGAGACAGAGACAGAATCAGAGACGGAGACAAAGACCGAGACAGAGGCAGAGACACAGACAGAGACAGAGACAGAGACAGAGACAGAGACAGAGACAGAGACTGAGACTGAGACAGAGACAGAGACAGAGACAGAGACAGAGACAGAGACAGAGACAGGGACAGAGACAGAGACAGACACAGAGACGGAGACAGAGGCAGAGACAGACACAGAGACGGAGTCAGAGACAGTGACAGAGACAGAGACAGAGACGGAGACAGAGACAGAGACGGAGACAGAGGCAAATAGACACAGATTCAGGGAAAGAGACACAGAGACAGAGTCACCGAGACAGAGACACAGAGACAGAGAGACAGAGTCGGAGACAGGGACAGAGACACTGAGACAGAGACACAGAGACAGAGACACAGAAACAGAGGCAGAGACACAGAGACACAGACACCGAGACGGAGACAGAGAGAGAGACAGAGAGAACGAGACACAGAGACAGGGACACAGACACAGAGACAGAGACGCAGAGACAGTGACACAGAGACAGAGACACAGAGACAGAGAGACAGACATGGTGACACAGGGACAGAGACAGGGTCACAGAGACAGATGCACACAGACATAGACACAGAGACAGCGATGCAGAGACAGATACACAGAGAGAGAGACGCAGAGGCAGTGACACAGAGACAGAGACACAGACACGGGGACAGAGACTCAGAGACAGAGACGAATAGACAGAGATTCAGGGAAAGAGACACAGAGACAGAGTCACCGAGACAGAGACACAGAGACAGGGGCAGAGACACAGAGACAGAGACCCAGAGGCAGAGACAGAGACAGAGACAGTGACAGAGACAGAGACTGAGACTGAGACAGAGACAGAGACAGAGACAGAGACAGAGACAGAGACAGAGACAGAGACAGAGACAGAGACAGATACAGAGACTGAGACGGAGACAGAGACAGAGACGGAGACGGAGATTGAGGCAGAGACAGAGCCACGGACGGAGATAGAGACAGAGACAGAGGGAGAGACAGAGACAGAGACAGATACAGAGGCAGAGACTGAGACTGAGACAGAGACAGAGACAGAGACAGAGACAGAGACAGAGACAGAGACAGATACTGAGACAGAGACAGAGACAGAGACAGAGACAGGGACGGAGACGGAGATAGAGGCAGAGACAGAGACAGAGACGGAGACAGAGGCAGAGACAGAGCCAGGGACGGAGATAGAGATAGAGACAGAGGGAGAGACAGCGACAGAGACAGAGGCGGAGACAGAGGCAGAGACAGAGACAGAGACAGAGACAGAGACAGAGACGGAGACAGAGACAGAGACGGAGACGGAGATTGAGGCAGAGACAGAGACAGAGACGGAGACAGAGGCAGAGACAGAGCCAGGGACGGAGATAGAGATAGAGACAGAGGGAGAGACAGCGACAGAGACAGAGACAGAGACAGAGACATAGACAGAGGCAGAGACAGACACAGAGACGGAGACAAAGACCGAGACAGAGACAGAGGCGGAGACAGAGGCAGAGACAGAGCCAGGGACAGAGACGGAGACAGAGACAGAGACAGAGACAGAGACAGAGACAGAGACAGAGACAGAGACAGAGACAGAGACAGGGACAGAGGCAGAGACAGAGACAGGGACAGAGACAGAGACAGACACAGAGACGGAGACAATGACCGAGACAGACGCAGGGACTGAGACAGAGGCAGAGACAGCGACAGAGACAGAGATAGAGACAGAGACAGAGACAGAGACTGAGACAGAGACAGAGACAGAGACAGAGACAGAGACAGAGACAGAGACAGAGACAGAGACAGACACAGAGACAGAGACAGAGACAGAGACAGAGACCGATACAGAGACAGAGACAGAGACAGAGACAGAGACAGAGACAGATACAGAGACAGAGACAGAGACAGAGACAGAGACAGAGACAGAGACAGAGACAGAGACAGAGACTGAGACAGAGACAGAGACAGAATCAGAGACGGAGACAAAGACCGAGACAGAGGCAGAGACACAGACAGAGACAGAGACAGAGGCAGAGACAGAGACAGAGACAGAGACAGAGACAGAGACAGAGACAGATACAGAGACTGAGGCGGAGACAGAGACAGAGACGGAGACGGAGATAGAGGCAGAGACAGAGACATAGACGGAGACAGAGGCAGAGACAGAGCCAGGGACGGAGATAGAGACAGAGACAGAGACAGAGACAGAGACAGAGACAGAGACAGAGACAGAGACAGAGACAGAGACAGAGACAGAGACAGAGACAGAGGCAGAGACTGAGACTGAGACAGAGACAGAGACAGAAACAGAGACGGAGACAGAGACAGAGACGGAGACGGAGATAGAGGCAGAGACAGAGACAGAGACGGAGACAGTGGCAGAGACAGAGCCAGGGACGTAGATAGACACAGAGACAGAGACAGCGACAGAGACAGAGACAGAGACAGAGACAGAGACAGAGACAGAGACAGAGACAGAGACAGAGACAGAGACAGAGACAGAGACAGAGGCAGAGACTGAGACTGAGACAGAGACAGAGACAGAAACAGAGACGGAGACAGAGAGAGAGACGGAGACGGAGACAGAGACGGAGACAGAGGCAGAGACAGACACAGAGACGGAGGCAGAGACAGTGACAGAGACAGAGACAGAGACGGAGACAGAGACAGAGACGGAGACAGAGGCAAATAGACAGAGATTCAGGGAAAGAGACACAGAGACAGAGTCACCGAGACAGAGACACAGAGACAGGGGCAGAGACACAGAGACAGAGACCCAGAGACAGAGACAGAGACAGACACATAAACAGAGACAGAGACAGAGACAGAGACAGAGACAGAGACAGAGACAGAGACAGAGACAAAGACAGAGACAGAGGCAGAGACTGAGACTGAGACTGAGACAGAGACAAAGACAGAAACAGAGGGAGAGACAGCGACAGAGACAGAGGCAGAGACTGAGACTGAGACAGAGACAGAGACGGAGACAGAAACAGAGACGGAGGCAAAGGCCGAGACAGAGGCAGAGACACAGACACAGACAGAGACAGAGACAGAGACAGAGACTGAGACTGAGACAGAGACAGAGACAGAGACAGAGACAGAGACAGAGACAGAGGCAGAGACACAGACACAGACAGAGACAGAGACAGAGACAGAGACTGAGACTGAGACAGAGACAGAGACAGAGACAGAGACAGAGACAGAGACTGAGACAGAGACAGAGACAGAGACAGAGACAGAGACAGAGGCAGAGACACAGACAGAGACAGAGACAGAGACAGAGACAGAGACAGAGACAGAGACAGAGACAGAGACAGAGGCAGAGACTGAGACTGAGACAGAGACAGAGACAGAGACAGAAACAGAGACGGAGACAAAGACCGAGACAGAGGCACAGACACAGACAGAGACAGAGACAGAGACAGACACAGAGACAGAGACAGATACAGAGACTGAGACGGAGACAGAGACAGAGACGGAGACGGAGATAGAGGCAGAGACAGAGACAGAGACGGAGACAGAGGCAGGGACAGAGCCAGGGACGGAGATAGAGACAGAGACAGAGACAGAGACAGAGACAGAGACAGAGACAGAGACAGAGACAGAGACAGAGACAGAGACAGAGACAGAGGCAGAGACTGAGACTGAGACTGAGACAGAGACAGAGACAGAAACAGAGACGGAGACAAAGACCGAGACAGAGGCAGAGACACAGACAGAGACAGAGACAGAGACAGAGACAGAGACAGAGACAGAGACAGAGACAGAGACAGAGACAGAGACAGAGACAGAGACAGAGACAGAGACCGAGACAGAGATGCAGAGAGAGACACAGAGACAGAGACCGAGACGGAGACAGAGGCAGAGACAGACACAGAGACGGAGTCAGAGACAGTGACAGAGACAGAGACAGAGACGGAGACAGAGACAGAGACGGAGACAGAGGCAAATAGACACAGATTCAGGGAAAGAGACACAGAGACAGAGTCACCGAGACAGAGACACAGAGACAGAGAGACAGAGTCGGAGACAGGGACAGAGACACTGAGACAGAGACACAGAGACAGAGACACAGAAACAGAGGCAGAGACACAGAGACACAGACACCGAGACGGAGACAGAGAGAGAGACGGAGAGAACGAGACACAGAGACAGGGACACAGACACAGAGACAGAGACGCAGAGACAGTGACACAGAGACAGAGACACAGAGACAGAGAGACAGACATGGTGACACAGGGACAGAGACAGGGTCACAGAGACAGATGCACACAGACATAGACACAGAGACAGCGATGCAGAGACAGATACACAGAGAGAGAGACGCAGAGGCAGTGACACAGAGACAGAGACACAGACACCGGGACAGAGACTCAGAGACAGAGACAAATAGACAGAGATTCAGGGAAAGAGACACAGAGACAGAGTCACCGGGACAGAGACACAGAGACAGGCGCAGAGACACAGAGACAGACACGTAAACAGAGACAGAGACAGAGACAGAGACAGAGACAGAGACAGAGACAGAGACAGAGACAGATACAGAGACTGAGACGGAGACAGAGACAGAGACGGAGACGGAGATTGAGGCAGAGACAGAGACAGAGACGGAGACAGAGGCAGAGACAGAGCCACGGACGGAGATAGAGACAGAGACAGAGGGAGAGACAGAGACAGAGACAGATACAGAGGCAGAGACTGAGACTGAGACAGAGACAGAGACAGAGACAGAGACAGAGACCGAGACAGAGATGCAGAGAGAGACACAGAGACAGAGACCGAGACGGAGACAGAGGCAGAGACAGACACAGAGACGGAGTCAGAGCCAGGGACAGAGACGGAGACAGAGACAGAGACAGAGACAGAGACAGAGACAGAGACAGAGACAGAGACAGAGACAGAGGCAGAGACAGAGACAGGGACAGAGACAGAGACAGACACAGAGACGGAGACAATGACCGAGACAGACGCAGGGACTGAGACAGAGGCAGAGACAGCGACAGAGACAGAGATAGAGACAGAGACAGAGACAGAGACTGAGACAGAGACAGAGACAGAGACAGAGACAGAGACAGAGACAGAGACAGAGACAGAGACAGAGACAGAGACAGAGACAGACACAGAGACAGAGACAGAGACAGAGACAGAGACCGATACAGAGACAGAGACAGAGACAGAGACAGAGACAGAGACAGAGACAGAGACAGATACAGAGACAGAGACAGAGACAGAGACAGAGACAGAGACAGAGACAGAGACAGAGACAGAGACAGATACAGAGACTGAGGCGGAGACAGAGACAGAGACGGAGACGGAGATAGAGGCAGAGACAGAGACATAGACGGAGACAGAGGCAGAGACAGAGCCAGGGACGGAGATAGAGACAGAGACAGAGACAGAGACAGAGACAGAGACAGAGACAGAGACAGAGACAGAGACAGAGACAGAGACAGAGACAGAGACAGAGACAGAGGCAGAGACTGAGACTGAGACAGAGACAGAGACAGAAACAGAGACGGAGACAGAGACAGAGACGGAGACGGAGATAGAGGCAGAGACAGAGACAGAGACGGAGACAGTGGCAGAGACAGAGCCAGGGACGTAGATAGACACAGAGACAGAGACAGCGACAGAGACAGAGACAGAGACAGAGACAGAGACAGAGACAGAGACAGAGACAGAGACAGAGACAGAGACAGAGACAGAGGCAGAGACTGAGACTGAGACAGAGACAGAGACAGAAACAGAGACGGAGACACAGAGAGAGACGGAGACGGAGACAGAGACGGAGACAGAGGCAGAGACAGACACAGAGACGGAGGCAGAGACAGTGACAGAGACAGAGACAGAGACGGAGACAGAGACAGAGACGGAGACAGAGGCAAATAGACAGAGATTCAGGGAAAGAGACACAGAGACAGAGTCACCGAGACAGAGACACAGAGACAGGGGCAGAGACACAGAGACAGAGACCCAGAGACAGAGACAGAGACAGACACATAAACAGAGACAGAGACAGAGACAGAGACAGAGACAGAGACAGAGACAGAGACAGAGACAGAGACAAAGACAGAGACAGAGGCAGAGACTGAGACTGAGACTGAGACAGAGAGAAAGACAGAAACAGAGGGAGAGACAGCGACAGAGACAGAGGCAGAGACTGAGACTGAGACAGAGACAGAGACGGAGACAGAAACAGAGACGGAGGCAAAGGCCGAGACAGAGGCAGAGACACAGACACAGACAGAGACAGAGACAGAGACAGAGACTGAGACTGAGACAGAGACAGAGACAGAGACAGAGACAGAGACAGAGACAGAGACAGAGACAGAGACAGAGACAGAGACTGAGACGGAGACAGAGACAGAGACGGAGACGGAGATAGAGGCAGAGACAGAGACTGAGACAGAGACAGAGACAGAAACAGAGACGGAGGCAAAGACCGAGACAGAGGCAGAGACACAGACAGAGACAGAGACAGAGACAGAGACAGAGACAGAGACAGAGACAGAGACAGAGACAGAGGCAGAGACTGAGACTGAGACAGAGACAGAGACAGAAACAGAGACGGAGACAAAGACCGAGACAGAGGCACAGACACAGACAGAGACAGGGACAGAGACAGAGACAGAGACAGAGACAGATACAGAGACTGAGACGGAGACAGAGACAGAGACGGAGACGGAGATAGAGGCAGAGGCAGAGACAGAGAAGGAGACAGAGACGGAGACAGAGGCAGAGACAGAGCCACGGACGGAGATAGAGACAGAGACAGAGGGAGAGACAGAGACAGAGACAGATACAGAGGCAGAGACTGAGACTGAGACAGAGACAGAGACAGAGACAGAGACAGAGACAGAGACCGAGACAGAGATGCAGAGAGAGACACAGAGACAGAGACCGAGACGGAGACAGAGGCAGAGACAGACACAGAGACGGAGTCAGAGCCAGGGACAGAGACGGAGACAGAGACAGAGACAGAGACAGAGACAGAGACAGAGACAGAGACAGAGACAGAGACAGAGACAGAGACAGAGGCAGAGACAGAGACAGGGACAGAGACAGAGACAGACACAGAGACGGAGACAATGACCGAGACAGACGCAGGGACTGAGACAGAGGCAGAGACAGCGACAGAGACAGAGATAGAGACAGAGACAGAGACAGAGACTGAGACAGAGACAGAGACAGAGACAGAGACAGAGACAGAGACAGAGACAGAGACAGAGACAGAGACAGAGACAGACACAGAGACAGAGACAGAGACAGAGACAGAGACCGATACAGAGACAGAGACAGAGACAGAGACAGAGACAGAGACAGAGACAGATACAGAGACAGAGACAGAGACAGAGACAGAGACAGAGACAGAGACAGATACAGAGACTGAGGCGGAGACAGAGACAGAGACGGAGACGGAGATAGAGGCAGAGACAGAGACATAGACGGAGACAGAGGCAGAGACAGAGCCAGGGACGGAGATAGAGACAGAGACAGAGACAGAGACAGAGACAGAGACAGAGACAGAGACAGAGACAGAGACAGAGACAGAGACAGAGACAGAGACAGAGACAGAGGCAGAGACTGAGACTGAGACAGAGACAGAGACAGAAACAGAGACGGAGACAGAGACAGAGACGGAGACGGAGATAGAGGCAGAGACAGAGACAGAGACGGAGACAGTGGCAGAGACAGAGCCAGGGACGTAGATAGACACAGAGACAGAGACAGCGACAGAGACAGAGACAGAGACAGAGACAGAGACAGAGACAGAGACAGAGACAGAGACAGAGACAGAGACAGAGACAGAGGCAGAGACTGAGACTGAGACAGAGACAGAGACAGAAACAGAGACGGAGACAGAGAGAGAGACGGAGACGGAGACAGAGACGGAGACAGAGGCAGAGACAGACACAGAGACGGAGGCAGAGACAGTGACAGAGACAGAGACAGAGACGGAGACAGAGACAGAGACGGAGACAGAGGCAAATAGACAGAGATTCAGGGAAAGAGACACAGAGACAGAGTCACCGAGACAGAGACACAGAGACAGGGGCAGAGACACAGAGACAGAGACCCAGAGACAGAGACAGAGACAGACACATAAACAGAGACAGAGACAGAGACAGAGACAGAGACAGAGACAGAGACAGAGACAGAGACAGAGACAGAGACAAAGACAAAGACAGAGGCAGAGACTGAGACTGAGACTGAGACAGAGACAAAGACAGAAACAGAGGGAGAGACAGCGACAGAGACAGAGGCAGAGACTGAGACTGAGACAGAGACAGAGACGGAGACAGAAACAGAGACGGAGGCAAAGGCCGAGACAGAGGCAGAGACACAGACACAGACAGAGACAGAGACAGAGACAGAGACTGAGACTGAGACAGAGACAGAGACAGAGACAGAGACAGAGACAGAGACAGAGACAGAGACAGAGACAGAGACAGAGACTGAGACGGAGACAGAGACAGAGACGGAGACGGAGATAGAGGCAGAGACAGAGACTGAGACAGAGACAGAGACAGAAACAGAGACGGAGACAAAGACCGAGACAGAGGCAGAGACACAGACAGAGACAGAGACAGAGACAGAGACAGAGACAGAGACAGAGACAGAGACAGAGACAGAGACAGAGGCAGAGACTGAGACTGAGACAGAGACAGAGACAGAAACAGAGACGGAGACAAAGACCGAGACAGAGGCACAGACACAGACAGAGACAGGGACAGAGACAGAGACAGAGACAGAGACAGATACAGAGACTGAGACGGAGACAGAGACAGAGACGGAGACGGAGATAGAGGCAGAGACAGAGACAGAGACGGAGACAGAGACGGAGACAGAGGCAGAGACAGACACAGAGGCGGAGGCAGAGACAGTGACAGAGACAGAGACAGAGACGGAGACAGAGACAGAGACGGAGACAGAGGCAAATAGACAGAGATTCAGGGAAAGAGACACAGAGACAGAGTCACCGAGACAGAGACACAGAGACAGGGGCAGAGACACAGAGACAGAGACCCAGAGACAGAGACAGAGACAGACACATAAACAGAGACAGAGACAGAGACAGAGACAGAGACAGAGACAGAGACAGAGACAGAGACAGAGACAAAGACAGAGACAGAGGCAGAGACTGAGACTGAGACTGAGACAGAGACAAAGACAGAAACAGAGGGAGAGACAGCGACAGAGACAGAGGCAGAGACTGAGACTGAGACAGAGACAGAGACGGAGACAGAAACAGAGACGGAGGCAAAGGCCGAGACAGAGGCAGAGACACAGACACAGACAGAGACAGAGACAGAGACAGAGACTGAGACTGAGACAGAGACAGAGACAGAGACAGAGACAGAGACAGAGACAGAGACAGAGACAGAGACAGAGACAGAGACTGAGACGGAGACAGAGACAGAGACGGAGACGGAGATAGAGGCAGAGACAGAGACTGAGACAGAGACAGAGACAGAAACAGAGACGGAGACAAAGACCGAGACAGAGGCAGAGACACAGACAGAGACAGAGACAGAGACAGAGACAGAGACAGAGACAGAGACAGAGACAGAGACAGAGGCAGAGACTGAGACTGAGACAGAGACAGAGACAGAAACAGAGACGGAGACAAAGACCGAGACAGAGGCACAGACACAGACAGAGACAGAGACAGAGACAGAGACAGAGACAGAGACAGATACAGAGACTGAGACGGAGACAGAGACAGAGACGGAGACGGAGATAGAGGCAGAGACAGAGACAGAGACGGAGACAGAGGCAGAGACAGAGCCAGGGACGGAGATAGAGACAGAGACAGAGACAGAGACAGAGACAGAGACAGAGACAGAGACAGAGACAGAGACAGAGACAGAGACAGAGACAGAGACAGAGACAGAGGCAGAGACTGAGACTGAGACAGAGACAGAGACAGAAACAGAGACGGAGACAAAGACCGAGACAGAGGCAGAGACACAGACAGAGACAGAGACAGAGACAGAGACAGAGACAGAGACAGAGACGGAGACAGAGGCAAATAGACACAGATTCAGGGAAAGAGACACAGAGACAGAGTCACCGAGACAGAGACACAGAGACAGAGAGACAGAGTCGGAGACAGGGACAGAGACACTGAGACAGAGACACAGAGACAGAGACACAGAAACAGAGGCAGAGACACAGAGACACAGACACCGAGACGGAGACAGAGAGAGAGACAGAGAGAACGAGACACAGAGACAGGGACACAGACACAGAGACAGAGACGCAGAGACAATGACACAGAGACAGAGACACAGAGACAGAGAGACAGACATGGTGACACAGGGACAGAGACAGGGTCACAGAGACAGATGCACACAGACATAGACACAGAGACAGCGATGCAGAGACAGATACACAGAGAGAGAGACGCAGAGGCAGTGACACAGAGACAGAGACACAGACACCGGGACAGAGACTCAGAGACAGAGACAAATAGACAGAGATTCAGGGAAAGAGACACAGAGACAGAGTCACCGAGACAGAGACACAGAGACAGGGGCAGAGACGCAGAGACAGACACGTAAACAGAGACAGAGACAGAGACAGAGACAGAGACAGAGACAGAGACAGATACAGAGACTGAGACGGAGACAGAGACAGAGACGGAGACGGAGATTGAGGCAGAGACAGAGACAGAGACGGAGACAGAGGCAGAGACAGAGCCACGGACGGAGATAGAGACAGAGACAGAGGGAGAGACAGAGACAGAGACAGATACAGAGGCAGAGACTGAGACTGAGACAGAGACAGAGACAGAGACAGAGACAGAGACAGAGGCAGAGACAGAGACAGAATCAGAGACGGAGACAAAGACCGAGACAGAGGCAGAGACACAGACAGAGACAGAGACAGAGGCAGAGACAGAGACAGAGACAGAGACAGAGACAGAGACAGAGACAGATACAGAGACTGAGGCGGAGACAGAGACAGAGACGAAGACGGAGATAGAGGCAGAGACAGAGACATAGACGGAGACAGAGGCAGAGACAGAGCCAGGGACGGAGATAGAGATAGAGACAGAGGGAGAGACAGCGACAGAGACAGAGAGAGAGACAGAGACAGAGACAGAGACAGAGGCAGAGACAGAGACAGAGACAGAGACAGAGACAGAGACAGAGACAGACACAGAGACGGAGACAAAGACCGAGACAGAGACAGAGGCGGAGACAGAGACAGAGACAGAGACAGATACAGAGACTGAGGCGGAGACAGAGACAGAGACGGAGACGGAGATAGAGGCAGAGACAGAGACATAGACGGAGACAGAGGCAGAGACAGAGCCAGGGACGGAGATAGAGACAGAGACAGAGACAGAGACAGAGACAGAGACAGAGACAGAGACAGAGACAGAGACAGAGACAGAGACAGAGACAGAGACAGAGACAGAGGCAGAGACTGAGACTGAGACAGAGACAGAGACAGAAACAGAGACGGAGACAGAGACAGAGACGGAGACGGAGATAGAGGCAGAGACAGAGACAGAGACGGAGACAGTGGCAGAGACAGAGCCAGGGACGGAGATAGAGACAGAGACAGAGACAGAGACAGAGACAGAGACAGAGACAGAGACAGAGACAGAGACAGAGGCAGAGACTGAGACTGAGACAGAGACAGAGACAGAAACAGAGACGGAGACAGAGAGAGAGACGGAGACGGAGACAGAGACGGAGACAGAGGCAGAGACAGACACAGAGACGGAGGCAGAGACAGTGACAGAGACAGAGACAGAGACGGAGACAGAGACAGAGACGGAGACAGAGGCAAATAGACAGAGATTCAGGGAAAGAGACACAGAGACAGAGTCACCGAGACAGAGACACAGAGACAGGGGCAGAGACACAGAGACAGAGACCCTGAGACAGAGACAGAGACAGACACATAAACAGAGACAGAGACAGAGACAGAGACAGAGACAGAGACACAGACAGAGACAGAGACAGAGACAGAGACAGAGGCAGAGACTGAGACTGAGACTGAGACAGAGACAAAGACAGAAACAGAGGGAGAGACAGCGACAGAGACAGAGGCAGAGACTGAGACTGAGACAGAGACAGAGACGGAGACAGAAACAGAGACGGAGGCAAAGGCCGAGACAGAGGCAGAGACACAGACACAGACAGAGACAGAGACAGAGACAGAGACAGAGACAGAGACAGAGACAGAGACAGAGACAGAGACAGAGACAGAGACAGAGACAGAGACAGAAACAGAGACAGAGACAGAGACAGAGACAGAGACAGAGACAGACACAGAGACAGAGACAGAGACAGAGACAGAGACAGAGACAGAGACAGAGACTGAGACAGAGACAGAGACAGAGACAGAGACAGAAACAGAGACGGAGGCAAAGGCCGAGACAGAGGCAGAGACAGAGGCAAAGACAGAGACAGAGACAGGGACAGAGACAGAGACAGAGACAGAGACAGAGACAGAGACAGAGACAGAGACAGAGACAGAGACAGAGACAGAGACAGAGATAGAAACAGAGACAGAGACAGAGGCAGAGGCAGAGACAGAGACAGGGACAGAGACAGAGACAGACACAGAGACGGAGACAAAGACCGAGACAGACGCAGGGACTGAGACAGACGCAGAGACAGCGACAGAGACAGAGATAGAGACAGAGACAGAGACAGAGACAGAGACAGAGACAGAGACAGAGACAGAGACAGAGACAGAGACAGACACAGAGACAGAGACAGAGACAGATACAGAGACAGATACAGAGACAGAGACAGAGACAGAGACAGAGACAGAGACAGAGACAGAGACAGAGACAGAGACAGAGACAGAGACAGAGACAGACACAGAGACAGAGACAGAGACAGAGACAGAGGCAGAGACAGAGACAGGGACAGAGACAGAGACAGACACAGAGACGGAGACAATGACCGAGACAGACGCAGGGACTGAGACAGAGGCAGAGACCGCGACAGAGACAGAGATAGAGACAGAGACAGAGACAGAGACGGAGACAGAGACAGAGACAGAGACAGAGACAGAGACAGAGACAGAGACAGAGACAGAGACAGAGACAGAGACAGACACAGAGACAGAAACAGAGACAGAGACAGAGACCGATACAGAGACAGAGACAGAGACAGAGACAGAGACAGAGACAGAGACAGAGACAGAGACAGATACAGAGACAGAGACAGAGACAGAGACAGAGACAGAGACAGAGACAGAGACAGAGACAGAGACAGAGACAGAGACTGAGACAGAGACAGAGACAGAATCAGAGACGGAGACAAAGACCGAGACAGAGGCAGAGACACAGACAGAGACAGAGACAGAGGCAGAGACAGAGACAGAGACAGAGACAGAGACAGAGACAGAGACAGATACAGAGACTGAGGCGGAGACAGAGACAGAGACGGAGACGGAGATAGAGGCAGAGACAGAGACATAGACGGAGACAGAGGCAGAGACAGAGCCAGGGACGGAGATAGAGACAGAGACAGAGACAGAGACAGAGACAGAGACAGAGACAGAGACAGAGACAGAGACAGAGACAGAGACAGAGACAGAGGCAGAGACTGAGACTGAGACAGAGACAGAGACAGAAACAGAGACGGAGACAGAGACAGAGACGGAGACGGAGATAGAGGCAGAGACAGAGACAGAGACGGAGACAGTGGCAGAGACAGAGCCAGGGACGGAGATAGAGACAGAGACAGAGACAGAGACAGAGACAGAGACAGAGACAGAGACAGAGACAGAGACAGAGACAGAGACAGAGACAGAGACCGAGACAGAGGCAGAGACTGAGACTGAGACAGAGACAGAGACAGAAACAGAGACGGAGACAGAGAGAGAGACGGAGACGGAGACAGAGACGGAGACAGAGGCAGAGACAGACACAGAGACGGAGGCAGAGACAGTGACAGAGACAGAGACAGAGACGGAGACAGAGACAGAGACGGAGACAGAGGCAAATAGACAGAGATTCAGGGAAAGAGACACAGAGACAGAGTCACCGAGACAGAGACACAGAGACAGGGGCAGAGACACAGAGACAGAGACCCTGAGACAGAGACAGAGACAGACACATAAACAGAGACAGAGACAGAGACAGAGACAGAGACAGAGACACAGACAGAGACAGAGACAGAGACAGAGACAGAGGCAGAGACTGAGACTGAGACTGAGACAGAGACAAAGACAGAAACAGAGGGAGAGACAGCGACAGAGACAGAGGCAGAGACTGAGACTGAGACAGAGACAGAGACGGAGACAGAAACAGAGACGGAGGCAAAGGCCGAGACAGAGGCAGAGACACAGACACAGACAGAGACAGAGACAGAGACAGAGACAGAGACAGAGACAGAGACAGAGACAGAGACAGAGACAGAGACAGAGACAGAGACAGAGACAGAGACAGAGACAGAAACAGAGACAGAGACAGAGACAGAGACAGAGACAGAGACAGACACAGAGACAGAGACAGAGACAGAGACAGAGACAGAGACAGAGACAGAGACAGAGACAGAGACAGAGACAGAGATGCAGAGAGTGACACAGAGACAGAGACAGAGACGGAGACAGAGGCAGAGACAGACACAGAGACGGAGGCAGAGACAGTGACAGAGACAGAGACAGAGGCAGAGACAGAGCCACGGACGGAGATAGAGACAGAGACAGAGGGAGAGACAGAGACAGAGACAGAGACAGGGACAGAGACAGAGACAGAGACTGAGACAGAAACAGCGACAGGCACAGGGAGAGGGACAGGGACAGAGACAGAGACAGGGACAGAGACAGAGACAGAGACAGATACAGAGGCAGAGACTGAGACTGAGACAGAGACAGAGACAGAGACAGAGACAGAGACAGAGACAGAGACAGATACTGAGACAGAGACAGAGACAGAGACAGAGACGGAGACGGAGATAGAGGCAGAGACAGAGACAGAGACGGAGACAGAGGCAGAGACAGAGACAGGGACGGAGATAGAGATGGAGACAGAGGGAGAGACAGCGACAGAGACAGAGACAGAGACAGAGACAGAGACAGGGACAGAGACAGAGACAGACACAGAGACAGAGACAGACACAGAGACAGAGACAGAGACAGAGACAGAGACAGAGACAGAGGCAGAGACAGAGACAGGGACAGAGACAGAGACAGACACAGAGACGGAGACAAAGACCGAGACAGACGCAGGGACTGAGACAGAGGCAGAGACAGCGACAGAGACAGAGATAGAGACAGAGACAGAGACAGAGACACAGTCAGAGACAGAGACAGAGACAGAGACAGAGACAGAGACAGAGACAGAGACAGAGACAGAGACAGACACAGAGACAGAGACAGAGACAGAGACAGAGCCAGATACAGAGACAGAGACAGAGACAGAGACAGAGACAGAGACAGAGACAGAGACAGAGACAGAGACAGAGACTGAGACAGAGACAGAGACAGAATCAGAGACGGAGACAAAGACCGAGACAGAGGCAGAGACACAGACAGAGACAGAGACAGAGACAGAGACAGAGACAGAGACAGAGACAGAGACAGAGACAGAGACAGAGACTGATACAGAGACTGAGACGGAGACAGAGACATAGACGGAGACGGAGATAGAGGCAGAGACAGAGACAGAGACGGAGACAGAGGCAGAGACAGAGCCAGAGACAGAGACAGAGACAGAGACAGAGACAGAGACGGAGACAGAGACAGAGACAGAGACAGAGACAGAGACAGAGACAGAGGTAGAGACTGAGACTGAGACAGAGACAGAGACAGAAACAGAGACGGAGACAAAGACCGAGACAGAGGCAGAGACACAGACAGAGACAGAGACAGAGACAGAGACAGATACAGAGACTGAGACGGAGACAGAGACAGAGACGGAGACGGAGATAGAGGCAGAGACAGAGACTGAGACAGAGACAGAGACAGAAACAGAGACGGAGACAAAGACCGAGACAGAGGCAGAGACACAGGCAGAGACAGAGACAGAGACGGAGACAGAGACAGAGGCAGAGACAGAGACAGAGATGCAGAGAGAGACACAGAGACAGAGACAGAGACGGAGACAGAGGCAGAGACAGACACAGAGACGGAGGCAGAGACAGTGACAGAGACAAAGACAGAGACGGAGACAGAGACAGAGACGGAGACAGAGGCAAATAGACACAGATTCAGGGAAAGAGACACAGAGACAGAGTCACCGAGACAGAGACACAGAGACAGAGAGACAGAGTCGGAGACAGGGACAGAGACACTGAGACAGAGACACAGAGACAGAGACACAGAAGCAGAGGCAGAGACACAGAGACACAGACACCGAGACGGAGACAGAGAGAGAGACAGAGAGAACGAGACACAGAGACAGGGACACAGACACAGAGACAGAGACGCAGAGACAGTGACACAGAGACAGAGACACAGAGACAGAGAGACAGACATGGTGACACAGGGACAGAGACAGGGTCACAGAGACAGATGCACACAGACATAGACACAGAGACAGCGATGCAGAGACAGATACACAGAGAGAGAGACGCAGAGGCAGTGACACAGAGACAGAGACACAGACACCGGGACAGAGACTCAGAGACAGAGACAAATAGACAGAGATTCAGGGAAAGAGACACAGAGACAGAGTCACCGAGACAGAGACACAGAGACAGGGGCAGAGACACAGAGACAGATACCCAGAGACAGAGACAGAGACAGACATATAAACAGAGACAGAGACAGAGACAGAGACAGAGACAGAGACAGAGACAGATACAGAGACTGAGACGAAGACAGAGACAGAGACGGAGTCGGAGATTGAGGCAGAGACAGAGACAGAGACGGAGACAGAGGCAGAGACAGAGCCACGGACGGAGATAGAGACAGAGACAGAGGGAGAGACAGAGACAGAGACAGGGACAGAGACAGAGACAGAGACAGATACAGAGGCAGAGACTGAGACTGAGACAGAGACAGAGACAGAGACAGAGGCAGAGACAGAGACAGATACTGAGACAGAGACAGAGACAGAGACGGAGACGGAGATAGAGACAGAGACAGAGACAGAGACAGAGACAGAGACAGAGACAGACACAGAGACAGAGACAGAGACAGAGACAGAGACAGAGACAGAGACAGAGACAGAGACAGAGACAGAGACAGAGACAGAGACAGAGACAGAGACAGAGACTGAGACAGAGACAGAGACAGAATCAGAGACGGAGACAAAGACCGAGACAGAGGCAGAGACACAGACAGAGACAGAGACAGAGACAGAGACAGAGACAGAGACAGAGACAGAGACAGAGACAGAGACAGAGACTGATACAGAGACTGAGACGGAGACAGAGACATAGACGGAGACGGAGATAGAGGCAGAGACAGAGACAGAGACGGAGACAGAGGCAGAGACAGAGCCAGAGACAGAGACAGAGACAGAGACAGAGACAGAGACGGAGACAGAGACAGAGACAGAGACAGAGACAGAGACAGAGACAGAGGCAGAGACTGAGACTGAGACAGAGACAGAGACAGAAACAGAGACGGAGACAAAGACCGAGACAGAGGCAGAGACACAGACAGAGACAGAGACAGAGACAGAGACAGAGACAGAGACAGAGACAGATACAGAGACTGAGACGGAGACAGAGACAGAGACAGAGACAGAGACAGAGGCAGAGACAGAGACTGAGACAGAGACAGAGACAGAGACCGATACAGAGACAGAGACAGAGACAGAGACAGAGACAGAGACAGAGACAGATACAGAGACAGAGACAGAGACAGAGACAGAGACAGAGACAGAGACAGAGACAGAGACAGAGACAGAGACTGAGACAGAGACAGAGACAGAATCAGAGACGGAGACAAAGACCGAGACAGAGGCAGAGACACAGACAGAGACAGAGACAGAGGCAGAGACAGAGACAGAGACAGAGACAGAGACAGAGACAGATACAGAGACTGAGACGGAGACAGAGACAGAGACGGAGACGGAGATAGAGGCAGGGACAGAGACATAGACGGAGACAGAGGCAGAGACAGAGCCAGGGACGGAGACAGAGACAGAGACAGAGACAGAGACAGAGACAGAGACAGAGACAGAGACAGAGACAGAGACAGAGACAGAGACAGAGACAGAGACAGAGGCAGAGACTGAGACTGAGACAGAGACAGAGACAGAAACAGAGACGGAGACAGAGACAGAGACGGAGACGGAGATAGAGGCAGAGACAGAGACAGAGACAGAGACAGAGACAGAGACAGAGACTGAGACAGAGACAGAGACAGAGACAGAGATGCAGAGAGAGACACAGAGACAGAGACAGAGACGGAGACAGACGCAGGGACTGAGACAGAGGCAGAGACAGCGACAGAGACAGAGATAGAGACAGACACAGAGACAGAGACAGAGACAGAGACAGAGACAGAGACAGAGACAGAGACAGAGACAGAGACAGAGACAGAGACAGAGACAGACACAGAGACAGAGACAGAGACAGAGACAGAGACAGAGACAGAGACAGAAACAGCGACAGGCACAGGGAGAGGGACAGGGACAGAGGCAGAGACAGGGACAGAGACAGAGACGGAGACAGATACAGAGGCAGAGACTGAGACTGAGACAGAGACAGAGACAGAGACAGAGACAGAGACAGAGACAGAGACAGAGACAGAGACAGAGACAGATACTGAGACAGAGACAGAGACAGAGACAGAGACGGAGACGGAGATAGAGGCAGAGACAGAGACAGAGACGGAGACAGAGGCAGAGACAGAGCCAGGGACGGAGACAGAGGCAGAGACAGAGCCAGGGACAGAGACGGAGACAGAGACAGAGACAGAGACAGAGACAGAGACAGAGACAGAGACAGAGACAGACACAGAGACAGAGACAGAGACAGAGACAGAGACAGAGACAGAGACAGAGACAGAGACAGAGACTGAGACAGAGACAGAGACAGAGACAGAGACAGAAACAAAGACGGAGGCAAAGGCCGAGACAGAGGCAGAGACAGAGGCAAAGACAGAGACAGAGACAGGGACAGAGACAGAGACAGAGACAGAGACAGAGACAGAGACAGAGACAGAGACAGAGACAGAGACAGAGACAGAGACAGAGACAGAGACAGAGACAGAGACAGAGACAGGGACAGAGACAGAGACAGACACAGAGACGGAGACAAAGACCGAGACAGACGCAGGGACTGAGACAGAGGCAGAGACAGCGACAGAGACAGAGATAGAGACAGAGACAGAGACAGAGACAGAGACAGAGACAGAGACAGAGACAGAGACAGAGACAGAGACAGAGACAGAGACAGAGACAGACACAGAGACAGAGACAGAGACAGAGACAGAGCCAGATACAGAGACAGAGACAGAGACAGAGACAGAGACAGAGACAGAGACAGAGACAGAGACAGAGACAGAGACAGAGACAGAGACTGAGACAGAGACAGAGACAGAATCAGAGACGGAGACAAAGACCGAGACAGAGGCAGAGACACAGACAGAGACAGAGACAGAGACAGAGACAGAGACAGAGACAGAGACAGAGACAGAGACAGAGACAGAGACTGATACAGAGACTGAGACGGAGATAGAGACATAGACGGAGACGGAGATAGAGGCAGAGACAGAGACAGAGACGGAGACAGAGACAGAGACGGAGACGGAGATTGAGGCAGAGACAGAGACAGAGACGGAGACAGAGGCAGAGACAGAGCCACGGACGGAGATAGAGACAGAGACAGAGGGAGAGACAGAGACAGAGACAGAGACAGAGACAGAAACAGCGACAGGCACAGGGAGAGGGACAGGGACAGAGACAGAGACAGGGACAGGGACAGAGACAGAGACAGAGACAGATACGGAGGCAGAGACTGAGACTGAGACAGAGACAGAGACAGAGACAGAGACAGAGACAGAGACAGAGACAGAGACAGAGACAGAGACAGAGACAGAGACAGAGACAGAGACGGAGACAGAGACAGAGACAGAGACAGAGACAGAGACAGAGACAGAGGCAGAGACTGAGACTGAGACAGAGACAGAGACAGAAACAGAGACGGAGACAAAGACCGAGACAGAGGCAGAGACACAGACAGAGACAGAGACAGAGACAGAGACAGAGACAGAGACAGAGACAGAGACAGATACAGAGACTGAGACGGAGACAGAGACAGAGACGGAGACGGAGATAGAGGCAGAGACAGAGACTGAGACAGAGACAGAGACAGAGACCGATACAGAGACAGAGACAGAGACAGAGACAGAGACAGAGACAGAGACAGATACAGAGACAGAGACAGAGACAGAGACAGAGACAGAGACAGAGACAGAGACAGAGACAGAGACAGAGACTGAGACAGAGACAGAGACAGAATCAGAGACGGAGACAAAGACCGAGACAGAGGCAGAGACACAGACAGAGACAGAGACAGAGGCAGAGACAGAGACAGAGACAGAGACAGAGACAGAGACAGAGACAGAGACAGAGACAGAGACAGAGGCAGAGACTGAGACTGAGACAGAGACAGAGACAGAAACAGAGACGGAGACAGAGACAGAGACGGAGACGGAGATAGAGGCAGAGACAGAGACAGAGACGGAGACAGTGGCAGAGACAGAGCCAGGGACGGAGATAGAGACAGAGACAGAGACAGAGACAGAGACAGAGACAGAGACAGAGACAGAGACAGAGACAGAGACAGAGACAGAGACAGAGACAGAGACAGAGGCAGAGACTGAGACTGAGACAGAGACAGAGACAGAAACAGAGACGGAGACAGAGAGAGAGACGGAGACGGAGACAGAGACGGAGACAGAGGCAGAGACAGACACAGAGACGGAGGCAGAGACAGTGACAGAGACAGAGACAGAGACGGAGACAGAGACAGAGACGGAGACAGAGGCAAATAGACAGAGATTCAGGGAAAGAGACACAGAGACAGAGTCACCGAGACAGAGGCACAGAGACAGGGGCAGAGACACAGAGACAGAGACCCTGAGACAGAGACAGAGACAGACACATAAACAGAGACAGAGACAGAGACAGAGACAGAGACAGAGACACAGACAGAGACAGAGACAGAGACAGAGACAGAGACAGAGGCAGAGACTGAGACTGAGACTGAGACAGAGACAAAGACAGAAACAGAGGGAGAGACAGCGACAGAGACAGAGGCAGAGACTGAGACTGAGACAGAGACAGAGACGGAGACAGAAACAGAGACGGAGGCAAAGGCCGAGACAGAGGCAGAGACACAGACACAGACAGAGACAGAGACAGAGACAGAGACTGAGACTGAGACAGAGACAGAGACAGAGACAGAGACAGAGACAGAGACAGAGACAGAGACAGAGACAGAGACAGAGACTGGGACGGAGACAGAGACAGAGACGGAGACGGAGATAGAGGCAGAGACAGAGACTGAGACAGAGACAGAGACAGAAACAGAGACGGAGACAAAGACCGAGACAGAGGCAGAGACACAGACAGAGACAGAGACAGAGACAGAGACAGAGACAGAGACAGAGACAGAGACAGAGACAGAGACAGAGGCAGAGACTGAGACTGAGACAGAGACAGAGACAGAAACAGAGACGGAGACAAAGACCGAGACAGAGGCACAGACACAGACAGAGACAGGGACAGAGACAGAGACAGAGACAGAGACAGATACAGAGACTGAGACGGAGACAGAGACAGAGACGGAGACGGAGATAGAGGCAGAGACAGAGACAGAGACGGAGACAGAGACGGAGACAGAGGCAGAGACAGACACAGAGACGGAGGCAGAGACAGTGACAGAGACAGAGACAGAGACGGAGACAGAGACAGAGACGGAGACAGAGGCAAATAGACAGAGATTCAGGGAAAGAGACACAGAGACAGAGTCACCGAGACACAGACACAGAGACAGGGGCAGAGACACAGAGACAGAGACCCAGAGACAGAGACAGAGACAGACACATAAACAGAGACAGAGACAGAGACAGAGACAGAGACAGAGACAGAGACAGAGACAGAGACAGAGACAGAGACAGAGACAAAGACAGAGACAGAGGCAGAGACTGAGACTGAGACTGAGACAGAGACAAAGACAGAAACAGAGGGAGAGACAGCGACAGAGACAGAGGCAGAGACTGAGACTGAGACAGAGACAGAGACGGAGACAGAAACAGAGACGGAGGCAAAGGCCGAGACAGAGGCAGAGACACAGACACAGACAGAGACAGAGACAGAGACAGAGACTGAGACTGAGACAGAGACAGAGACAGAGACAGAGACAGAGACAGAGACAGAGACAGAGACAGAGACAGAGTCAGAGACTGAGACGGAGACAGAGACAGAGACGGAGACGGAGATAGAGGCAGAGACAGAGACTGAGACAGAGACAGAGACAGAAACAGAGACGGAGACAAAGACCGAGACAGAGGCAGAGACACAGACAGAGACAGAGACAGAGACAGAGACAGAGACAGAGACAGAGACAGAGACAGAGACAGAGGCAGAGACTGAGACTGAGACAGAGACAGAGACAGAAACAGAGACGGAGACAAAGACCGAGACAGAGGCACAGACACAGACAGAGACAGAGACAGAGACAGAGACAGAGACAGAGACAGATACAGAGACTGAGACGGAGACAGAGACAGAGACGGAGACGGAGATAGAGACAGAGACAGAGACAGAGACGGAGACAGAGGCAAATAGACACAGATTCAGGGAAAGAGACACAGAGACAGAGTCACCGAGACAGAGACACAGAGACAGAGAGACAGAGTCGGAGACAGGGACAGAGACACTGAGACAGAGACACAGAGACAGAGACACAGAAACAGAGGCAGAGACACAGAGACACAGACACCGAGACGGAGACAGAGAGAGAGACAGAGAGAACGAGACACAGAGACAGGGACACAGACACAGAGACAGAGACGCAGAGACAGTGACACAGAGACAGAGACACAGAGACAGAGAGACAGACATGGTGACACAGGGACAGAGACAGGGTCACAGAGACAGATGCACACAGACATAGACACAGAGACAGCGATGCAGAGACAGATACACAGAGAGAGAGACGCAGAGGCAGTGACACAGAGACAGAGACACAGACACCGGGACAGAGACTCAGAGACAGAGACAAATAGACAGAGATTCAGGGAAAGAGACACAGAGACAGAGTCACCGAGACAGAGACACAGAGACAGGGGCAGAGACACAGAGACAGACACGTAAACAGAGACAGAGACAGAGACAGAGACAGAGACAGAGACAGAGACAGATACAGAGACTGAGACGGAGACAGAGACAGAGACGGAGACGGAGATTGAGGCAGAGACAGAGACAGAGACGGAGACAGAGGCAGAGACAGAGCCACGGACGGAGATAGAGACAGAGACAGAGGGAGAGACAGAGACAGAGACAGATACAGAGGCAGAGACTGAGACTGAGACAGAGACAGAGACAGAGACAGAGACAGAGACAGAGACAGAGACAGAGACAGAATCAGAGACGGAGACAAAGACCGAGACAGAGGCAGAGACACAGACAGAGACAGAGACAGAGGCAGAGACAGAGACAGAGACAGAGACAGAGACAGAGACAGAGACAGATACAGAGACTGAGGCGGAGACAGAGACAGAGACGAAGACGGAGATACAGGCAGAGACAGAGACATAGACGGAGACAGAGGCAGAGACAGAGCCAGGGACGGAGATAGAGGCAGAGACAGAGACATAGACGGAGACAGAGGCAGAGACAGAGCCAGGGACGGAGATAGAGACAGAGACAGAGACAGAGACAGAGACAGAGACAGAGACAGAGACAGAGACAGAGACAGAGACAGAGACAGAGACAGAGACAGAGGCAGAGACTGAGACTGAGACAGAGACAGAGACTGAAACAGAGACGGAGACAGAGACAGAGACGGAGACGGAGATAGAGGCAGAGACAGAGACAGAGACGGAGACAGTGGCAGAGACAGAGCCAGGGACGGAGATAGAGACAGAGACAGAGACAGAGACAGAGACAGAGACAGAGACAGAGACAGAGACGGAGGCAGAGACTGAGACTGAGACAGAGACAGAGACAGAAACAGAGACGGAGACAGAGAGAGAGACGGAGACGGAGACAGAGACGGAGACAGAGGCAGAGACAGACACAGAGACGGAGGCAGAGACAGTGACAGAGACAGAGACAGAGACGGAGACAGAGACAGAGACGGAGACAGAGGCAAATAGACAGAGATTCAGGGAAAGAGACACAGAGACAGAGTCACCGAGACAGAGACACAGAGACAGGGGCAGAGACACAGAGACAGAGACCCTGAGACAGAGACAGAGACAGACACATAAACAGAGACAGAGACAGAGACAGAGACAGAGACAGAGACACAGACAGAGACAGAGACAGAGACAGAGACAGAGGCAGAGACTGAGACTGAGACTGAGACAGAGACAAAGACAGAAACAGAGGGAGAGACAGCGACAGAGACAGAGGCAGAGACTGAGACTGAGACAGAGACAGAGACGGAGACAGAAACAGAGACGGAGGCAAAGGCCGAGACAGAGGCAGAGACACAGACACAGACAGAGACAGAGACAGAGACAGAGACAGAGACAGAGACAGAGACAGAGACAGAGACAGAGACAGAGACAGAGACAGAGACAGAGACAGAGACAGAGACAGAGACAGAGACAGAGACAGAGACAGAAACAGAGACAGAGACAGAGACAGAGACAGAGACAGAGACAGACACAGAGACAGAGACAGAGACAGAGACAGAGACAGAGACAGAGACAGAGACAGAGACTGAGACAGAGACAGAGACAGAGACAGAGACAGAAACAGAGACGGAGGCAAAGGCCGAGACAGAGGCAGAGACAGAGGCAAAGACAGAGACAGAGACAGGGACAGAGACAGAGACAGAGACAGAGACAGAGACAGAGACAGAGACAGAGACAGAGACAGAGACAGAGACAGAGATAGAAACAGAGACAGAGACAGAGGCAGAGGCAGAGACAGAGACAGGGACAGAGACAGAGACAGACACAGAGACGGAGACAAAGACCGAGACAGACGCAGGGACTGAGACAGACGCAGAGACAGCGACAGAGACAGAGATAGAGACAGAGACAGAGACAGAGACAGAGACAGAGACAGAGACAGAGACAGAGACAGAGACAGAGACAGACACAGAGACAGAGACAGAGACAGATACAGAGACAGATACAGAGACAGAGACAGAGACAGAGACAGAGACAGAGACAGAGACAGAGACAGAGACAGAGACAGAGACAGAGACAGAGACAGACACAGAGACGGAGACAATGACCGAGACAGACGCAGGGACTGAGACAGAGGCAGAGACCGCGACAGAGACAGAGATAGAGACAGAGACAGAGACAGAGACAGAGACAGAGACAGAGACAGAGACAGAGACAGAGACAGAGACAGAGACAGAGACAGAGACAGAGACAGAGACAGAGACAGACACAGAGACAGAGACAGAGACAGAGACAGAGACCGATACAGAGACAGAGACAGAGAGAGAGACAGAGACAGAGACAGATACAGAGACAGAGACAGAGACAGAGACAGAGACAGAGACAGAGACAGAGACAGAGACTGAGACAGAGACAGAGACGGAATCAGAGACGGAGACAAAGACCGAGACAGAGGCAGAGACACAGACAGAGACAGAGACAGAGGCAGAGACAGAGACAGAGACAGAGACAGAGACAGAGACAGAGACAGAGACAGATACAGAGACTGAGGCGGAGACAGAGACAGAGACGGAGACGGAGATAGAGGCAGAGACAGAGACATAGACGGAGACAGAGGCAGAGACAGAGCCAGGGACGGAGATAGAGACAGAGACAGAGACAGAGACAGAGACAGAGACAGAGACAGAGACAGAGACAGAGACAGAGACAGAGACAGAGACCGAGACAGAGGCAGAGACTGAGACTGAGACAGAGACAGAGACAGAGACAGAGGCAGAGACAGAGACAGGGACAGAGACAGAGACAGACACAGAGACGGAGACAAAGACCGAGACAGACGCAGGGACTGAGACAGAGGCAGAGACAGCGACAGAGACAGAGATAGAGACAGAGACAGAGACAGAGACACAGTCAGAGACAGAGACAGAGACAGAGACAGAGACAGAGACAGAGACAGAGACAGAGACAGAGACAGAGACAGACACAGAGACAGAGACAGAGACAGAGACAGAGCCAGATACAGAGACAGAGACAGAGACAGAGACAGAGACAGAGACAGAGACAGAGACAGAGTCAGAGACAGAGACTGAGACAGAGACAGAGACAGAATCAGAGACGGAGACAAAGACCGAGACAGAGGCAGAGACACAGACAGAGACAGAGACAGAGACAGAGACAGAGACAGAGACAGAGACAGAGACAGAGACAGAGACAGAGACAGAGACTGATACAGAGACTGAGACGGAGACAGAGACATAGACGGAGACGGAGATAGAGGCAGAGACAGAGACAGAGACGGAGACAGAGGCAGAGACAGAGCCAGAGACAGAGACAGAGACAGAGACAGAGACGGAGACAGAGACAGAGACAGAGACAGAGACAGAGACAGAGACAGAGGCAGAGACTGAGACTGAGACAGAGACAGAGACAGAGACAGAAACAGAGACGGAGACAAAGACCGAGACAGAGGCAGAGACACAGACAGAGACAGAGACAGAGACGGAGACAGAGACAGAGGCAGAGACAGAGACAGAGATGCAGAGAGAGACACAGAGACAGAGACAGAGACGGAGACAGAGGCAGAGACAGACACAGAGACGGAGGCAGAGACAGTGACAGAGACAAAGACAGAGACGGAGACAGAGACAGAGACGGAGACAGAGGCAAATAGACACAGATTCAGGGAAAGAGACACAGAGACAGAGTCACCGAGACAGAGACACAGAGACAGAGAGACAGAGTCGGAGACAGGGACAGAGACACTGAGACAGAGACACAGAGACAGAGACACAGAAGCAGAGGCAGAGACACAGAGACACAGACACCGAGACGGAGACAGAGAGAGAGACAGAGAGAACGAGACACAGAGACAGGGACACAGACACAGAGACAGAGACGCAGAGACAGTGACACAGAGACAGAGACACAGAGACAGAGAGACAGACATGGTGACACAGGGACAGAGACAGGGTCACAGAGACAGATGCACACAGACATAGACACAGAGACAGCGATGCAGAGACAGATACACAGAGAGAGAGACGCAGAGGCAGTGACACAGAGACAGAGACACAGACACCGGGACAGAGACTCAGAGACAGAGACAAATAGACAGAGATTCAGGGAAAGAGACACAGAGACAGAGTCACCGAGACAGAGACACAGAGACAGGGGCAGAGACACAGAGACAGATACCCAGAGACAGAGACAGAGACAGACACATAAACAGAGACAGAGACAGAGACAGAGACAGAGACAGAGACAGATACAGAGACTGAGACGAAGACAGAGACAGAGACGGAGTCGGAGATTGAGGCAGAGACAGAGACAGAGACGGAGACAGAGGCAGAGACAGAGCCACGGACGGAGATAGAGACAGAGACAGAGGGAGAGACAGAGACAGAGACAGGGACAGAGACAGAGACAGAGACAGATACAGAGGCAGAGACTGAGACTGAGACAGAGACAGAGACAGAGACAGAGACAGAGACAGAGACAGAGGCAGAGACAGAGACAGATACTGAGACAGAGACAGAGACAGAGACGGAGACGGAGATAGAGACAGAGACAGAGACAGAGACAGAGACAGACACAGAGACAGAGACAGAGACAGAGACAGAGCCAGATACAGAGACAGAGACAGAGACAGAGACAGAGACAGAGACAGAGACAGAGACAGAGACAGAGACAGAGACAGAGACAGAGACTGAGACAGAGACAGAGACAGAATCAGAGACGGAGACAAAGACCGAGACAGAGGCAGAGACACAGACAGAGACAGAGACAGAGACAGAGACAGAGACAGAGACAGAGACAGAGACAGAGACAGAGACAGAGACAGAGACTGATACA
>CAMAOD020000143.1:672500-685000 GCA_945859595.2 Megachile willughbiella
GACAGAGACAGAGACAGAGACAGAGACAGAGACAGAGACAGAGACAGAGACTGATACAGAGACTGAGACGGAGATAGAGACATAGACGGAGACGGAGATAGAGGCAGAGACAGAGACAGAGACGGAGACAGAGACAGAGACGGAGACGGAGATTGAGGCAGAGACAGAGACAGAGACGGAGACAGAGGCAGAGACAGAGCCACGGACGGAGATAGAGACAGAGACAGAGGGAGAGACAGAGACAGAGACAGAGACAGAGACAGAAACAGCGACAGGCACAGGGAGAGGGACAGGGACAGAGACAGAGACAGGGACAGGGACAGAGACAGAGACAGAGACAGATACAGAGGCAGAGACTGAGACTGAGACTGAGACAGAGACAGAGACAGAGACAGAGACAGAGACAGAGACAGAGACAGAGACAGAGACAGAGACAGAGACAGAGACGGAGACAGAGACAGAGACAGAGACAGAGACAGAGACAGAGACAGAGGCAGAGACTGAGACTGAGACAGAGACAGAGACAGAAACAGAGACGGAGACAAAGACCGAGACAGAGGCAGAGACACAGACAGAGACAGAGACAGAGACAGAGACAGAGACAGAGACAGAGACAGATACAGAGACTGAGACGGAGACAGAGACAGAGACGGAGACGGAGATAGAGGCAGAGACAGAGACTGAGACAGAGACAGAGACAGAGACCGATACAGAGACAGAGACAGAGACAGAGACAGAGACAGAGACAGAGACAGAGACAGATACAGAGACAGAGACAGAGACAGAGACAGAGACAGAGACAGAGACAGAGACAGAGACAGAGACAGAGACTGAGACAGAGACAGAGACAGAATCAGAGACGGAGACAAAGACCGAGACAGAGGCAGAGACACAGACAGAGACAGAGACAGAGGCAGAGACAGAGACAGAGACAGAGACAGAGACAGAGACAGAGACAGAGACAGAGACAGAGACAGAGACAGAGGCAGAGACTGAGACTGAGACAGAGACAGAGACAGAAACAGAGACGGAGACAGAGACAGAGACGGAGACGGAGATAGCGGCAGAGACAGAGACAGAGACGGAGACAGTGGCAGAGACAGAGCCAGGGACGGAGATAGAGACAGAGACAGAGACAGAGACAGAGACAGAGACAGAGACAGAGACAGAGACAGAGACAGAGACAGAGGCAGAGACTGAGTCTGAGACAGAGACAGAGACAGAAACAGAGACGGAGACAGAGAGAGAGACGGAGACGGAGATAGAGGCAGAGACAGAGACAGAGACAGAGACAGAGACAGAGACAGAGACAGAGACAGAGACAGAGACAGAGACAGAGACAGAGACAGAGATGCAGAGAGAGACACAGAGACAGAGACAGAGACGGAGACAGAGGCAGAGACAGACACAGAGACGGAGGCAGAGACAGTGACAGAGACAGAGACAGAGACGGAGACAGAGACAGAGACGGAGACAGAGGCAAATAGACAGAGATTCTGGGAAAGAGACACAGAGACAGAGTCACCGAGACAGAGACACAGAGACAGGGGCAGAGACACAGAGACAGAGACCCAGAGACAGAGACAGAGACAGACACATAAACAGAGACAGAGACAGAGACAGAGACAGAGACAGAGACAGAGACAGAGACAGAGACAGAGACAGAGGCAGAGACTGAGACTGAGACTGAGACAGAGACAAAGACAGAAACAGAGGGAGAGACAGCGACAGAGACAGAGGCAGAGACTGAGACTGAGACAGAGACAGAGACGGAGGCAGAAACAGAGACGGAGGCAAAGGCCGAGACAGAGGCAGAGACACAGACACAGACAGAGACAGAGACAGAGACAGAGACAGAGACAGAGACAGAGACATAGACAGAGACAGAGACAGAGACAGAGACAGAGACAGAGACAGAGACAGAAACAGAGACAGAGACAGAGACAGAGACAGAGACAGAGACAGAGACAGAGACAGAGACAGAGACAGAGACAGAGACAGATACAGAGACAGAGACAGAGGCAGAGGCAGAGACAGAGACAGGGACAGAGACAGAGACAGACACAGATACAGAGACTGAGACGGAGACAGAGACAGAGACGGAGACGGAGATAGAGGCAGAGACAGAGACTGAGACAGAGACAGAGACAGAAACAGAGACGGAGACAAAGACCGAGACAGAGGCAGAGACACAGGCAGAGACAGAGACAGAGACAGAGACAGAGACAGAGACAGAGATGCAGAGAGAGACACAGAGACAGAGACAGAGACGGAGACAGAGGCAGAGACAGACACAGAGACGGAGGCAGAGACAGTGACAGAGACAGAGACAGAGACGGAGACAGAGACAGAGACGGAGACAGAGGCAAATAGACACAGATTCAGGGAAAGAGACACAGAGACAGAGTCACCGAGACAGAGACACAGAGACAGAGACACAGAAGCAGAGGCAGAGACACAGAGACACAGACACCGAGACGGAGACAGAGAGAGAGACAGAGAGAACGAGACACAGAGACAGGGACACAGACACAGAGACAGAGACGCAGAGACAGTGACACAGAGACAGAGACACAGAGACAGAGAGACAGACATGGTGACACAGGGACAGAGACAGGGTCACAGAGACAGATGCACACAGACATAGACACAGAGACAGCGATGCAGAGACAGATACACAGAGAGAGAGGCGCAGAGGCAGTGACACAGAGACAGAGACACAGACACCGGTACAGATACTCAGAGACAGAGACAAATAGACAGAGATTCAGGGAAAGAGACACAGAGACAGAGTCACCGAGACAGAGACACGGAGACAGGGGCAGAGACACAGAGACAGAGACCCAGAGACAGAGACAGAGACAGACACATAAACAGAGACAGAGACAGAGACAGAGACAGAGACAGAGACAGAGACAGAGACAGATACAGAGACTGAGACGGAGACAGAGACAGAGACACAGACAGAGACGGAGACAGAGGCAGAGACAGAGCCAGGGACAGAGACGGTGACAGAGACAGACGAAGAGACAGCGACAGAGACAGAGACAGAGACAGAGACAGAGACAGAGACAGAGACAGAGACAGAGACAGAGACAGAGACAGAGACAGGGACGGAGACAGAGACAGAGACAGAGACAGAGACAGAGACAGACACAGAGACAGAGACAGAGACAGAGACAGAGACACAGACAGAGACAGATACAGAGACAGAGACAGCGACAGAGACAGGGACAGAGGCAGAGACAGAGACAGAGACAGAGACAGAGACAGAGACAGAGACAGAGACAGAGACAGAGACAGAGACAGAGACAAAGACCGAGGCAGACGCAGGCACTGAGACAGAGGCAGAGACAGAGACACAGACAGAGATAGAGACAGGGCAGAGACAGAGGCAGAGACAGAGACAGAGACAGAGACAGAGACAGAGACAGAGACATAGACAGAGACAGAGACAGAGACAGAGTCAGAGACAGAGACAGAGACAGAGACAGAGACAGAGACAGAGACAGAGACAGAGACGGAGACAAAGATGGAGACAGACGCAGTGACTGAGACAGAGGCAGAGACAGCGACAGAGACAGAGATAGAGACAGGGCAGAGACAGAGACAGAGACAGAGACAGAGACAGAGACAGAGACAGAGAAACAGACAGAGACAGAGACAGAGACGGAGACAGAGACAGAGACAGAGACAGAGACAGAGACGGAGGCAAAGGCCGAGACAGAGGCAGAGACAGAGACACAGACAGAGACGGAGACAGAGGCAGAGACAGAGCCAGGGACAGAGACGGAGACAGAGACAGACGAAGAGACAGCGACAGAGACAGAGACAGAGACAGAGACAGAGACAGAGACAGGGACGTAGACAGAGACAGAGACAGAGACAGAGACAGAGACAGAGACAGAGACAGAGACAGAGACAGAGACAGGGCAGAGGCAGAGACAGAGACAGAGACAGAGACAGAGACAGAGACAGAGACAGAGACAGAGACAGAGACAGAGACAGAGACAGAGACAGAGACAGAGACAGAGACAGAGACAGAGACAGAGACAGAGACAGAGACAGAGACAGAGACAGAGACAGAGACAGAGACGGAGACAGAGACAGAGACGGAGACAGAGACGGAGACAGAGACAGAGACAGAGACAGAGACAGAGACAGAGACAGAGACAGGGCAGAGGCAGAGACAGAGACAGAGACAGAGACAGAGACAGAGACAGAGACAGAGACAGAGACAGAGACAGAGACAGAGACAGAGACAGAGACAGAGACAGAGACAGAGACAGAGACAGAGACAGAGACAGAGACAGAGACAGAGACAGAGACGGAGACAGAGACAGAGACAGAGACAGAGACAGAGACAGAGACAGAGACAGAGACAGAGACAGAGGCAGAGACTGAGACTGAGACAGAGACAGAGACAGAAACAGAGACGGAGGCAAAGACCGAGACAGAGGTAGAGACACAGACAGAGACAGAGACAGAGACAGAGGCAGATACAGAGACTGAGACGGAGACAGACACAGAGACGGAGACAGACACAGAGACGGAGACGGAGATAGAGGCAGAGACAGAGACAGAGACGGAGACAGAGGCAGATACAGAGCCAGGGACGGAGATAGAGACAGAGACAGAGGGAGAGACAGTGACAGAGACAGAGACAGAGACAGAGACAGAGACAGAGACAGAGACAGAGACAGAGACAGAGACATAGACAGACACAGAGACAGAGACAGAGACAGAGACAGAGACAGAGACGGAGACAAAGACCGAGACAGACGCAGGGACTGAGACAGAGGCAGAGACAGAGACAGAGACAGAGATAGAGACAGGGCAGAGACAGAGGCAGAGACAGCGACAGAGACAGAGACAGAGACAGAGACAGAGACAGAGACAGAGACAGAGACAGAGACAGAGACAGAGACAGAGACAGAGACAGAGACAGAGACAGAGACAGAGACAGAGGCAGAGACAGAGACAGAGACAGAGACAGAGACAGAGACAGAGACAGAGACAGAGACAGAGACAAAGACCAAGACAGACGCAGGGACTGAGACAGAGGCAGAGACAGAGGCAGAGACAGAGACAGAGACAGAGACAGAGACAGAGACAGAGACAGAGACAGAGACAGAGACAGAGACAGAGACAGAGACAGAGACAGAGACAGAGACAGAGACAGAGACAGAGACAGAGACAGAGACAGAGACAGAGACAGAGACAGAGACAGAGACAGAGACAGAGACAGAGACAGAGACTGAGACAGAGACAGAGACAGAGACAGAGACAGAGACAGAGACAGAGACAGAGTCAGAGACAGAGACAGAGACAGAGACAGAGACAGAGACAGAGACAGAGACAGAGACGGAGACAAAGACGGAGACAGACGCAGTGACTGAGACAGAGGCAGAGACAGCGACAGAGACAGAGATAGAGACAGAGACAGAGACAGAGACGGAGACAAAGACCGAGACAGACGCAGGGACTGAGACAGAGGCAGAGACAGAGACATAGACAGAGATAGAGACAGGGCAGAGACAGAGGCAGAGACAGCGACAGAGACAGAGACAGAGACAGAGACAGAGACAGAGACAGAGACAGAGACAGAGACAGAGACAGAGACAGAGACAGAGACAGAGACAGAGACAGAGACAGAGACAGAGGCAGAGACAGAGACAGAGACAGAGACAGAGACAGAGACAGAGACAGAGACAGAGACAGAGACAAAGACCAAGACAGACGCAGAGACAGAGACAGAGACAGAGACAGAGACAGAGACAGAGACAGAGACAGAGACAGAGACTGAGACAGAGACAGAGACAGAGACAGAGACAGAGACAGAGACAGAGACAGAGACAGAGACAGAGACAGAGACAGAGACAGAGACAGAGACAGAGACAGAGACAGAGACAGAGACAGAGACAGAGACAGAGACAGAGACAGAGACAGAGACAGAGACAGATACAGAGACAGAGACAGAGACAGAGACTGAGACAGAGACAGAGACAGAAACAGAGACGGAGACAAAGACCGAGACAGAGGCAGAGACGCAGACAGAGACAGAGACAGAGACAGAGACAGAGACAGAGACTGATACAGAGACTGAGACGGAGACAGAGACATAGACGGAGACGGAGATAGAGGCAGAGACAGAGACAGAGACGGAGACAGAGGCAGAGACAGAGCCAGAGACAGAGACAGAGACAGAGACAGAGACAGAGACAGAGACAGAGACGGAGACAGAGACAGAGACAGAGACAGAGACAGAGACAGAGACAGAGACTGAGACAGAGACAGAGACAGAGACGGAGACGGAGATAGAGGCAGAGACAGAGACAGAGACGGAGACAGAGGCAGAGACAGAGCCAGGGACGGAGATAGAGATAGAGACAGAGGGAGGTACAGCGTCAGAGACAGAGGGAGGTACAGCGTCAGAGACAGAGACAGAGACAGACACAGAGACAGAGACAGAGACAGAGACAGACACAGACCCAGAGACGGAGACAGAGACAGAGACAGAGACAGAGACAGAGACAGAGACAGAGACTGAGACAGAGACAGAGACAGAGACGGAGACGGAGATAGAGGCAGAGACAGAGACAGAGACGGAGACAGAGGCAGAGACAGAGCCAGGGACGGAGATAGAGATAGAGACAGAGGGAGAGACAGCGTCAGAGACAGAGACAGAGACAGAGACAGAGACAGAGACAGAGACAGAGACAGAGACAGAGACAGAGACAGAGACAGAAACAGAGACGGAGGCAAAGACCGAGACAGAGGCAGAGACACAGACAGAGACAGAGACGGAGACAGAGGCAGAGACAGAGCCAGGGACAGAGACGGAGACAGATACAGACGAAGAGACAGCGAAGAGACAGAGACAGAGACAGAGACAGAGACAGAGACAGAGACTGAGACTGAGACAGAGACAGAGACAGAAACAGAGACGGAGACAAAGACAGAGACAGAGGGAGAGACAGCGACAGAGACAGAGGCAGAGACTGAGACTGAGACAGAGACAGAGACAGAGACAGAAACAGAGACGGAGGCAAAGACCGAGACAGAGGCAGAGACACAGACAGAGACAGAGACGGAGACAGAGGCAGAGACAGAGCCAGGGACAGAGACGGAGACAGAGACAGACGAAGAGACAGCGACAGAGACAGAGACAGAGACAGAGACAGAGACAGAGACAGAGACAGAGACAGAGACAGAGACAGAGACAGAGACGGAGACAGAGACAAAGACCGAGACAGACGCAGGGACAGAGACGGAGACAGAGACAGACGAAGGGACAGCGACAGAGACAGAGACAGAGACAGAGACAGAGACAGAGACAGAGACAGAGCCAGGGACGGAGATAGAGATAGAGACAGAGGGAGGTACAGCGTCAGAGACAGAGGGAGGTACAGGGTCAGAGACAGAGACAGAGACAGAGACAGAGACAGAGACAGAGACAGAGACAGAGACAGAGACAGAGACAGAGACAGACCCAGAGACGGAGACAGAGACAGAGACAGAGACAGAGACAGAGACAGAGACAGAGACAGAGACAGAGACAGAGACTGAGACGGAGACAGGGACAGAGACGGAGACGGAGATAGAGGCAGAGACAGAGACAGAGACGGAGACAGAGGCAGAGACAGAGCCAGGGACGGAGATGGAGACAGAGACAGAGGGAGAGACAGCGACAGAGACAGAGACAGAGACAGAGACAGAGACAGAGACAGAGACAGAGACAGAGACAGAGACAGCGACAGGCACAGGGAGAGGGACAGGGACAGAGACAGAGACAGGGACAGAGACAGAGACAGAGACAGGTACAGAGGCAGAGACTGAGACTGAGACAGAGACAGAGACAGAGACAGAGACAGAGACAGATACTGAGACAGAGACAGAGACAGAGACAGAGACGGAGACGGAGATAGAGACAGAGACAGAGACAGAGACAGAGACAGAGACAGAGACAGAGACAGAGACAGAGACAGAGACAGAGACAGAGACAGAGACAGAGACAGAGACAGAGACAGAGACAGAGACAGAGACAGAGACAGAGACAGAGACAGAGACAGAGACAGAGACAGAGACAGAGACAGCGACAGAGACAGAGACAGAGACAGAGACAGAGACGTAGACAGAGACAGAGACAGAGAAAGAGACGGAGACAGAGACAGAGACAGAGACAGAGACAGAGACAGAGACAGAGACAGAGACAGAGACAGAGACAGAGACAGAGACAGAGACGGAGACAGAGACAGAGACAGAGACAGAGACAGAGACAGAGACAGAGACAGAGACAGAGACAGAGACAGAGACAGCGACAGAGACAGAGACAGAGACAGAGACAGAGACGTAGACAGAGACAGAGACAGAGAAAGAGACGGAGACAGAGACAGAGACAGAGACAGAGACAGAGACAGAGACAGAGACAGAGACAGAGACAGAGCCAGGGACGGAGATAGAGATAGAGACAGAGGGAGGTACAGCGTCAGAGACAGAGGGAGGTACAGCGTCAGAGACAGAGACAGAGACAGAGACAGAGACAGAGACAGAGACAGAGACAGACCCAGAGACGGAGACAGAGACAGAGACAGAGACAGAGACAGAGACAGAGAGAGAGACAGAGACAGGGACTGAGACAGAGACAGAGACAGAGACAGAGACGGAGACGGAGATAGAGGCAGAGACAGAGACAGAGACGGAGACAGAGGCAGAGACAGAGCCAGGGACGGAGATAGAGATAGAGACAGAGGGAGGTACAGCGTCAGAGACAGAGGGAGGTACAGCGTCAGAGACAGAGACAGAGACAGAGACAGAGACAGAGACAGAGACAGAGACAGACCCAGAGACGGAGACAGAGACAGAGACAGAGACAGAGACAGAGACAGAGAGAGAGTCAGAGACAGGGACTGAGACAGAGACAGAGACAGAGACAGAGACGGAGACGGAGATAGAGGCAGAGACAGAGACAGAGACGGAGACAGAGGCAGAGACAGAGCCAGGGACGGAGATAGAGATAGAGACAGAGGGAGAGACAGCGTCAGAGACAGAGACAGAGACAGAGACAGAGACAGAGACAGAGACAGAAACAGAGGCGGAGGCAAAGACCGAGACAGAGGCAGAGACACAGACAGAGACAGAGACGGAGATAGAGGCAGAGACAGAGCCAGGGACAGAGACGGAGACAGAGACAGAGAGAGAGACAGAGACAGGGACTGAGACAGAGACAGAGACAGAGACAGAGACGGAGACGGAGATAGAGGCAGAGACAGAGACAGAGACGGAGACAGAGGCAGAGACAGAGCCAGGGACGGAGATAGAGGCAGAGACAGAGCCAGGGACGGAGATAGAGATAGAGACAGAGGGAGGTACAGCGTCAGAGACAGAGGGAGGTACAGCGTCAGAGACAGAGACAGAGACAGAGACAGAGACAGAGACAGAGACAGAGACAGAGACAGACACAGACCCAGAGACGGAGACAGAGACAGAGACAGAGACAGAGACAGAGACAGAGACAGAGACTGAGACAGAGACAGAGACAGAGACGGAGACGGAGATAGAGGCAGAGACAGAGACAGAGACGGAGACAGAGGCAGAGACAGAGCCAGGGACGGAGATAGAGATAGAGACAGAGGGAGAGACAGCGTCAGAGACAGAGACAGAGACAGAGACAGAGACAGAGACAGAGACAGAGACAGAGACAGAGACAGAGACAGAAACAGAGACGGAGGCAAAGACCGAGACAGAGGCAGAGACACAGACAGAGACAGAGACGGAGACAGAGGCAGAGACAGAGCCAGGGACAGAGACGGAGACAGATACAGACGAAGAGACAGCGAAGAGACAGAGACAGAGACAGATACAGAGACAGAGACAGAGACTGAGACTGAGACAGAGACAGAGACAGAAACAGAGACGGAGACAAAGACAGAGACAGAGGGAGAGACAGCGACAGAGACAGAGGCAGAGACTGAGACTGAGACAGAGACAGAGACAGAGACAGAAACAGAGACGGAGGCAAAGACCGAGACAGAGGCAGAGACACAGACAGAGACAGAGACGGAGACAGAGGCAGAGACAGAGCCAGGGACAGAGACGGAGACAGAGACAGACGAAGAGACAGCGACAGAGACAGAGACAGAGACAGAGACAGAGACAGAGACAGAGACAGAGACAGAGACAGAGACAGAGACGGAGACAGAGACAAAGACCGAGACAGACGCAGGGACAGAGACGGAGACAGAGACGGAGACAGAGGCAGAGACAGAGCCAGGGACAGAGACGGAGACAGATACAGACGAAGAGACAGCGAAGAGACAGAGACAGAGACAGAGACAGAGACAGAGACAGAGACTGAGACTGAGACAGAGACAGAGACAGAAACAGAGACGGAGACAAAGACAGAGACAGAGGGAGAGACAGCGACAGAGACAGAGGCAGAGACTGAGACTGAGACAGAGACAGAGACAGAGACAGAAACAGAGACGGAGGCAAAGACCGAGACAGAGGCAGAGACACAGACAGAGACAGAGACGGAGACAGAGGCAGAGACAGAGCCAGGGACAGAGACGGAGACAGAGACAGACGAAGAGACAGAGACAGAGACAGAGACGGAGACGGAGATAGAGGCAGAGACAGAGACAGAGACGGAGACAGAGGCAGAGACAGAGCCAGGGACGGAGATAGAGATAGAGACAGAGGGAGAGACAGCGTCAGAGACAGAGACAGAGACAGAGACAGAGACAGAGACAGAGACAGAGACAGAAACAGAGGCGGAGGCAAAGACCGAGACAGAGGCAGAGACACAGACAGAGACAGAGACGGAGATAGAGGCAGAGACAGAGCCAGGGACAGAGACGGAGACAGAGACAGAGAGAGAGACAGAGACAGGGACTGAGACAGAGACAGAGACAGAGACAGAGACGGAGACGGAGATAGAGGCAGAGACAGAGACAGAGACGGAGACAGAGGCAGAGACAGAGCCAGGGACGGAGATAGAGGCAGAGACAGAGCCAGGGACGGAGATAGAGATAGAGACAGAGGGAGGTACAGCGTCAGAGACAGAGACAGAGACAGAGACAGAGACAGAGACAGAGACAGAGACAGACACAGACCCAGAGACGGAGACAGAGACAGAGACAGAGACAGAGACAGAGACAGAGACAGAGACTGAGACAGAGACAGAGACAGAGACGGAGACGGAGATAGAGGCAGAGACAGAGACAGAGACGGAGACAGAGGCAGAGACAGAGCCAGGGACGGAGATAGAGATAGAGACAGAGGGAGAGACAGCGTCAGAGACAGAGACAGAGACAGAGACAGAGACAGAGACAGAGACAGAGACAGAGACAGAGACAGAGACAGAAACAGAGACGGAGGCAAAGACCGAGACAGAGGCAGAGACACAGACAGAGACAGAGACGGAGACAGAGGCAGAGACAGAGCCAGGGACAGAGACGGAGACAGATACAGACGAAGAGACAGCGAAGAGACAGAGACAGAGACAGAGACAGAGACAGAGACAGAGACTGAGACTGAGACAGAGACAGAGACAGAAACAGAGACGGAGACAAAGACAGAGACAGAGGGAGAGACAGCGACAGAGACAGAGGCAGAGACTGAGACTGAGACAGAGACAGAGACAGAGACAGAAACAGAGACGGAGGCAAAGACCGAGACAGAGGCAGAGACACAGACAGAGACAGAGACGGAGACAGAGGCAGAGACAGAGCCAGGGACAGAGACGGAGACAGAGACAGACGAAGAGACAGCGACAGAGACAGAGACAGAGACAGAGACAGAGACAGAGACAGAGACAGAGACAGAGACAGAGACGGAGACAGAGACAAAGACCGAGACAGACGCAGGGACAGAGACGGAGACAGAGACGGAGACAGAGGCAGAGACAGAGCCAGGGACAGAGACGGAGACAGATACAGACGAAGAGACAGCGAAGAGACAGAGACAGAGACAGAGACAGAGACAGAGACAGAGACTGAGACTGAGACAGAGACAGAGACAGAAACAGAGACGGAGACAAAGACAGAGACAGAGGGAGAGACAGCGACAGAGACAGAGGCAGAGACTGAGACTGAGACAGAGACAGAGACAGAGACAGAAACAGAGACGGAGGCAAAGACCGAGACAGAGGCAGAGACACAGACAGAGACAGAGACGGAGACAGAGGCAGAGACAGAGCCAGGGACAGAGACGGAGACAGAGACAGACGAAGAGACAGCGACAGAGACAGAGACAGAGACAGAGACAGAGACAGAGACAGAGACAGAGCCAGAGACAGAGACAGAGACAGAGACAGAGACAGAGACAGAGACAGAGACAGAGACAGAGACAGAGACAGAGACAGAGACAGAGACAGAGACAGAGACAGCGACAGAGACAGAGACAGAGACAGAGACAGAGACGTAGACAGAGACAGAGACAGAGAAAGAGACGGAGACAGAGACAGAGACAGAGACAGAGACAGAGACAGAGACAGAGAC
>CAMAOD020000143.1:687500-1050830 GCA_945859595.2 Megachile willughbiella
ACAGAGCCAGGGACAGAGACGGAGACAGATACAGACGAAGAGACAGCGAAGAGACAGAGACAGAGACAGAGACAGAGACAGAGACAGAGACTGAGACTGAGACAGAGACAGAGACAGAAACAGAGACGGAGACAAAGACAGAGACAGAGGGAGAGACAGCGACAGAGACAGAGGCAGAGACTGAGACTGAGACAGAGACAGAGACAGAGACAAAACAGAGACGGAGGCAAAGACCGAGACAGAGGCAGAGACACAGACAGAGACAGAGACGGAGACAGAGGCAGAGACAGAGCCAGGGACAGAGACGGAGACAGAGACAGACGAAGAGACAGCGACAGAGACAGAGACAGAGACAGAGACAGAGACAGAGACAGAGACAGAGACAGAGACAGAGACAGAGACGGAGACAGAGACAAAGACCGAGACAGACGCAGGGACAGAGACGGAGACAGAGACAGACGAAGGGACAGCGACAGAGACAGAGACAGAGACAGAGACAGAGACAGAGACAGAGACAGAGACAGAGACAGAGACAGAGACAGAGACAGAGACAGAGACAGAGCCAGGGACGGAGATAGAGATAGAGACAGAGGGAGGTACAGCGTCAGAGACAGAGGGAGGTACAGGGTCAGAGACAGAGACAGAGACAGAGACAGAGACAGAGACAGAGACAGAGACAGAGACAGAGACAGACCCAGAGACGGAGACAGAGACAGAGACAGAGACAGAGACAGAGACAGAGACAGAGACAGAGACAGAGACAGAGACTGAGACGGAGACAGGGACAGAGACGGAGACGGAGATAGAGGCAGAGACAGAGACAGAGACGGAGACAGAGGCAGAGACAGAGCCAGGGACGGAGATGGAGACAGAGACAGAGGGAGAGACAGCGACAGAGACAGAGACAGAGACAGAGACAGAGACAGAGACAGAGACAGAGACAGAGACAGCGACAGGCACAGGGAGAGGGACAGGGACAGAGACAGAGACAGGGACAGAGACAGAGACAGAGACAGATACAGAGGCAGAGACTGAGACTGAGACAGAGACAGAGACAGAGACAGAGACAGAGACAGATACTGAGACAGAGACAGAGACAGAGACGGAGACGGAGATAGAGACAGAGACAGAGACAGAGACAGAGACAGAGACAGAGACAGAGACAGAGACAGAGACAGAGACAGAGACAGAGACAGAGACAGAGACAGAGACAGAGACAGAGACAGAGACAGAGACAGAGACAGAGACAGAGACAGAGACAGAGACAGAGACAGAGACAGAGACAGAGACAGAGACAGAGACAGAGACAGCGACAGAGACAGAGACAGAGACAGAGACAGAGACGTAGACAGAGACAGAGACAGAGAAAGAGACGGAGACAGAGACAGAGACAGAGACAGAGACAGAGACAGAGACAGAGACAGAGACAGAGACAGAGACAGAGACAGAGACAGAGACGGAGACAGAGACAGAGACAGAGACAGAGACAGAGACAGAGACAGAGACAGAGACTGAGACAGAGACAGAGACAGAGACGGAGACAGAGACAGAGACAGATACAGAGACAGAGACAGAGACAGAGACTGAGACAGAGACAGAGACAGAGACAGAAACAGAGACGGAGACAAAGACCGAGACAGAGGCAGAGACACAGACAGAGACAGAGACAGAGACAGAGACAGAGACAGAGACTGATACAGAGACTGAGACGGAGACAGAGACATAGACGGAGACGGAGATAGAGGCAGAGACAGAGACAGAGACAGAGACGGAGACAGAGGCAGAGACAGAGCCAGAGACAGAGACAGAGACAGATACAGAGACAGAGACAGAGACAGAGACAGAGACAGAGACAGAGACGGAGGCAGAGACAGAGACAGAGACAGAGACAGAGACAGAGACAGAGACATAGACAGAGACGGAGACAGAGACAGAGACAGAGACTGAGACAGAGACAGAGACAGAGACGGAGACGGAGATAGAGGCAGAGACAGAGACAGAGACGGAGACAGAGGCAGAGACAGAGCCAGGGACGGAGATAGAGATAGAGACAGAGGGAGGTACAGCGTCAGAGACAGAGGGAGGTACAGCGTCAGAGACAGAGACAGAGACAGAGACAGAGACAGAGACAGAGACAGAGACAGAGACAGACCCAGAGACGGAGACAGAGACAGAGACAGAGACAGAGACAGAGACAGAGACAGAGACAGAGACAGAGACTGAGACAGAGACAGAGACAGAGACGGAGACGGAGATAGAGGCAGAGACAGAGACAGAGACGGAGACGGAGGCAGAGACAGAGCCAGGGACGGAGATAGAGATAGAGACAGAGGGAGAGACAGCGTCAGAGACAGAGACAGAGACAGAGACAGAGACAGAGACAGAGACAGAGACAGAAACAGAGACGGAGGCAAAGACCGAGACAGAGGCAGAGACACAGACAGAGACAGAGACGGAGACAGAGGCAGAGACAGAGCCAGGGACAGAGACGGAGACAGAGACAGACGAAGAGACAGCGAAGAGACAGAGCAGAGACAGAGACAGAGACAGAGGCAGAGACTGAGACTGAGACAGAGACAGAGACAGAAACAGAGACGGAGACAAAGACAGAGACAGAGGGAGAGACAGCGACAGAGACAGAGGCAGAGACTGAGACTGAGACAGAGACAGAGACAGAGACAGAGACAGAAACAGAGACGGAGGCAAAGACCGAGACAGAGGCAGAGACACAGACAGAGACAGAGACGGAGACAGAGGCAGAGACAGAGCCAGGGACAGAGACGGAGACAGAGACAGACGAAGAGACAGCGACAGAGACAGAGACAGAGACAGAGACAGAGACAGAGACGGAGACAGAGACAAAGACCGAGACAGACGCAGGGACTGAGATAGAGGCAGAGACAGCGGCAGAGACAGAGCCAGGGACAGAGACGGAGACAGAGACAGACGAAGGGACAGCGACAGAGACAGAGACAGAGACAGAGACAGAGACGGAGACAGAGACAGAGACAGAGACAGAGACAGAGACAGAGACAGAGACAGAGACAGAGACAGAGACAGAGACAGATACAGAGACAGAGACAGAGACAGAGACTGAGACAGAGACAGAGACAGAGACAGAAACAGAGACGGAGACAAAGACCGAGACAGAGGCAGAGACACAGACAGAGACAGAGACAGAGACAGAGACAGAGACAGAGACTGATACAGAGACTGAGACGGAGACAGAGACATAGACGGAGACGGAGATAGAGGCAGAGACAGAGACAGAGACGGAGACAGAGGCAGAGACAGAGCCAGAGACAGAGACAGAGACAGAGACATAGACAGAGACAGAGACAGAGACGGAGACAGAGACAGAGACAGAGACAGAGACAGAGACAGAGACATAGACAGAGACAGAGACAGAGACAGAGACAGAGACTGAGACAGAGACAGAGACAGAGACGGAGACGGAGATAGAGGCAGAGACAGAGACAGAGACGTAGACAGAGGCAGAGACAGAGCCAGGGACGGAGATAGAGATAGAGACAGAGGGAGGTACAGCGTCAGAGGCAGAGGGAGGTACAGCGTCAGAGACAGAGACAGAGACAGAGACAGAGACAGAGACAGAGACAGAGACAGAGACAGAGACAGAGACAGACCCAGAGACGGAGACAGAGACAGAGACAGAGACAGAGACAGAGACAGAGACAGAGACAGAGACAGAGACTGAGACAGAGACAGAGACAGAGACGGAGACGGAGATAAAGGCAGAGACAGAGACAGAGACGGAGACAGAGGCAGAGACAGAGCCAGGGACGGAGATAGAGATAGAGACAGAGGGAGAGACAGCGTCAGAGACAGAGACAGAGACAGAGACAGAGACAGAGACAGAAACAGAGACGGAGGCAAAGACCGAGACAGAGGCAGAGACACAGACAGAGACAGAGACAGAGACAGAGACAGAGACTGATACAGAGACTGAGACGGAGACAGAGACATAGACGGAGACGGAGATAGAGGCAGAGACAGAGACAGAGACGGAGACAGAGGCAGAGACAGAGCCAGAGACAGAGACAGAGACAGAGACATAGACAGAGACAGAGACAGAGACGGAGACAGAGACAGAGACAGAGACAGAGACAGAGACAGAGACATAGACAGAGACAGAGACAGAGACAGAGACAGAGACTGAGACAGAGACAGAGACAGAGACGGGGACGGAGATAGAGGCAGAGACAGAGACAGAGACGGAGACAGAGGCAGAGACAGAGCCAGGGACGGAGATAGAGATAGAGACAGAGGGAGGTACAGCGTCAGAGGCAGAGGGAGGTACAGCGTCAGAGACAGAGACAGAGACAGAGACAGAGACAGAGACAGAGACAGAGACAGAGACAGAGACAGAGACAGACCCAGAGACGGAGACAGAGACAGAGACAGAGACAGAGACAGAGACAGAGACAGAGACAGAGACAGAGACTGAGACAGAGACAGAGACAGAGACGGAGACGGAGATAAAGGCAGAGACAGAGACAGAGACGGAGACAGAGGCAGAGACAGAGCCAGGGACGGAGATAGAGATAGAGACAGAGGGAGAGACAGCGTCAGAGACAGAGACAGAGACAGAGACAGAGACAGAGACAGAAACAGAGACGGAGGCAAAGACCGAGACAGAGGCAGAGACACAGACAGAGACAGAGACGGAGACAGAGGCAGAGACAGAGCCAGGGACAGAGACGGAGACAGAGACAGACGAAGAGACAGCGACAGAGACAGAGACAGAGACAGAGACAGAGACAGAGACAGAGGCAGAGACTGAGACTGAGACAGAGACAGAGACAGAAACAGAGACGGAGACAAAGACAGAGACAGAGGCAGAGACACAGACAGAGACAGAGACAGAGACAGAGACAGAGACAGAGACAGAGGCAGAGACAGAGACAGAGACAGAGACAGAGACAGAGACGGAGACAGAGACAAAGACCGAGACAGACGCAGGGACTGAGATAGAGGCAGAGACAGCGACAGAGACAGAGCCAGGGACAGAGACGGAGACAGAGACAGACGAAGGGACAGCGACAGAGACAGAGACAGAGACAGAGACAGAGACAGAGACAGAGACAGAGACAGAGACAGAGACAGAGACAGAGACAGAGACAGAGACTGAGACTGAGACAGAGACAGAGACAGAAACAGCGACGGAGACAAAGACCGAGACAGAGGCAGAGACACAGACAGAGACAGAGATAGAGACAGAGACAGAGACAGATACAGAGACTGAGACGGAGACAGGGACAGAGACGGGGACGGAGATAGAGGCAGAGACAGAGACAGAGACGGAGACAGAGGCAGAGACAGAGCCAGGGACGGAGATGGAGACAGAGACAGAGGGAGAGACAGCGACAGAGACAGAGACAGAGACAGAGACAGAGACAGAGACAGAGACAGAGACAGAGACAGAGACAGAGACAGCGACAGGCACAGGGAGAGGGACAGGGACAGAGACAGAGACAGGGACAGAGACAGAGACAGAGACAGATACAGAGGCAGAGACTGAGACTGAGACAGAGACAGAGACAGAGACAGAGACAGAGACAGAGACAGATACTGAGACAGAGACAGAGACAGAGACGGAGACGGAGATAGAGACAGAGACAGAGACAGAGACAGAGACAGAGACAGAGACAGAGACAGAGACAGAGACAGAGACAGAGAGAGAGACAGAGACAGAGACAGAGACAGAGACAGAGACAGAGACAGAGACAGAGACAGAGACAGAGACAGAGACAGAGACAGAGACAGAGACAGAGACAGAGACAGAGACAGAGACAGAGACAGAGACAGGGACTGAGACAGAGACAGAGACAGAGACGGAGACGGAGATAGAGGCAGAGACAGAGACAGAGACGGAGACAGAGGCAGAGACAGAGCCAGGGACGGAGATAGAGATAGAGACAGAGGGAGGTACAGCGTCAGAGACAGAGACAGAGACAGAGACAGAGACAGAGACAGAGACAGAGACAGACCCAGAGACGGAGACAGAGACAGAGACAGAGACAGAGACAGAGACAGAGACAGAGACAGGGACTGAGACAGAGACAGAGACAGAGACGGAGACGGAGATAGAGGCAGAGACAGAGACAGAGACGGAGACAGAGGCAGAGACAGAGCCAGGGACGGAGATAGAGATAGAGACAGAGGGAGAGACAGCGTCAGAGACAGAGACAGAGACAGAGACAGAGACAGAGACAGAGACAGAGACAGAGACAGAAACAGAGGCGGAGGCAAAGACCGAGACAGAGGCAGAGACACAGACAGAGACAGAGACGGAGATAGAGGCAGAGACAGAGACAGAGACAGAGACAGAGACAGAGACAGAGACAGAGACAGAGACAGAGACAGAGACAGAGACAGAGACAGAGACAGAGACAGCGACAGAGACAGAGACAGAGACAGAGACAGAGACAGAGACAGAGACAGAGACAGAGACAGAGACAGAGACAGAGACAGAGACAGAGACAGAGACAGAGACAGAGACAGAGACAGAGGCAGAGACAGAGACAGAGACAGAGATAGAGACAGAGACAGAGACAGAGACAGAGACAGGGACAGAGACAGAGACAGAGACAGAGACAGAGACTGATACAGAGACTGAGACGGAGACAGAGACATAGACGGAGACGGAAATAGAGGCAGAGACAGAGACAGAGACGGAGACAGAGGCAGAGACAGAGCCAGAGACAGAGACAGAGACAGAGACAGAGACAGAGACAGAGACAGAGACAGAGACAGAGACGGAGACAGAGACAGAGACAGAGACAGAGACAGGGACAGAGACGGAGACAGAGACAGACGAAGAGACAGCGACAGAGACAGAGACAGAGACAGAGACAGAGACAGAGACAGAGACGGAGACAGAGACAAAGACCGAGACAGACGCAGGGACTGAGATAGAGGCAGAGACAGCGACAGAGACAGAGCCAGGGACAGAGACGGAGACAGAGACAGACGAAGGGACAGCGACAGAGACAGAGACAGAGACAGAGACAGAGACAGAGACAGAGACAGAGACAGAGACAGAGACAGAGACAGAGACAGAGACAGAGACAGAGACAGAGACAGAGACAGAGACAGAGACAGAGACAGATACAGAGACAGAGACAGAGACAGAGACTGAGACAGAGACAGAGACAGAGACAGAAACAGAGACGGAGACAAAGACCGAGACAGAGGCAGAGACACAGACAGAGACAGAGACAGAGACAGAGACAGAGACAGAGACTGATACAGAGACTGAGACGGAGACGGAGATAGAGGCAGAGACAGAGACAGAGACGGAGACAGAGGCAGAGACAGAGCCAGGGACGGAGATAGAGATAGAGACAGAGGGAGGTACAGCGTCAGAGACAGAGACAGAGACAGAGACAGAGACAGAGACAGAGACAGAGACAGACCCAGAGACGGAGACAGAGACAGAGACAGAGACAGAGACAGAGACAGAGACAGAGACAGAGACAGAGATAGAGACAGAGACTGAGACAGAGACAGAGACAGAGACGGAGACGGAGATAGAGGCAGAGACAGAGACAGAGACGGAGACGGAGGCAGAGACAGAGCCAGGGACGGAGATAGAGGTAGAGACAGAGGGAGAGACAGCGTCAGAGACAGAGACAGAGACAGAGACAGAGACAGAGACAGAGACAGAGACAGAGACAGAAACAGAGACGGAGGCAAAGACCGAGACAGAGGCAGAGACACAGACAGAGACAGAGACGGAGACAGAGGCAGAGACAGAGCCAGGGGCAGAGACGGAGACAGAGACAGACGAAGAGACAGCGACAGAGACAGAGACAGAGACAGAGACAGAGACAGAGGCAGAGACTGAGACTGAGACAGAGACAGAGACAGAAACAGAGACGGAGACAAAGACAGAGACAGAGGCAGAGACACAGACAGAGACAGAGACAGAGACAGAGACAGAGACAGAGACAGAGACAGAGACAGAGACAGAGACAGAGACAGAGACAGAGACAGAGACGGAGACAGAGACAAAGACCGAGACAGACGCAGGGACTGAGATAGAGGCAGAGACAGCGACAGAGACAGAGCCAGGGACAGAGACGGAGACAGAGACAGACGAAGGGACAGCGACAGAGACAGAGACAGAGACAGAGACAGAGACAGAGACAGAGACAGAGACAGAGACAGAGACAGAGACAGAGACAGAGACAGAGACTGAGACAGAGACAGAGACAGAGACAGAAACAGAGACGGAGACAAAGACCGAGACAGAGGCAGAGACACAGACAGAGACAGAGACAGAGACAGAGACAGAGACAGAGACAGAGACTGATACAGAGACTGAGACGGAGACGGAGATAGAGGCAGAGACAGAGACAGAGACGGAGACAGAGGCAGAGACAGAGCCAGGGACGGAGATAGAGATAGAGACAGAGGGAGGTACAGCGTCAGAGACAGAGACAGAGACAGAGACAGAGACAGAGACAGAGACAGAGACAGACCCAGAGACGGAGACAGAGACAGAGACAGAGACAGAGACAGAGACAGAGACAGAGACAGAGACAGAGACAGAGACTGAGACAGAGACAGAGACAGAGACGGAGACGGAGATAGAGGCAGAGACAGAGACAGAGACGGAGACGGAGGCAGAGACAGAGCCAGGGACGGAGATAGAGATAGAGACAGAGGGAGAGACAGCGTCAGAGACAGAGACAGAGACAGAGACAGAGACAGAGACAGAGACAGAGACAGAGACAGAGACAGAAACAGAGACGGAGGCAAAGACCGAGACAGAGGTAGAGACACAGACAGAGACAGAGACGGAGACAGAGGCAGAGACAGAGCCAGGGGCAGAGACGGAGACAGAGACAGACGAAGAGACAGCGACAGAGACAGAGACAGAGACAGAGACAGAGACAGAGGCAGAGACTGAGACTGAGACAGAGACAGAGACAGAAACAGAGACGGAGACAAAGACAGAGACAGAGGCAGAGACACAGACAGAGACAGAGACAGAGACAGAGACAGAGACAGAGACAGAGACAGAGACAGAGACAGAGACAGAGACAGAGACAGAGACAGAGACAGAGACGCAGACAGAGACAAAGACCGAGACAGACGCAGGGACTGAGATAGAGGCAGAGACAGCGACAGAGACAGAGCCAGGGACAGAGACGGAGACAGAGCCAGACGAAGGGACAGCGACAGAGACAGAGACAGAGACAGAGACAGAGACAGAGACAGAGACAGAGACAGAGACAGAGACAGAGACAGAGACAGAGACTGAGACTGAGACAGAGACAGAGACAGAAACAGAGACGGAGACAAAGACCGAGACAGAGGCAGAGACACAGACAGAGACAGAGACAGAGACAGAGACAGAGACAGAGACAGGGACTGAGACAGAGACAGAGACAGAGACGGAGACGGAGATAGAGGCAGAGACAGAGACAGAGACGGAGACAGAGGCAGAGACAGAGCCAGGGACGGAGATAGAGATAGAGACAGAGGGAGGTACAGCGTCAGAGACAGAGACAGAGACAGAGACAGAGACAGAGACAGAGACAGAGACAGAGACAGACCCAGAGACGGAGACAGAGACAGAGACAGAGACAGAGACAGAGACAGAGACAGAGACAGGGACTGAGACAGAGACAGAGACAGAGACGGAGACGGAGATAGAGGCAGAGACAGAGACAGAGACGGAGACAGAGGCAGAGACAGAGCCAGGGACGGAGATAGAGATAGAGACAGAGGGAGAGACAGCGTCAGAGACAGAGACAGAGACAGAGACAGAGACAGAGACAGAGACAGAGACAGAGACAGAAACAGAGGCGGAGGCAAAGACCGAGACAGAGGCAGAGACACAGACAGAGACAGAGACGGAGATAGAGGCAGAGACAGAGACAGAGACAGAGACAGAGACAGAGACAGAGACAGAGACAGAGACAGAGACAGAGACAGAGACAGAGACAGAGACAGAGACAGCGACAGAGACAGAGACAGAGACAGAGACAGAGACAGAGACAGAGACAGAGACAGAGACAGAGACAGAGACAGAGACAGAGACAGAGACAGAGACAGAGACAGAGACAGAGACAGAGGCAGAGACAGAGACAGAGACAGAGATAGAGACAGAGACAGAGACAGAGACAGAGACAGGGACAGAGACAGAGACAGAGACAGAGACAGAGACTGATACAGAGACTGAGACGGAGACAGAGACATAGACGGAGACGGAAATAGAGGCAGAGACAGAGACAGAGACGGAGACAGAGGCAGAGACAGAGCCAGAGACAGAGACAGAGACAGAGACAGAGACAGAGACAGAGACAGAGACAGAGACGGAGACAGAGACAGAGACAGAGACAGAGACAGGGACAGAGACGGAGACAGAGACAGACGAAGAGACAGCGACAGAGACAGAGACAGAGACAGAGACAGAGACAGAGACAGAGACGGAGACAGAGACAAAGACCGAGACAGACGCAGGGACTGAGATAGAGGCAGAGACAGCGACAGAGACAGAGCCAGGGACAGAGACGGAGACAGAGACAGACGAAGGGACAGCGACAGAGACAGAGACAGAGACAGAGACAGAGACAGAGACAGAGACAGAGACAGAGACAGAGACAGAGACAGAGACAGAGACAGAGACAGAGACAGAGACAGAGACAGAGACAGAGACAGAGACAGATACAGAGACAGAGACAGAGACAGAGACTGAGACAGAGACAGAGACAGAGACAGAAACAGAGACGGAGACAAAGACCGAGACAGAGGCAGAGACACAGACAGAGACAGAGACAGAGACAGAGACAGAGACAGAGACTGATACAGAGACTGAGACGGAGACGGAGATAGAGGCAGAGACAGAGACAGAGACGGAGACAGAGGCAGAGACAGAGCCAGGGACGGAGATAGAGATAGAGACAGAGGGAGGTACAGCGTCAGAGACAGAGACAGAGACAGAGACAGAGACAGAGACAGAGACAGAGACAGACCCAGAGACGGAGACAGAGACAGAGACAGAGACAGAGACAGAGACAGAGACAGAGACAGAGACAGAGATAGAGACAGAGACTGAGACAGAGACAGAGACAGAGACGGAGACGGAGATAGAGGCAGAGACAGAGACAGAGACGGAGACGGAGGCAGAGACAGAGCCAGGGACGGAGATAGAGGTAGAGACAGAGGGAGAGACAGCGTCAGAGACAGAGACAGAGACAGAGACAGAGACAGAGACAGAGACAGAGACAGAGACAGAAACAGAGACGGAGGCAAAGACCGAGACAGAGGCAGAGACACAGACAGAGACAGAGACGGAGACAGAGGCAGAGACAGAGCCAGGGGCAGAGACGGAGACAGAGACAGACGAAGAGACAGCGACAGAGACAGAGACAGAGACAGAGACAGAGACAGAGGCAGAGACTGAGACTGAGACAGAGACAGAGACAGAAACAGAGACGGAGACAAAGACAGAGACAGAGGCAGAGACACAGACAGAGACAGAGACAGAGACAGAGACAGAGACAGAGACAGAGACAGAGACAGAGACAGAGACAGAGACAGAGACAGAGACAGAGACGGAGACAGAGACAAAGACCGAGACAGACGCAGGGACTGAGATAGAGGCAGAGACAGCGACAGAGACAGAGCCAGGGACAGAGACGGAGACAGAGACAGACGAAGGGACAGCGACAGAGACAGAGACAGAGACAGAGACAGAGACAGAGACAGAGACAGAGACAGAGACAGAGACAGAGACAGAGACAGAGACAGAGACTGAGACAGAGACAGAGACAGAGACAGAAACAGAGACGGAGACAAAGACCGAGACAGAGGCAGAGACACAGACAGAGACAGAGACAGAGACAGAGACAGAGACAGAGACAGAGACTGATACAGAGACTGAGACGGAGACGGAGATAGAGGCAGAGACAGAGACAGAGACGGAGACAGAGGCAGAGACAGAGCCAGGGACGGAGATAGAGATAGAGACAGAGGGAGGTACAGCGTCAGAGACAGAGACAGAGACAGAGACAGAGACAGAGACAGAGACAGAGACAGACCCAGAGACGGAGACAGAGACAGAGACAGAGACAGAGACAGAGACAGAGACAGAGACAGAGACAGAGACAGAGACTGAGACAGAGACAGAGACAGAGACGGAGACGGAGATAGAGGCAGAGACAGAGACAGAGACGGAGACGGAGGCAGAGACAGAGCCAGGGACGGAGATAGAGATAGAGACAGAGGGAGAGACAGCGTCAGAGACAGAGACAGAGACAGAGACAGAGACAGAGACAGAGACAGAGACAGAGACAGAGACAGAAACAGAGACGGAGGCAAAGACCGAGACAGAGGTAGAGACACAGACAGAGACAGAGACGGAGACAGAGGCAGAGACAGAGCCAGGGGCAGAGACGGAGACAGAGACAGACGAAGAGACAGCGACAGAGACAGAGACAGAGACAGAGACAGAGACAGAGGCAGAGACTGAGACTGAGACAGAGACAGAGACAGAAACAGAGACGGAGACAAAGACAGAGACAGAGGCAGAGACACAGACAGAGACAGAGACAGAGACAGAGACAGAGACAGAGACAGAGACAGAGACAGAGACAGAGACAGAGACAGAGACAGAGACAGAGACAGAGACGCAGACAGAGACAAAGACCGAGACAGACGCAGGGACTGAGATAGAGGCAGAGACAGCGACAGAGACAGAGCCAGGGACAGAGACGGAGACAGAGCCAGACGAAGGGACAGCGACAGAGACAGAGACAGAGACAGAGACAGAGACAGAGACAGAGACAGAGACAGAGACAGAGACAGAGACAGAGACAGAGACTGAGACTGAGACAGAGACAGAGACAGAAACAGAGACGGAGACAAAGACCGAGACAGAGGCAGAGACACAGACAGAGACAGAGACAGAGACAGAGACAGAGACAGAGACAGAGACAGAGACAGAGACAGAGACAGAGACAGAGACAGAGACAGAGACAGAGACAGAGACGGAGACAGAGACAGAGACAGAGACAGAGACAGAGACAGAGACAGAGACTGAGACAGAGACAGAGACAGAGACGGAGACGGAGATAGAGGCAGAGACAGAGACAGAGACGGAGACAGAGGCAGAGACAGAGCCAGGGACGGAGATAGAGATAGAGACAGAGGGAGGTACAGCGTCACAGACAGAGGGAGGTACAGCGTCAGAGACAGAGACAGAGACAGAGACAGAGACAGAGACAGAGACAGAGACAGAGACAGACCCAGAGACGGAGACAGAGACATAGACAGAGACAGAGACAGAGACAGAGACAGAGACAGGGACTGAGACAGAGACAGAGACAGAGACGGAGACGGAGATAGAGGCAGAGACAGAGACAGAGACGGAGACAGAGGCAGAGACAGAGCCAGGGACGGAGATAGAGATAGAGACAGAGGGAGAGACAGCGTCAGAGACAGAGACAGAGACAGAGACAGAGACAGAGACAGAGACAGAGACAGAAACAGAGGCGGAGGCAAGGACCGAGACAGAGGCAGAGACACAGACAGAGACAGAGACGGAGATAGAGGCAGAGACAGAGCCAGGGACAGAGACGGAGACAGAGACAGACGAAGAGACAGCGACAGAGACAGAGACAGAGACAGAGACAGAGACAGAGGCAGAGACTGAGACTGAGACAGAGACAGAGACTGAGACAGAGACAGAGACAGAAACAGAGACGGAGACAAAGACCGAGACAGAGGCAGAGACACAGACAGAGACAGAGACAGAGACAGAGACAGAGACAGAGACTGATACAGAGACTGAGACGGAGACAGAGACATAGACGGAGACGGAGATAGAGGCAGAGACAGAGACAGAGACGGAGACAGAGGCAGAGACAGAGCCAGAGACAGAGACAGAGACAGAGACAGAGACAGAGACAGAGACAGAGACAGAGACAGAGACAGAGACAGAGACGGAGACAGAGACAGAGACAGAGACAGAGACAGAGACAGAGACAGAGACTGAGACAGAGACAGAGACAGAGACGGAGACGGAGATAGAGGCAGAGACAGAGACAGAGACGGAGACAGAGGCAGAGACAGAGCCAGGGACGGAGATAGAGGTAGAGACAGAGGGAGGTACAGCGTCAGAGACAGAGGGAGGTACAGCGTCAGAGACAGAGGCAGAGACAGAGCCAGGGACAGAGACGGAGACAGAGACAGACGAAGAGACAGCGACAGAGACAGAGACAGAGACGGAGACGGAGACAGAGACAAAGACCGAGACAGACGCAGGGACTGAGATAGAGGCAGAGACAGCGACAGAGACAGAGCCAGGGACAGAGACGGAGACAGAGACAGACGAAGGGACAGCGACAGAGACAGAGACAGAGACAGAGACAGAGACAGAGACAGAGCCAGAGACAGAGACAGAGACAGAGACAGAGACAGAGACAGAGACAGAGACAGAGACAGAGACAGAGACGGAGACAGAGACAGAGACAGAGACAGAGACAGAGACAGAGACAGAGACTGAGACAGAGACAGAGACAGAGACGGAGACGGAGATAGAGGCAGAGACAGAGACAGAGACGGAGACAGAGGCAGAGACAGAGCCAGGGACGGAGATAGAGATAGAGACAGAGGGAGGTACAGCGTCAGAGACAGAGGGAGGTACAGCGTCAGAGACAGAGGCAGAGACAGAGCCAGGGACAGAGACGGAGACAGAGACAGACGAAGAGACAGCGACAGAGACAGAGACAGAGACGGAGACGGAGACAGAGACAAAGACCGAGACAGACGCAGGGACTGAGATAGAGGCAGAGACAGCGACAGAGACAGAGCCAGGGACAGAGACGGAGACAGAGACAGACGAAGGGACAGCGACAGAGACAGAGACAGAGACAGAGACAGAGACAGAGACAGAGACAGAGACAGAGACAGAGACAGAGACAGAGACTGAGACTGAGACAGAGACAGAGACAGAAACAGAGACGGAGACAAAGACCGAGACAGAGGCAGAGACACAGACAGAGACAGAGACAGAGACAGAGGCAGAGACTGATACTGAGACAGAGACAGAGACAGAAACAGCGACGGAGACAAAGACCGAGACAGAGGCAGAGACACAGACAGAGACAGAGACAGAGACAGAGACAGAGACAGATACAGAGACTGAGACGGAGACAGGGACAGAGACGGAGACGGAGATAGAGGCAGAGTCAGAGACAGAGACGGAGACAGAGGCAGAGACAGAGCCAGGGACGGAGATGGAGACAGAGACAGAGGGAGAGACAGCGACAGAGACAGAGACAGAGACAGAGACAGAGACAGAGACAGAGACAGAGACAGAGACAGCGACAGGCACAGGGAGAGGGACAGGGACAGAGACAGAGACAGGGACAGAGACAGAGACAGAGACAGATACAGAGGCAGAGACTGAGACTGAGACAGAGACAGAGACAGAGACAGAGACAGAGACAGATACTGAGACAGAGACAGAGACAGAGACGGAGACGGAGATAGAGGCAGAGACAGAGACAGAGACGGAGACAGAGGCAGAGACAGAGCCAGGGACGGAGATAGAGATAGAGACAGAGGGAGAGACAGCGACAGAGACAGAGACAGAGACAGAGACAGAGGCAGAGACAGAGACAGAGACAGAGACAGAGACAGAGACAGAGACAGACACAGAGACGGGGACAAAGACCGAGACAGAGACAGAGGCGGAGACAGAGGCAGAGACAGAGCCAGGGACAGAGACGGAGACAGAGACAGTGGAAGTGAAAGCGACCGAGACAGAGACAGAGACAGAGACAGAGACAGAGACAGAGACAGAGACAGAGACAGAGACAGAGACAGAGACAGAGACAGAGACAGAGACAGAGACAGAGACAGAGACAGAGACAGAGACAGAGACAGAGGCAGAGACTGAGACTGAGACTGAGACAGAGACAGAGACAGAAACAGAGACGGAGACAAAGACAGAGACAGAGGGAGAGACAGCGACAGAGACAGAGGCAGAGACTCAGACTGAGACAGAGACAGAGACGGAGACAGAAACAGAGACGGAGGCAAAGGCCGAGACAGAGGCAGAGACACAGACACAGACAGAGACGGAGACAGAGGCAGAGACAGAGCCAGGGACAGAGACGGAGACAGAGACAGACGAAGAGACAGCGACAGAGACAGAGACAGAGACAGAGACAGAGACAGAGACAGAGACAGAGACAGAGACAGAGACAGAGACAGAGACAGAGACAGAGACAGAGACAGAGACAGAGACAGAGACAGAGACAGAGGCAGAGACAGAGACAGAGACAGAGACAGAGACAGAGACAGAGACGGAGACAGAGACAGAGACAGAGACAGAGACAGAGACAGAGACAGAGACAGAGACATAGACAGACACAGAGACAAAGACAGAGACAGAGACAGAGACAGAGACAGAGACGGAGACAAAGACCGAGACAGACGCAGGGACTGAGACAGAGGCAGAGACAGAGACAGAGACAGAGATAGAGACAGGGCAGAGACAGAGGCAGAGACAGCGACAGAGACAGAGACAGAGACAGAGACAGAGACAGAGACAGAGACAGAGACAGAGACAGAGACAGAGACAGAGACAGAGACAGAGACAGAGACAGAGACAGAGACAGAGACAGAGACAGAGACAGAGGCAGAGACAGAGACAGAGACAGAGACAGAGACAGAGACAGAGACTGAGACTGAGACAGAGACAGAGACAGAGACAGAAACAGAGACGGAGGCAAAGACCGAGACAGAGGCAGAGACACAGACAGAGACAGAGACGGAGACAGAGGCAGAGACAGAGCCAGGGACAGAGACGGAGACAGAGACAGACGAAGAGACAGCGACAGAGACAGAGACAAAGACAGAGACAGAGACAGAGACAGAGACAGAGACTGAGACAGAGACGGAGACAGAGACAAAGACCGAGACAGACGCAGGGACTGAGATAGTGGCAGAGACAGCGACAGAGACAGAGCCAGGGACAGAGACGGAGACAGAGACAGACGAAGGGACAGCGACAGAGACAGAGACAGAGACAGAGACAGAGACAGAGACAGAGACAGAGACAGAGACAGAGACAGAGACAGAGACAGAGACAGAGACAGAGACAGAGACAGAGACAGAGACAGAGACAGAGACAGAGACAGAGACAGAGACAGAGACAGAGACAGAGACAGAGACAGAGACAGATACAGAGACAGAGACAGAGACAGAGACTGAGACAGAGACAGAGACAGAGACAGAGACAGAGACAGAGACAGAGACAGAGACAGAGACAGAGACAGAGACAGAGACAGAGACAGAGACAGGGACAGAGACTGAGACGGAGACAGAGACAGAGACGGAGACGGAGATAGAGGCAGAGACAGAGACAGAGACGGAGACGGAGGCAAAGACCGAGACAGAGGCAGAGACACAGACAGAGACAGAGACGGAGACAGAGGCAGAGACAGAGCCAGGGACAGAGACGGAGACAGAGACAGACGAAGAGACAGCGACAGAGACAGAGACAAAGACAGAGACAGAGACAGAGACAGAGACAGAGACAGAGACTGAGACAGAGACGGAGACAGAGACAAAGACCGAGACAGACGCAGGGACTGAGATAGTGGCAGAGACAGCGACAGAGACAGAGCCAGGGACAGAGACGGAGACAGAGACAGACGAAGGGACAGCGACAGAGACAGAGACAGAGACAGAGACAGAGACAGAGACAGAGACAGAGACAGAGACAGAGACAGAGACAGAGACAGAGACAGAGACAGAGACAGAGACAGAGACAGAGACAGAGACAGAGACAGAGACAGAGACAGAGACAGAGACAGAGACAGATACAGAGACAGAGACAGAGACAGAGACTGAGACAGAGACAGAGACAGAGACAGAGACAGAGACAGAGACAGAGACAGAGACAGAGACAGAGACAGAGACAGAGACAGAGACAGAGACAGAGACAGAGACAGAGACAGAGGCAGAGACAGAGACAGAGACAGAGACAGAGACAGAGACAGAGACAGAGACAGAGACAGAGACAGAGACAGAGACAGAGACAGAGGCAGAGACAGAGCCAGGGACAGAGACGGAGACAGAGACAGACGAAGAGACAGCGACAGAGACAGAGACAAAGACAGAGACAGAGACAGAGACAGAGACAGAGACAGAGACTGAGACAGAGACGGAGACAGAGACAAAGACCGAGACAGACGCAGGGACTGAGATAGTGGCAGAGACAGCGACAGAGACAGAGCCAGGGACAGAGACGGAGACAGAGACAGACGAAGGGACAGCGACAGAGACAGAGACAGAGACAGAGACAGAGACAGAGACAGAGACAGAGACAGAGACAGAGACAGAGACAGAGACAGAGACAGAGACAGAGACAGAGACAGAGACAGAGACAGAGACAGAGACAGAGACAGATACAGAGACAGAGACAGAGACAGAGACTGAGACAGAGACAGAGACAGAGACAGAGACAGAGACAGAGACAGAGACAGAGACAGAGACAGAGACAGAGACAGAGACAGAGACAGAGACTGAGACAGAGACAGAGACAGAGACAGAGACAGAGACAGAGACAGAGACAGAGACAGAGACAGAGACAGAGACAGAGACAGAGACAGAGACAGAGACAGAGACAGAGACAGAGACAGAGACAGAGACAGAGATAGAGACAGAGACAGAGACAGAGACAGGGACAGAGACAGAGACAGAGACAGAGACAGAGACTGATACAGAGACTGAGACGGAGACAGAGACATAGACGGAGACGGAAATAGAGGCAGAGACAGAGACAGAGACGGAGACAGAGGCAGAGACAGAGCCAGAGACAGAGACAGAGACAGAGACAGAGACAGAGACAGAGACGGAGACAGAGACAGAGACAGAGACAGAGACAGAGACAGAGACAGAGACTGAGACAGAGACAGAGACAGAGACGGAGACGGAGACGGAGATAGAGGCAGAGACAGAGACAGAGACGGAGACAGAGGCAGAGACAGAGCCAGGGACGGAGATAGAGATAGAGACAGAGGGAGGTACAGCGTCAGAGACAGAGGGAGGTACAGCGTCAGAGACAGAGACAGAGACAGAGACAGAGACAGAGACAGACCCAGAGACGGAGACAGAGACAGAGACAGAGACAGAGACAGAGACAGAGACAGAGACAGAGACTGAGACAGAGACAGAGACAGAGACGGAGATAGAGGCAGAGACAGAGACAGAGACGGAGACAGAGGCAGAGACAGAGCCAGGGACGGAGATAGAGATAGAGACAGAGGGAGAGACAGCGTCAGAGACAGAGACAGACACAGAGACAAAGACAGAGACAGAGACAGAGACAGAGACAGAGACGGAGACAAAGACCGAGACAGACGCAGGGACTGAGACAGAGGCAGAGACAGAGACAGAGACAGAGATAGAGACAGGGCAGAGACAGAGGCAGAGACAGCGACAGAGACAGAGACAGAGACAGAGACAGAGACAGAGACAGAGACAGAGACAGAGACAGAGACAGAGACAGAGACAGAGACAGACACAGAGACAGAGACAGAGACAGAGACAGAGACAGAGACAGAGACAGAGGCAGAGACAGAGACAGAGACAGAGACAGAGACAGAGACAGAGACTGAGACTGAGACAGAGACAGAGACAGAGACAGAAACAGAGACGGAGGCAAAGACCGAGACAGAGGCAGAGACACAGACAGAGACAGAGACGGAGACAGAGGCAGAGACAGAGCCAGGGACAGAGACGGAGACAGAGACAGACGAAGAGACAGCGACAGAGACAGAGACAAAGACAGAGACAGAGACAGAGACAGAGACAGAGACTGAGACAGAGACGGAGACAGAGACAAAGACCGAGACAGACGCAGGGACTGAGATAGTGGCAGAGACAGCGACAGAGACAGAGCCAGGGACAGAGACGGAGACAGAGACAGACGAAGGGACAGCGACAGAGACAGAGACAGAGACAGAGACAGAGACAGAGACAGAGACAGAGACAGAGACAGAGACAGAGACAGAGACAGAGACAGAGACAGAGACAGAGACAGAGACAGAGACAGAGACAGAGACAGAGACAGAGACAGAGACAGAGACAGAGACAGAGACAGAGACAGAGACAGATACAGAGACAGAGACAGAGACAGAGACTGAGACAGAGACAGAGACAGAGACAGAGACAGAGACAGAGACAGAGACAGAGACAGAGACAGAGACAGAGACAGAGACAGAGACAGAGACAGGGACAGAGACTGAGACGGAGACAGAGACAGAGACGGAGACGGAGATAGAGGCAGAGACAGAGACAGAGACGGAGACGGAGGCAAAGACCGAGACAGAGGCAGAGACACAGACAGAGACAGAGACGGAGACAGAGGCAGAGACAGAGCCAGGGACAGAGACGGAGACAGAGACAGACGAAGAGACAGCGACAGAGACAGAGACAAAGACAGAGACAGAGACAGAGACAGAGACAGAGACAGAGACTGAGACAGAGACGGAGACAGAGACAAAGACCGAGACAGACGCAGGGACTGAGATAGTGGCAGAGACAGCGACAGAGACAGAGCCAGGGACAGAGACGGAGACAGAGACAGACGAAGGGACAGCGACAGAGACAGAGACAGAGACAGAGACAGAGACAGAGACAGAGACAGAGACAGAGACAGAGACAGAGACAGAGACAGAGACAGAGACAGAGACAGAGACAGAGACAGAGACAGAGACAGAGACAGAGACAGAGACAGAGACAGAGACAGAGACAGAGACAGATACAGAGACAGAGACTGAGACAGAGACAGAGACAGAGACAGAGACAGAGACAGAGACAGAGACAGAGACAGAGACAGAGACAGAGACAGAGACAGAGACAGAGACAGAGACAGAGACAGAGACAGAGACAGAGACAGAGACAGAGACAGAGACAGAGACAGAGGCAGAGACAGAGACAGAGACAGAGACAGAGACAGAGACAGAGACAGAGACAGAGACAGAGACAGAGGCAGAGACAGAGCCAGGGACAGAGACGGAGACAGAGACAGACGAAGAGACAGCGACAGAGACAGAGACAAAGACAGAGACAGAGACAGAGACAGAGACAGAGACAGAGACTGAGACAGAGACGGAGACAGAGACAAAGACCGAGACAGACGCAGGGACTGAGATAGTGGCAGAGACAGCGACAGAGACAGAGCCAGGGACAGAGACGGAGACAGAGACAGACGAAGGGACAGCGACAGAGACAGAGACAGAGACAGAGACAGAGACAGAGACAGAGACAGAGACAGAGACAGAGACAGAGACAGAGACAGAGACAGAGACAGAGACAGAGACAGAGACAGAGACAGAGACAGAGACAGAGACAGAGACAGAGACAGAGACAGAGACAGATACAGAGACAGAGACAGAGACAGAGACTGAGACAGAGACAGAGACAGAGACAGAGACAGAGACAGAGACAGAGACAGAGACAGAGACAGAGACAGAGACAGAGACAGAGACAGAGACAGAGACAGAGACAGAGACAGAGACAGAGACAGAGACAGAGACAGAGACAGAGACAGAGACAGAGACAGAGACAGAGACAGAGACAGAGACAGAGACAGAGACAGAGACAGAGACAGAGATAGAGACAGAGACAGAGACAGAGACAGAGACAGGGACAGAGACAGAGACAGAGACAGAGACAGAGACTGATACAGAGACTGAGACGGAGACAGAGACATAGACGGAGACGGAAATAGAGGCAGAGACAGAGACAGAGACGGAGACAGAGGCAGAGACAGAGCCAGAGACAGAGACAGAGACAGAGACAGAGACAGAGACAGAGACAGAGACGGAGACAGAGACAGAGACAGAGACAGAGACAGAGACTGAGACAGAGACAGAGACAGAGACGGAGACGGAGACGGAGATAGAGGCAGAGACAGAGACAGAGACGGAGACAGAGGCAGAGACAGAGCCAGGGACGGAGATAGAGATAGAGACAGAGGGAGGTACAGCGTCAGAGACAGAGGGAGGTACAGCGTCAGAGACAGAGACAGAGACAGAGACAGAGACAGAGACAGACCCAGAGACGGAGACAGAGACAGAGACAGAGACAGAGACAGAGACAGAGACAGAGACAGAGACTGAGACAGAGACAGAGACAGAGACGGAGATAGAGGCAGAGACAGAGACAGAGACGGAGACAGAGGCAGATACAGAGCCAGGGACGGAGATAGAGATAGAGACAGAGGGAGAGACAGCGTCAGAGACAGAGACAGAGACAGAGACAGAGACAGAGACAGAGACAGAGACAGAAACAGAGACGGAGGCAAAGACCGAGACAGAGGCAGAGACACAGACAGAGACAGAGACGGAGACAGAGGCAGAGACAGAGCCAGGGACAGAGACGGAGACAGAGACAGACGAAGAGACAGCGAAGAGACAGAGACAGAGACAGAGACAGAGACAGAGGCAGAGACTGAGACTGAGACAGAGACAGAGACAGAAACAGAGACGGAGACAAAGACAGAGACAGAGGGAGAGACAGCGACAGAGACAGAGGCAGAGACTGAGACTGAGACAGAGACAGAGACAGAGACAGAAACAGAGACGGAGGCAAAGACCGAGACAGAGGCAGAGACACAGACAGAGACAGAGACGGAGACAGAGGCAGAGACAGAGCCAGGGACAGAGACGGAGACAGAGACAGACGAAGAGACAGCGACAGAGACAGAGACAGAGACAGAGACAGAGACAGAGACAGAGACAGAGACAGAGACAGAGACGGAGACAGAGACAAAGACCGAGACAGACGCAGGGACAGAGACGGAGACAGAGACAGACGAAGGGACAGCGACAGAGACAGAGACAGAGACAGAGACAGAGACAGAGACAGAGACAGAGACAGAGACAGAGACAGAGACAGAGACAGAGACAGAGACAGAGCCAGGGACGGAGATAGAGATAGAGACAGAGGGAGGTACAGCGTCAGAGACAGAGGGAGGTACAGGGTCAGAGACAGAGACAGAGACAGAGACAGAGACAGAGACAGAGACAGAGACAGAGACAGAGACAGACCCAGAGACGGAGACAGAGACAGAGACAGAGACAGAGACAGAGACAGAGACAGAGACAGAGACAGAGACAGAGACAGAGACAGAGACAGAGACAGAGACTGAGACGGAGACAGGGACAGAGACGGAGACGGAGATAGAGGCAGAGACAGAGACAGAGACGGAGACAGAGGCAGAGACAGAGCCAGGGACGGAGATGGAGACAGAGACAGAGGGAGAGACAGCGACAGAGACAGAGACAGAGACAGAGACAGAGACAGAGACAGAGACAGAGACAGAGACAGCGACAGGCACAGGGAGAGGGACAGGGACAGAGACAGAGACAGGGACAGAGACAGAGACAGAGACAGATACAGAGGCAGAGACTGAGACTGAGACAGAGACAGAGACAGAGACAGAGACAGAGACAGATACTGAGACAGAGACAGAGACAGAGACGGAGACGGAGATAGAGACAGAGACAGAGACAGAGACAGAGACAGAGACAGAGACAGAGACAGAGACAGAGACAGAGACAGAGACAGAGACAGAGACAGAGACAGAGACAGAGACAGAGACAGAGACAGAGACAGAGACAGAGACAGAGACAGAGACAGAGACAGAGACAGAGACAGAGACAGAGACAGAGACAGCGAAGAGACAGAGACAGAGACAGAGACAGAGACAGAGACAGAGACTGAGACTGAGACAGAGACAGAGACAGAAACAGAGACGGAGACAAAGACAGAGACAGAGGGAGAGACAGCGACAGAGACAGAGGCAGAGACTGAGACTGAGACAGAGACAGAGACAGAGACAGAAACAGAGACGGAGGCAAAGACCGAGACAGAGGCAGAGACACAGACAGAGACAGAGACGGAGACAGAGGCAGAGACAGAGCCAGGGACAGAGACGGAGACAGAGACAGACGAAGAGACAGCGACAGAGACAGAGACAGAGACAGAGACAGAGACAGAGACAGAGACAGAGACAGAGACAGAGACGGAGACAGAGACAAAGACCGAGACAGACGCAGGGACAGAGACGGAGACAGAGACAGACGAAGGGACAGCGACAGAGACAGAGACAGAGACAGAGACAGAGACAGAGACAGAGACAGAGACAGAGACAGAGACAGAGACAGAGACAGAGACAGAGACAGAGCCAGGGACGGAGATAGAGATAGAGACAGAGGGAGGTACAGCGTCAGAGACAGAGGGAGGTACAGGGTCAGAGACAGAGACAGAGACAGAGACAGAGACAGAGACAGAGACAGAGACAGAGACAGAGACAGACCCAGAGACGGAGACAGAGACAGAGACAGAGACAGAGACAGAGACAGAGACAGAGACAGAGACAGAGACAGAGACTGAGACGGAGACAGGGACAGAGACGGAGACGGAGATAGAGGCAGAGACAGAGACAGAGACGGAGACAGAGGCAGAGACAGAGCCAGGGACGGAGATGGAGACAGAGACAGAGGGAGAGACAGCGACAGAGACAGAGACAGAGACAGAGACAGAGACAGAGACAGAGACAGAGACAGAGACAGAGACAGCGACAGGCACAGGGAGAGGGACAGGGACAGAGACAGAGACAGGGACAGAGACAGAGACAGAGACAGATACAGAGGCAGAGACTGAGACTGAGACAGAGACAGAGACAGAGACAGAGACAGAGACAGATACTGAGACAGAGACAGAGACAGAGACGGAGACGGAGATAGAGACAGAGACAGAGACAGAGACAGAGACAGAGACAGAGACAGAGACAGAGACAGAGACAGAGACAGAGACAGAGACAGAGACAGAGACAGAGACAGAGACAGAGACAGAGACAGAGACAGAGACAGAGACAGAGACAGAGACAGAGACAGAGACAGCGACAGAGACAGAGACAGAGACAGAGACAGAGACGTAGACAGAGACAGAGACAGAGAAAGAGACGGAGACAGAGACAGAGACAGAGACAGAGACAGAGACAGAGACAGAGACAGAGACAGAGACAGAGACAGAGACAGAGACAGAGACGGAGACAGAGACAGAGACAGAGACAGAGACAGAGACAGAGACAGAGACAGAGACTGAGACAGAGACAGAGACAGAGACGGAGACAGAGACAGAGACAGATACAGAGACAGAGACAGAGACAGAGACTGAGACAGAGACAGAGACAGAGACAGAAACAGAGACGGAGACAAAGACCGAGACAGAGGCAGAGACACAGACAGAGACAGAGACAGAGACAGAGACAGAGACAGAGACAGAGACTGATACAGAGACTGAGACGGAGACAGAGACATAGACGGAGACGGAGATAGAGGCAGAGACAGAGACAGAGACAGAGACGGAGACAGAGGCAGAGACAGAGCCAGAGACAGAGACAGAGACAGATACAGAGACAGAGACAGAGACAGAGACAGAGACAGAGACAGAGACGGAGGCAGAGACAGAGACAGAGACAGAGACAGAGACAGAGACAGAGACATAGACAGAGACGGAGACAGAGACAGAGACAGAGACTGAGACAGAGACAGAGACAGAGACGGAGACGGAGATAGAGGCAGAGACAGAGACAGAGACGGAGACAGAGGCAGAGACAGAGCCAGGGACGGAGATAGAGATAGAGACAGAGGGAGGTACAGCGTCAGAGACAGAGGGAGGTACAGCGTCAGAGACAGAGACAGAGACAGAGACAGAGACAGAGACAGAGACAGAGACAGAGACAGACCCAGAGACGGAGACAGAGACAGAGACAGAGACAGAGACAGAGACAGAGACAGAGACAGAGACAGAGACTGAGACAGAGACAGAGGCAGAGACGGAGACGGAGATAGAGGCAGAGACAGAGACAGAGACGGAGACGGAGGCAGAGACAGAGCCAGGGACGGAGATAGAGATAGAGACAGAGGGAGAGACAGCGTCAGAGACAGAGACAGAGACAGAGACAGAGACAGAGACAGAGACAGAAACAGAGACGGAGGCAAAGACCGAGACAGAGGCAGAGACACAGACAGAGACAGAGACGGAGACAGAGGCAGAGACAGAGCCAGGGACAGAGACGGAGACAGAGACAGACGAAGAGACAGCGAAGAGACAGAGACAGAGACAGAGACAGAGACAGAGGCAGAGACTGAGACTGAGACAGAGACAGAGACAGAAACAGAGACGGAGACAAAGACAGAGACAGAGGGAGAGACAGCGACAGAGACAGAGGCAGAGACTGAGACTGAGACAGAGACAGAGACAGAGACAGAGACAGAAACAGAGACGGAGGCAAAGACCGAGACAGAGGCAGAGACACAGACAGAGACAGAGACGGAGACAGAGGCAGAGACAGAGCCAGGGACAGAGACGGAGACAGAGACAGACGAAGAGACAGCGACAGAGACAGAGACAGAGACAGAGACAGAGACAGAGACGGAGACAGAGACAAAGACCGAGACAGACGCAGGGACTGAGATAGAGGCAGAGACAGCGGCAGAGACAGAGCCAGGGACAGAGACGGAGACAGAGACAGACGAAGGGACAGCGACAGAGACAGAGACAGAGACAGAGACAGAGACGGAGACAGAGACAGAGACAGAGACAGAGACAGAGACAGAGACAGAGACAGAGACAGAGACAGAGACAGAGACAGATACAGAGACAGAGACAGAGACAGAGACTGAGACAGAGACAGAGACAGAGACAGAAACAGAGACGGAGACAAAGACCGAGACAGAGGCAGAGACACAGACAGAGACAGAGACAGAGACAGAGACAGAGACAGAGACTGATACAGAGACTGAGACGGAGACAGAGACATAGACGGAGACGGAGATAGAGGCAGAGACAGAGACAGAGACGGAGACAGAGGCAGAGACAGAGCCAGAGACAGAGACAGAGACAGAGACATAGACAGAGACAGAGACAGAGACGGAGACAGAGACAGAGACAGAGACAGAGACAGAGACAGAGACATAGACAGAGACAGAGACAGAGACAGAGACAGAGACTGAGACAGAGACAGAGACAGAGACGGAGACGGAGATAGAGGCAGAGACAGAGACAGAGACGGAGACAGAGGCAGAGACAGAGCCAGGGACGGAGATAGAGATAGAGACAGAGGGAGGTACAGCGTCAGAGGCAGAGGGAGGTACAGCGTCAGAGACAGAGACAGAGACAGAGACAGAGACAGAGACAGAGACAGAGACAGAGACAGAGACAGAGACAGACCCAGAGACGGAGACAGAGACAGAGACAGAGACAGAGACAGAGACAGAGACAGAGACAGAGACAGAGACTGAGACAGAGACAGAGACAGAGACGGAGACGGAGATAAAGGCAGAGACAGAGACAGAGACGGAGACAGAGGCAGAGACAGAGCCAGGGACGGAGATAGAGATAGAGACAGAGGGAGAGACAGCGTCAGAGACAGAGACAGAGACAGAGACAGAGACAGAGACAGAAACAGAGACGGAGGCAAAGACCGAGACAGAGGCAGAGACACAGACAGAGACAGAGACGGAGACAGAGGCAGAGACAGAGCCAGGGACAGAGACGGAGACAGAGACAGACGAAGAGACAGCGACAGAGACAGAGACAGAGACAGAGACAGAGACAGAGACAGAGGCAGAGACTGAGACTGAGACAGAGACAGAGACAGAAACAGAGACGGAGACAAAGACAGAGACAGAGGCAGAGACACAGACAGAGACAGAGACAGAGACAGAGACAGAGACAGAGACAGAGGCAGAGACAGAGACAGAGACAGAGACAGAGACAGAGACGGAGACAGAGACAAAGACCGAGACAGACGCAGGGACTGAGATAGAGGCAGAGACAGCGACAGAGACAGAGCCAGGGACAGAGACGGAGACAGAGACAGACGAAGGGACAGCGACAGAGACAGAGACAGAGACAGAGACAGAGACAGAGACAGAGACAGAGACAGAGACAGAGACAGAGACAGAGACAGAGACAGAGACTGAGAATGAGACAGAGACAGAGACAGAAACAGCGACGGAGACAAAGACCGAGACAGAGGCAGAGACACAGACAGAGACAGAGATAGAGACAGAGACAGAGACAGATACAGAGACTGAGACGGAGACAGGGACAGAGACGGGGACGGAGATAGAGGCAGAGACAGAGACAGAGACGGAGACAGAGGCAGAGACAGAGCCAGGGACGGAGATGGAGACAGAGACAGAGGGAGAGACAGCGACAGAGACAGAGACAGAGACAGAGACAGAGACAGAGACAGAGACAGAGACAGAGACAGAGACAGAGACAGAGACAGCGACAGGCACAGGGAGAGGGACAGGGACAGAGACAGAGACAGGGACAGAGACAGAGACAGAGACAGATACAGAGGCAGAGACTGAGACTGAGACAGAGACAGAGACAGAGACAGAGACAGAGACAGAGACAGAGACAGATACTGAGACAGAGACAGAGACAGAGACGGAGACGGAGATAGAGACAGAGACAGAGACAGAGACAGAGACAGAGACAGAGACAGAGACAGAGACAGAGACAGAGACAGAGAGAGAGACAGAGACAGAGACAGAGACAGAGACAGAGACAGAGACAGAGACAGAGACAGAGACAGAGACAGAGACAGAGACAGAGACAGAGACAGAGACAGAGACAGAGACAGAGACAGAGACAGAGACAGAGACAGAGACAGGGACTGAGACAGAGACAGAGACAGAGACGGAGACGGAGATAGAGGCAGAGACAGAGACAGAGACGGAGACAGAGGCAGAGACAGAGCCAGGGACGGAGATAGAGATAGAGACAGAGGGAGGTACAGCGTCAGAGACAGAGACAGAGACAGAGACAGAGACAGAGACAGAGACAGAGACAGACCCAGAGACGGAGACAGAGACAGAGACAGAGACAGAGACAGAGACAGAGACAGAGACAGGGACTGAGACAGAGACAGAGACAGAGACGGAGACGGAGATAGAGGCAGAGACAGAGACAGAGACGGAGACAGAGGCAGAGACGGAGCCAGGGACGGAGATAGAGATAGAGACAGAGGGAGAGACAGCGTCAGAGACAGAGACAGAGACAGAGACAGAGACAGAGACAGAGACAGAGACAGAGACAGAAACAGAGGCGGAGGCAAAGACCGAGACAGAGGCAGAGACACAGACAGAGACAGAGACGGAGATAGAGGCAGAGACAGAGACAGAGACAGAGACAGAGACAGAGACAGAGACAGAGACAGAGACAGAGACAGAGACAGAGACAGAGACAGAGACAGAGACAGCGACAGAGACAGAGACAGAGACAGAGACAGAGACAGAGACAGAGACAGAGACAGAGACAGAGACAGAGACAGAGACAGAGACAGAGACAGAGACAGAGACAGAGACAGAGACAGAGGCAGAGACAGAGACAGAGACAGAGATAGAGACAGAGACAGAGACAGAGACAGAGACAGGGACAGAGACAGAGACAGAGACAGAGACAGAGACTGATACAGAGACTGAGACGGAGACAGAGACATAGACGGAGACGGAAATAGAGGCAGAGACAGAGACAGAGACGGAGACAGAGGCAGAGACAGAGCCAGAGACAGAGACAGAGACAGAGACAGAGACAGAGACAGAGACAGAGACAGAGACAGAGACAGAGACAGAGACAGAGACAGAGACAGAGACAGAGACAGAGACGGAGACAGAGACAAAGACCGAGACAGACGCAGGGACTGAGATAGAGGCAGAGACAGCGACAGAGACAGAGCCAGGGACAGAGACGGAGACAGAGCCAGACGAAGGGACAGCGACAGAGACAGAGACAGAGACAGAGACAGAGACAGAGACAGAGACAGAGACAGAGACAGAGACAGAGACAGAGACAGAGACAGAGACTGAGACTGAGACAGAGACAGAGACAGAAACAGAGACGGAGACAAAGACCGAGACAGAGGCAGAGACACAGACAGAGACAGAGACAGAGACAGAGACAGAGACAGAGACAGAGACAGAGACAGAGACAGAGACAGAGACAGAGACAGAGACAGAGACAGAGACAGAGACAGAGACGGAGACAGAGACAGAGACAGAGACAGAGACAGAGACAGAGACAGAGACTGAGACAGAGACAGAGACAGAGACGGAGACGGAGATAGAGGCAGAGACAGAGACAGAGACGGAGACAGAGGCAGAGACAGAGCCAGGGACGGAGATAGAGATAGAGACAGAGGGAGGTACAGCGTCACAGACAGAGGGAGGTACAGCGTCAGAGACAGAGACAGAGACAGAGACAGAGACAGAGACAGAGACAGAGACAGACCCAGAGACGGAGACAGAGACATAGACAGAGACAGAGACAGAGACAGAGACAGAGACAGGGACTGAGACAGAGACAGAGACAGAGACGGAGACGGAGATAGAGGCAGAGACAGAGACAGAGACGGAGACAGAGGCAGAGACAGAGCCAGGGACGGAGATAGAGATAGAGACAGAGGGAGAGACAGCGTCAGAGACAGAGACAGAGACAGAGACAGAGACAGAGACAGAGACAGAGACAGAAACAGAGGCGGAGGCAAGGACCGAGACAGAGGCAGAGACACAGACAGAGACAGAGACGGAGATAGAGGCAGAGACAGAGCCAGGGACAGAGACGGAGACAGAGACAGACGAAGAGACAGCGACAGAGACAGAGACAGAGACAGAGACAGAGACAGAGGCAGAGACTGAGACTGAGACAGAGACAGAGACTGAGACAGAGACAGAGACAGAAACAGAGACGGAGACAAAGACCGAGACAGAGGCAGAGACACAGACAGAGACAGAGACAGAGACAGAGACAGAGACAGAGACTGATACAGAGACTGAGACGGAGACAGAGACATAGACGGAGACGGAGATAGAGGCAGAGACAGAGACAGAGACGGAGACAGAGGCAGAGACAGAGCCAGAGACAGAGACAGAGACAGAGACAGAGACAGAGACAGAGACAGAGACAGAGACAGAGACAGAGACGGAGACAGAGACAGAGACAGAGACAGAGACAGAGACAGAGACAGAGACTGAGACAGAGACAGAGACAGAGACGGAGACGGAGATAGAGGCAGAGACAGAGACAGAGACGGAGACAGAGGCAGAGACAGAGCCAGGGACGGAGATAGAGGTAGAGACAGAGGGAGGTACAGCGTCAGAGACAGAGGCAGAGACAGAGCCAGGGACAGAGACGGAGACAGAGACAGACGAAGAGACAGCGACAGAGACAGAGACAGAGACGGAGACGGAGACAGAGACAAAGACCGAGACAGACGCAGGGACTGAGATAGAGGCAGAGACAGCGACAGAGACAGAGCCAGGGACAGAGACGGAGACAGAGACAGACGAAGGGACAGCGACAGAGACAGAGACAGAGACAGAGACAGAGACAGAGACAGAGCCAGAGACAGAGACAGAGACAGAGACAGAGACAGAGACAGAGACAGAGACAGAGACAGAGACAGAGACGGAGACAGAGACAGAGACAGAGACAGAGACAGAGACAGAGACAGAGACTGAGACAGAGACAGAGACAGAGACGGAGACGGAGATAGAGGCAGAGACAGAGACAGAGACGGAGACAGAGGCAGAGACAGAGCCAGGGACGGAGATAGAGATAGAGACAGAGGGAGGTACAGCGTCAGAGACAGAGGGAGGTACAGCGTCAGAGACAGAGGCAGAGACAGAGCCAGGGACAGAGACGGAGACAGAGACAGACGAAGAGACAGCGACAGAGACAGAGACAGAGACGGAGACGGAGACAGAGACAAAGACCGAGACAGACGCAGGGACTGAGATAGAGGCAGAGACAGCGACAGAGACAGAGCCAGGGACAGAGACGGAGACAGAGACAGACGAAGGGACAGCGACAGAGACAGAGACAGAGACAGAGACAGAGACAGAGACAGAGACAGAGACAGAGACAGAGACAGAGACAGAGACAGAGACTGAGACTGAGACAGAGACAGAGACAGAAACAGAGACGGAGACAAAGACCGAGACAGAGGCAGAGACACAGACAGAGACAGAGACAGAGACAGAGGCAGAGACTGATACTGAGACAGAGACAGAGACAGAAACAGCGACGGAGACAAAGACCGAGACAGAGGCAGAGACACAGACAGAGACAGAGACAGAGACAGAGACAGAGACAGATACAGAGACTGAGACGGAGACAGGGACAGAGACGGAGACGGAGATAGAGGCAGAGTCAGAGACAGAGACGGAGACAGAGGCAGAGACAGAGCCAGGGACGGAGATGGAGACAGAGACAGAGGGAGAGACAGCGACAGAGACAGAGACAGAGACAGAGACAGAGACAGAGACAGAGACAGAGACAGAGACAGCGACAGGCACAGGGAGAGGGACAGGGACAGAGACAGAGACAGGGACAGAGACAGAGACAGAGACAGATACAGAGGCAGAGACTGAGACTGAGACAGAGACAGAGACAGAGACAGAGACAGAGACAGATACTGAGACAGAGACAGAGACAGAGACGGAGACGGAGATAGAGGCAGAGACAGAGACAGAGACGGAGACAGAGGCAGAGACAGAGCCAGGGACGGAGATAGAGATAGAGACAGAGGGAGAGACAGCGACAGAGACAGAGACAGAGACAGAGACAGAGGCAGAGACAGAGACAGAGACAGAGACAGAGACAGAGACAGAGACAGACACAGAGACGGGGACAAAGACCGAGACAGAGACAGAGGCGGAGACAGAGGCAGAGACAGAGCCAGGGACAGAGACGGAGACAGAGACAGTGGAAGTGAAAGCGACCGAGACAGAGACAGAGACAGAGACAGAGACAGAGACAGAGACAGAGACAGAGACAGAGACAGAGACAGAGACAGAGACAGAGACAGAGACAGAGACAGAGACAGAGACAGAGACAGAGACAGAGGCAGAGACTGAGACTGAGACTGAGACAGAGACAGAGACAGAAACAGAGACGGAGACAAAGACAGAGACAGAGGGAGAGACAGCGACAGAGACAGAGGCAGAGACTCAGACTGAGACAGAGACAGAGACGGAGACAGAAACAGAGACGGAGGCAAAGGCCGAGACAGAGGCAGAGACACAGACACAGACAGAGACGGAGACAGAGGCAGAGACAGAGCCAGGGACAGAGACGGAGACAGAGACAGACGAAGAGACAGCGACAGAGACAGAGACAGAGACAGAGACAGAGACAGAGACAGAGACAGAGACAGAGACAGAGACAGAGACAGAGACAGAGACAGAGACAGAGACAGAGACAGAGACAGAGACAGAGGCAGAGACAGAGACAGAGACAGAGACAGAGACAGGGACAGAGACAGAGACGGAGACAGAGACAGAGACAGAGACAGAGACAGAGACAGAGACAGAGACAGAGACAGGCACAGAGGCTGAGACAGAGACAGAGACAGAGACAGAGACAGAGAAAGAGACAGAGCCAGAGACAGAGACAGAGACAGAGACAGAGACAGAGACAGAGACAGAGACAGAGACAGAGACAGAGACAGAGACAGAGACAGAGACAGAGGCAGATACAGAGACTGAGACGGAGACAGACACAGAGACGGAGACGGAGATAGAGGCAGAGACAGAGACAGAGACGGAGACAGAGGCAGATACAGAGCCAGGGACGGAGATAGAGACCGAGACAGAGGGAGAGGCAGTGACAGAGACAGAGACAGAGACAGAGACAGAGACAGAGACAGAGACAGAGACATAGACAGACACAGAGACAAAGACAGAGACAGAGACAGAGACAGAGACAGAGACGGAGACAAAGACCGAGACAGACGCAGGGACTGAGACAGAGGCAGAGACAGAGACAGAGACAGAGATAGAGACAGGGCAGAGACAGAGGCAGAGACAGCGACAGAGACAGAGACAGAGACAGAGACAGAGACAGAGACAGAGACAGAGACAGAGACAGAGACAGAGACAGAGACAGAGACAGAGACAGAGACAGAGACAGAGACAGAGACAGAGACAGAGACAGAGGCAGAGACAGAGACAGAGACAGAGACAGAGACAGAGACAGAGACAGAGACTGAGACTGAGACAGAGACAGAGACAGAGACAGAAACAGAGACGGAGGCAAAGACCGAGACAGAGGCAGAGACACCGACAGAGACAGAGACGGAGACAGAGGCAGAGACAGAGCCAGGGACAGAGACGGAGACAGAGACAGACGAAGAGACAGCGACAGAGACAGAGACAAAGACAGAGACAGAGACAGAGACAGAGACAGAGACTGAGACAGAGACGGAGACAGAGACAAAGACCGAGACAGACGCAGGGACTGAGATAGTGGCAGAGACAGCGACAGAGACAGAGCCAGGGACAGAGACGGAGACAGAGACAGACGAAGGGACAGCGACAGAGACAGAGACAGAGACAGAGACAGAGACAGAGACAGAGACAGAGACAGAGACAGAGACAGAGACAGAGACAGAGACAGAGACAGAGACAGAGACAGAGACAGAGACAGAGACAGAGACAGAGACAGAGACAGAGACAGAGACAGAGACAGAGACAGAGACAGAGACAGAGACAGATACAGAGACAGAGACAGAGACAGAGACTGAGACAGAGACAGAGACAGAGACAGAGACAGAGACAGAGACAGAGACAGAGACAGAGACAGAGACAGAGACAGAGACAGAGACAGAGACAGGGACAGAGACTGAGACGGAGACAGAGACAGAGACGGAGACGGAGATAGAGGCAGAGACAGAGACAGAGACGGAGACGGAGGCAAAGACCGAGACAGAGGCAGAGACACAGACAGACAGAGACGGAGACAGAGGCAGAGACAGAGCCAGGGACAGAGACGGAGACAGAGACAGACGAAGAGACAGCGACAGAGACAGAGACAAAGACAGAGACAGAGACAGAGACAGAGACAGAGACAGAGACTGAGACAGAGACGGAGACAGAGACAAAGACCGAGACAGACGCAGGGACTGAGATAGTGGCAGAGACAGCGACAGAGACAGAGCCAGGGACAGAGACGGAGACAGAGACAGACGAAGGGACAGCGACAGAGACAGAGACAGAGACAGAGACAGAGACAGAGACAGAGACAGAGACAGAGACAGAGACAGAGACAGAGACAGAGACAGAGACAGAGACAGAGACAGAGACAGAGACAGAGACAGAGACAGAGACAGAGACAGAGACAGAGACAGATACAGAGACAGAGACAGAGACAGAGACTGAGACAGAGACAGAGACAGAGACAGAGACAGAGACAGAGACAGAGACAGAGACAGAGACAGAGACAGAGACAGAGACAGAGACAGAGACAGAGACAGAGACAGAGACAGAGACAGAGGCAGAGACAGAGACAGAGACAGAGACAGAGACAGAGACAGAGACAGAGACAGAGACAGAGACAGAGGCAGAGACAGAGCCAGGGACAGAGACGGAGACAGAGACAGACGAAGAGACAGCGACAGAGACAGAGACAAAGACAGAGACAGAGACAGAGACAGAGACAGAGACAGAGACTGAGACAGAGACGGAGACAGAGACAAAGACCGAGACAGACGCAGGGACTGAGATAGTGGCAGAGACAGCGACAGAGACAGAGCCAGGGACAGAGACGGAGACAGAGACAGACGAAGGGACAGCGACAGAGACAGAGACAGAGACAGAGACAGAGACAGAGACAGAGACAGAGACAGAGACAGAGACAGAGACAGAGACAGAGACAGAGACAGAGACAGAGACAGAGACAGAGACAGAGACAGATACAGAGACAGAGACAGAGACAGAGACTGAGACAGAGACAGAGACAGAGACAGAGACAGAGACAGAGACAGAGACAGAGACAGAGACAGAGACAGAGACAGAGACAGAGACTGAGACAGAGACAGAGACAGAGACAGAGACAGAGACAGAGACAGAGACAGAGACAGAGACAGAGACAGAGACAGAGACAGAGACAGAGACAGAGACAGAGACAGAGACAGAGACAGAGACAGAGACAGAGATAGAGACAGAGACAGAGACAGAGACAGAGACAGGGACAGAGACAGAGACAGAGACAGAGACAGAGACTGATACAGAGACTGAGACGGAGACAGAGACATAGACGGAGACGGAAATAGAGGCAGAGACAGAGACAGAGACGGAGACAGAGGCAGAGACAGAGCCAGAGACAGAGACAGAGACAGAGACAGAGACAGAGACAGAGACGGAGACAGAGACAGAGACAGAGACAGAGACAGAGACAGAGACAGAGACAGAGACTGAGACAGAGACAGAGACAGAGACGGAGACGGAGACGGAGATAGAGGCAGAGACAGAGACAGAGACGGAGACAGAGGCAGAGACAGAGCCAGGGACGGAGATAGAGATAGAGACAGAGGGAGGTACAGCGTCAGAGACAGAGGGAGGTACAGCGTCAGAGACAGAGACAGAGACAGAGACAGAGACAGACCCAGAGACGGAGACAGAGACAGAGACAGAGACAGAGACAGAGACAGAGACAGAGACAGAGACTGAGACAGAGACAGAGACAGAGACGGAGATAGAGGCAGAGACAGAGACAGAGACGGAGACAGAGGCAGAGACAGAGCCAGGGACGGAGATAGAGATAGAGACAGAGGGAGAGACAGCGTCAGAGACAGAGACAGACACAGAGACAAAGACAGAGACAGAGACAGAGACAGAGACAGAGACGGAGACAAAGACCGAGACAGACGCAGGGACTGAGACAGAGGCAGAGACAGAGACAGAGACAGAGATAGAGACAGGGCAGAGACAGAGGCAGAGACAGCGACAGAGACAGAGACAGAGACAGAGACAGAGACAGAGACAGAGACAGAGACAGAGACAGAGACAGAGACAGAGACAGAGACAGAGACAGAGACAGAGACAGAGACAGAGACAGAGACAGAGACAGAGACAGAGGCAGAGACAGAGACAGAGACAGAGACAGAGACAGAGACAGAGACTGAGACTGAGACAGAGACAGAGACAGAGACAGAAACAGAGACGGAGGCAAAGACCGAGACAGAGGCAGAGACACAGACAGAGACAGAGACGGAGACAGAGGCAGAGACAGAGCCAGGGACAGAGACGGAGACAGAGACAGACGAAGAGACAGCGACAGAGACAGAGACAAAGACAGAGACAGAGACAGAGACAGAGACAGAGACTGAGACAGAGACGGAGACAGAGACAAAGACCGAGACAGACGCAGGGACTGAGATAGTGGCAGAGACAGCGACAGAGACAGAGCCAGGGACAGAGACGGAGACAGAGACAGACGAAGGGACAGCGACAGAGACAGAGACAGAGACAGAGACAGAGACAGAGACAGAGACAGAGACAGAGACAGAGACAGAGACAGAGACAGAGACAGAGACAGAGACAGAGACAGAGACAGAGACAGAGACAGAGACAGAGACAGAGACAGAGACAGAGACAGAGACAGAGACAGAGACAGATACAGAGACAGAGACAGAGACAGAGACTGAGACAGAGACAGAGACAGAGACAGAGACAGAGACAGAGACAGAGACAGAGACAGAGACAGAGACAGAGACAGAGACAGAGACAGAGACAGGGACAGAGACTGAGACGGAGACAGAGACAGAGACGGAGACGGAGATAGAGGCAGAGACAGAGACAGAGACGGAGACGGAGGCAAAGACCGAGACAGAGGCAGAGACACAGACAGAGACAGAGACGGAGACAGAGGCAGAGACAGAGCCAGGGACAGAGACGGAGACAGAGACAGACGAAGAGACAGCGACAGAGACAGAGACAAAGACAGAGACAGAGACAGAGACAGAGACAGAGACAGAGACTGAGACAGAGACGGAGACAGAGACAAAGACCGAGACAGACGCAGGGACTGAGATAGTGGCAGAGACAGCGACAGAGACAGAGCCAGGGACAGAGACGGAGACAGAGACAGACGAAGGGACAGCGACAGAGACAGAGACAGAGACAGAGACAGAGACAGAGACAGAGACAGAGACAGAGACAGAGACAGAGACAGAGACAGAGACAGAGACAGAGACAGAGACAGAGACAGAGACAGAGACAGAGACAGAGACAGAGACAGAGACAGAGACAGATACAGAGACAGAGACAGAGACAGAGACTGAGACAGAGACAGAGACAGAGACAGAGACAGAGACAGAGACAGAGACAGAGACAGAGACAGAGACAGAGACAGAGACAGAGACAGAGACAGAGACAGAGACAGAGACAGAGACAGAGACAGAGACAGAGACAGAGGCAGAGACAGAGACAGAGACAGAGACAGAGACAGAGACAGAGACAGAGACAGAGACAGAGACAGAGACAGAGGCAGAGACAGAGCCAGGGACAGAGACGGAGACAGAGACAGACGAAGAGACAGCGACAGAGACAGAGACAAAGACAGAGACAGAGACAGAGACAGAGACAGAGACAGAGACTGAGACAGAGACGGAGACAGAGACAAAGACCGAGACAGACGCAGGGACTGAGATAGTGGCAGAGACAGCGACAGAGACAGAGCCAGGGACAGAGACGGAGACAGAGACAGACGAAGGGACAGCGACAGAAACAGAGACAGAGACAGAGACAGAGACAGAGACAGAGACAGAGACAGAGACAGAGACAGAGACAGAGACAGAGACAGAGACAGAGACAGAGACAGAGACAGAGACAGAGACAGAGACAGAGACAGAGACAGAGACAGATACAGAGACAGAGACAGAGACAGAGACTGAGACAGAGACAGAGACAGAGACAGAGACAGAGACAGAGACAGAGACAGAGACAGAGACAGAGACAGAGACAGAGACAGAGACAGAGACAGAGACAGAGACAGAGACAGAGACAGAGACAGAGACAGAGACAGAGACAGAGACAGAGACAGAGACAGAGACAGAGACAGAGACAGAGACAGAGACAGAGACAGAGACAGAGACAGAGACAGAGACAGAGACAGAGACAGAGACAGAGATAGAGACAGAGACAGAGACAGAGACAGAGACAGGGACAGAGACAGAGACAGAGACAGAGACAGAGACTGATACAGAGACTGAGACGGAGACAGAGACATAGACGGAGACGGAAATAGAGGCAGAGACAGAGACAGAGACGGAGACAGAGGCAGAGACAGAGCCAGAGACAGAGACAGAGACAGAGACAGAGACAGAGACAGAGACAGAGACGGAGACAGAGACAGAGACAGAGACAGAGACAGAGACAGAGACAGAGACTGAGACAGAGACAGAGACAGAGACGGAGACGGAGACGGAGATAGAGGCAGAGACAGAGACAGAGACGGAGACAGAGGCAGAGACAGAGCCAGGGACGGAGATAGAGATAGAGACAGAGGGAGGTACAGCGTCAGAGACAAAGGGAGGTACAGCGTCAGAGACAGAGACAGAGACAGAGACAGAGACAGAGACAGACCCAGAGACGGAGACAGAGACAGAGACAGAGACAGAGACAGAGACAGAGACAGAGACAGAGACTGAGACAGAGACAGAGACAGAGACGGAGATAGAGGCAGAGACAGAGACAGAGACGGAGACAGAGGCAGATACAGAGCCAGGGACGGAGATAGAGATAGAGACAGAGGGAGAGACAGCGTCAGAGACAGAGACAGAGACAGAGACAGAGACAGAGACAGAGACAGAGACAGAAACAGAGACGGAGGCAAAGACCGAGACAGAGGCAGAGACACAGACAGAGACAGAGACGGAGACAGAGGCAGAGACAGAGCCAGGGACAGAGACGGAGACAGAGACAGACGAAGAGACAGCGAAGAGACAGAGACAGAGACAGAGACAGAGACAGAGGCAGAGACTGAGACTGAGACAGAGACAGAGACAGAAACAGAGACGGAGACAAAGACAGAGACAGAGGGAGAGACAGCGACAGAGACAGAGGCAGAGACTGAGACTGAGACAGAGACAGAGACAGAGACAGAAACAGAGACGGAGGCAAAGACCGAGACAGAGGCAGAGACACAGACAGAGACAGAGACGGAGACAGAGGCAGAGACAGAGCCAGGGACAGAGACGGAGACAGAGACAGACGAAGAGACAGCGACAGAGACAGAGACAGAGACAGAGACAGAGACAGAGACAGAGACAGAGACAGAGACGGAGACAGAGACAAAGACCGAGACAGACGCAGGGACTGAGATAGAGGCAGAGACAGCGACAGAGACAGAGCCAGGGACAGAGACGGAGACAGAGACAGACGAAGGGATAGCGACAGAGACAGAGACAGAGACAGAGACAGAGACAGAGACAGAGACAGAGACAGAGACAGAGACAGAGACAGAGACAGAGACAGAGACAGAGACAGAGACTGATACAGAGACTGAGACGGAGACGGAGATAGAGGCAGAGACAGAGACAGAGACGGAGACAGAGGCAGAGACAGAGCCAGGGACGGAGATAGAGATAGAGACAGAGGGAGGTACAGCGTCAGAGACAGAGACAGAGACAGAGACAGAGACAGAGACAGAGACAGAGACAGACCCAGAGACGGAGACAGAGACAGAGACAGAGACAGAGACAGAGACAGAGACAGAGACAGAGACAGAGACAGAGACAGAGACTGATACAGAGACAGAGACAGAGACGGAGACGGAGATAGAGGCAGAGACAGAGACAGAGACGGAGACGGAGGCAGAGACAGAGCCAGGGACGGAGATAGAGATAGAGACAGAGGGAGAGACAGCGTCAGAGACAGAGACAGAGACAGAGACAGAGACAGAGACAGAGACAGAGACAGAGACAGAAACAGAGACGGAGGCAAAGACCGAGACAGAGGCAGAGACACAGACAGAGACAGAGACGGAGACAGAGGCAGAGACAGAGCCAGGGGCAGAGACGGAGACAGAGACAGACGAAGAGACAGCGACAGAGACAGAGACAGAGACAGAGACAGAGACAGAGGCAGAGACTGAGACTGAGACAGAGACAGAGACAGAAACAGATACGGAGACAAAGACAGAGACAGAGGCAGAGACACAGACAGAGACAGAGACAGAGACAGAGACAGAGACAGAGACAGAGACAGAGACAGAGACAGAGACAGAGACAGAGACGGAGACAGAGACAAAGACCGAGACAGACGCAGGGACTGAGATAGAGGCAGAGACAGCGACAGAGACAGAGCCAGGGACAGAGACGGAGACAGAGACAGACGAAGGGACAGCGACAGAGACAGAGACAGAGACAGAGACAGAGACAGAGACAGAGACAGAGACAGAGACAGAGACAGAGACAGAGACAGAGACTGAGACAGAGACAGAGACAGAGACGGAGACGGAGATAGAGGCAGAGACAGAGACAGAGACGGAGACAGAGGCAGAGACAGAGCCAGGGACGGAGATAGAGATAGAGACAGAGGGAGGTACAGCGTCACAGACAGAGGGAGGTACAGCGTCAGAGACAGAGACAGAGACAGAGACAGAGACAGAGACAGAGACAGAGACAGAGACAGACCCAGAGACGGAGACAGAGACATAGACAGAGACAGAGACAGAGACAGAGACAGAGACAGGGACTGAGACAGAGACAGAGACAGAGACGGAGACGGAGATAGAGGCAGAGACAGAGACAGAGACGGAGACAGAGGCAGAGACAGAGCCAGGGACGGAGATAGAGATAGAGACAGAGGGAGAGACAGCGTCAGAGACAGAGACAGAGACAGAGACAGAGACAGAGACAGAGACAGAGACAGAGACAGAGACAGAAACAGAGGCGGAGGCAAGGACCGAGACAGAGGCAGAGACACAGACAGAGACAGAGACGGAGATAGAGGCAGAGACAGAGCCAGGGACAGAGACGGAGACAGAGACAGACGAAGAGACAGCGACAGAGACAGAGACAGAGACAGAGACAGAGACAGAGGCAGAGACTGAGACTGAGACAGAGACAGAGACTGAGACAGAGACAGAGACAGAAACAGAGACGGAGACAAAGACCGAGACAGAGGCAGAGACACAGACAGAGACAGAGACAGAGACAGAGACAGAGACAGAGACTGATACAGAGACTGAGACGGAGACAGAGACATAGACGGAGACGGAGATAGAGGCAGAGACAGAGACAGAGACGGAGACAGAGGCAGAGACAGAGCCAGAGACAGAGACAGAGACAGAGACAGAGACAGAGACAGAGACAGAGACAGAGACAGAGACAGAGACAGAGACGGAGACAGAGACAGAGACAGAGACAGAGACAGAGACAGAGACTGAGACAGAGACAGAGACAGAGACGGAGACGGAGATAGAGGCAGAGACAGAGACAGAGACGGAGACAGAGGCAGAGACAGAGCCAGGGACGGAGATAGAGATAGAGACAGAGGGAGGTACAGCGTCAGAGACAGAGGGAGGTACAGCGTCAGAGACAGAGGCAGAGACAGAGCCAGGGACAGAGACGGAGACAGAGACAGACGAAGAGACAGCGACAGAGACAGAGACAGAGACGGAGACGGAGACAGAGACAAAGACCGAGACAGACGCAGGGACTGAGATAGAGGCAGAGACAGCGACAGAGACAGAGCCAGGGACAGAGACGGAGACAGAGACAGACGAAGGGACAGCGACAGAGACAGAGACAGAGACAGAGACAGAGACAGAGACAGAGACAGAGACAGAGACAGAGCCAGAGACAGAGACAGAGACAGAGACAGAGACAGAGACAGAGACAGAGACAGAGACAGAGACAGAGACGGAGACAGAGACAGAGACAGAGACAGAGACAGAGACAGAGACAGAGACTGAGACAGAGACAGAGACAGAGACGGAGACGGAGATAGAGGCAGAGACAGAGACAGAGACGGAGACAGAGGCAGAGACAGAGCCAGGGACGGAGATAGAGATAGAGACAGAGGGAGGTACAGCGTCAGAGACAGAGGGAGGTACAGCGTCAGAGACAGAGGCAGAGACAGAGCCAGGGACAGAGACGGAGACAGAGACAGACGAAGAGACAGCGACAGAGACAGAGACAGAGACGGAGACGGAGACAGAGACAAAGACCGAGACAGACGCAGGGACTGAGATAGAGGCAGAGACAGCGACAGAGACAGAGCCAGGGACAGAGACGGAGACAGAGACAGACGAAGGGACAGCGACAGAGACAGAGACAGAGACAGAGACAGAGACAGAGACAGAGACAGAGACAGAGACAGAGACAGAGACAGAGACAGAGACAGAGACTGAGACTGAGACAGAGACAGAGACAGAAACAGAGACGGAGACAAAGACCGAGACAGAGGCAGAGACACAGACAGAGACAGAGACAGAGACAGAGGCAGAGACTGATACTGAGACAGAGACAGAGACAGAAACAGCGACGGAGACAAAGACCGAGACAGAGGCAGAGACACAGACAGAGACAGAGACAGAGACAGAGACAGAGACAGATACAGAGACTGAGACGGAGACAGGGACAGAGACGGAGACGGAGATAGAGGCAGAGTCAGAGACAGAGACGGAGACAGAGGCAGAGACAGAGCCAGGGACGGAGATGGAGACAGAGACAGAGGGAGAGACGGCGACAGAGACAGAGACAGAGACAGAGACAGAGACAGAGACAGAGACAGAGACAGAGACAGAGACAGAGACAGAGACAGAGACAGAGACAGAGACAGCGACAGGCACAGGGAGAGGGACAGGGACAGAGACAGAGACAGGGACAGAGACAGAGACAGAGACAGATACAGAGGCAGAGGCAGAGACTGAGACTGAGACAGAGACAGAGACAGAGACAGAGACAGAGACAGATACTGAGACAGAGACAGAGACAGAGACGGAGACGGAGATAGAGGCAGAGACAGAGACAGAGACGGAGACAGAGGCAGAGACAGAGCCAGGGACGGAGATAGAGATAGAGACAGAGGGAGAGACAGCGACAGAGACAGAGACAGAGACAGAGACAGAGGCAGAGACAGAGACAGAGACAGAGACAGAGACAGAGACAGACACAGAGACGGGGACAAAGACCGAGACAGAGACAGAGGCGGAGACAGAGGCAGAGACAGAGCCAGGGACAGAGACGGAGACAGAGACAGTGGAAGTGAAAGCGACCGAGACAGAGACAGAGACAGAGACAGAGACAGAGACAGAGACAGAGACAGAGACAGAGACAGAGACAGAGACAGAGACAGAGACAGAGACAGAGACAGAGACAGAGACAGAGGCAGAGACTGAGACTGAGACTGAGACAGAGACAGAGACAGAAACAGAGACGGAGACAAAGACAGAGACAGAGGGAGAGACAGCGACAGAGACAGAGGCAGAGACTCAGACTGAGACAGACACAGAGACGGAGACGGAGATAGAGGCAGAGACAGAGACAGAGACGGAGACAGAGGCAGATACAGAGCCAGGGACGGAGATAGAGACAGAGACAGAGGGAGAGACAGTGACAGAGGCAGAGACAGAGACAGGGACAGAGACAGAGACAGAGACAGAGACATAGACAGACACAGAGACAAAGACAGAGACAGAGACAGAGACAGAGACAGAGACGGAGACAAAGACCGAGACAGACGCAGGGACTGAGACAGAGGCAGAGACAGAGACAGAGACAGAGACAGAGACAGGGCAGAGACAGAGGCAGAGACAGCGACAGAGACAGAGACAGAGACAGAGACAGAGACAGAGACAGAGACAGAGACAGAGACAGAGACAGAGACAGAGACAGAGACAGAGACAGAGACAGAGACAGAGACAGAGACAGAGACAGAGACAGAGACAGAGACAGAGGCAGAGACAGAGACAGAGACAGAGACAGAGACAGAGACAGAGACTGAGACTGAGACAGAGACAGAGACAGAGACAGAAACAGAGACGGAGGCAAAGACCGAGACAGAGGCAGAGACACAGACAGAGACAGAGACGGAGACAGAGGCAGAGACAGAGCCAGGGACAGAGACGGAGACAGAGACAGACGAAGAGACAGCGACAGAGACAGAGACAAAGACAGAGACAGAGACAGAGACAGAGACAGAGACAGAGACTGAGACAGAGACGGAGACAGAGACAAAGACCGAGACAGACGCAGGGACTGAGATAGTGGCAGAGACAGCGACAGAGACAGAGCCAGGGACAGAGACGGAGACAGAGACAGACGAAGGGACAGCGACAGAGACAGAGACAGAGACAGAGACAGAGACAGAGACAGAGACAGAGACAGAGACAGAGACAGAGACAGAGACAGAGACAGAGACAGAGACAGAGACAGAGACAGAGACAGAGACAGAGACAGAGACAGGGACAGAGACTGAGACGGAGACAGAGACAGAGACGGAGACGGAGATAGAGGCAGAGACAGAGACAGAGACGGAGACGGAGGCAAAGACCGAGACAGAGGCAGAGACACAGACAGAGACAGAGACGGAGACAGAGGCAGAGACAGAGCCAGGGACAGAGACGGAGACAGAGACAGACGAAGAGACAGCGACAGAGACAGAGACAAAGACAGAGACAGAGACAGAGACAGAGACAGAGACAGAGACTGAGACAGAGACGGAGACAGAGACAAAGACCGAGACAGACGCAGGGACTGAGATAGTGGCAGAGACAGCGACAGAGACAGAGCCAGGGACAGAGACGGAGACAGAGACAGACGAAGGGACAGCGACAGAGACAGAGACAGAGACAGAGACAGAGACAGAGACAGAGACAGAGACAGAGACAGAGACAGAGACAGAGACAGAGACAGAGACAGAGACAGAGACAGAGACAGAGACAGAGACAGAGACAGAGACAGAGACAGAGACAGAGACAGAGACAGAGACAGAGACAGAGACAGAGACAGAGACAGAGACAGAGACAGAGACAGAGACAGAGACAGAGACAGAGACAGAGACAGAGACAGATACAGAGACAGAGACAGAGACAGAGACAGAGACTGAGACAGAGACAGAGACAGAGACAGAGACAGAGACAGAGACAGAGACAGAGACAGAGACAGAGACAGAGACAGAGACAGAGACAGAGACAGGGACAGAGACTGAGACGGAGACAGAGACAGAGACGGAGACGGAGATAGAGGCAGAGACAGAGACAGAGACGGAGACAGAGGCAGAGACAGAGACAGAGACAGAGACAGAGGAATAGACAGAGACAGAGACAGAGACAGAAACAGCGACAGGCACAGGGAGAGGGACAGGGTCAGAGACAGAGACAGAGGATTAGACAGAGACAGAGACAGAAACAGCGACAGGCACAGGGAGAGGGAGAGGGACAGATACAGAGACAGAGACAGAGACAGAGACAGAGACAGAGACAGAGACAGAGACAGAGACAGAGACAGAGACAGAGACAGAGACAGAGACAGAGACAGAGACAGAGACAGAGACAGAGACAGAGACAGAGACAGAGACAGAGACAGAGACAGAGACAGAGACGGAGGCAGAGACAGGGACAGAGACTGAGACGGAGACAGAGGGAGCGACAGCGACAGAGACAGAGACAGGGACAGAGACAGAGACAGAGACAGATACAGAGGAAGAGAAAGCGACAGAGACAGAGACAGAGACGGAGACAGAGACAGAGACAGAGACAGAGACAGAGACAGAGACAGAGACAGAGACAGAGACAGAGACAGAGACAGAGACAGAGACAGAGACAGAGACAGAGACAGAGACACAGACAGAGACACAGACAGAGACAGAGACAGAGACAGGGACAGAGACAGAGACAGAGACAGAGACAGAGACAGAGACAGAGACCGAGACAGACGCAGGGGCTGAGACAGAGGCAGAGACAGCGACAGAGACAGAGATAGAGACAGAGGAAGAGAAAGCGACAGAGACAGAGACAGAGACAGAGACAGAGACAGAGACAGAGACAGTGACAGAGACAGAGACAGAGACAGAGACAGAGACACAGACAGAGACAGAGACAGAGACAGAGACAGAGACAGACGCAGGGACTGAGACAGAGACAGAGACAGAGACAGAGACGGAGACAGAGACAGAGACAGAGACAGAGACAGAGACAGAGACAGAGACTGAGACAGAGACAGAGACAGAGACGGAGACGGAGATAGAGGCAGAGACAGAGACAGAGACGGAGACAGAGGCAGAGACAGAGCCAGGGACGGAGATAGAGATAGAGACAGAGGGAGGTACAGCGTCAGAGACAGAGGGAGGTACAGCGTCAGAGACAGAGGCAGAGACAGAGCCAGGGACAGAGACGGAGACAGAGACAGACGAAGAGACAGCGACAGAGACAGAGACAGAGACGGAGACGGAGACAGAGACAAAGACCGAGACAGACGCAGGGACTGAGATAGAGGCAGAGACAGCGACAGAGACAGAGCCAGGGACAGAGACGGAGACAGAGACAGACGAAGGGACAGCGACAGAGACAGAGACAGAGACAGAGACAGAGACAGAGACAGAGACAGAGACAGAGACAGAGACAGAGACAGAGACAGAGACAGAGACTGAGACTGAGACAGAGACAGAGACAGAAACAGAGACGGAGACAAAGACCGAGACAGAGGCAGAGACACAGACAGAGACAGAGACAGAGACAGAGGCAGAGACTGATACTGAGACAGAGACAGAGACAGAAACAGCGACGGAGACAAAGACCGAGACAGAGGCAGAGACACAGACAGAGACAGAGACAGAGACAGAGACAGAGACAGATACAGAGACTGAGACGGAGACAGGGACAGAGACGGAGACGGAGATAGAGGCAGAGTCAGAGACAGAGACGGAGACAGAGGCAGAGACAGAGCCAGGGACGGAGATGGAGACAGAGACAGAGGGAGAGACAGCGACAGAGACAGAGACAGAGACAGAGACAGAGACAGAGACAGAGACAGAGACAGAGACAGAGACAGAGACAGAGACAGAGACAGAGACAGAGACAGCGACAGGCACAGGGAGAGGGACAGGGACAGAGACAGAGACAGGGACAGAGACAGAGACAGAGACAGATACAGAGGCAGAGGCAGAGACTGAGACTGAGACAGAGACAGAGACAGAGACAGAGACAGAGACAGATACTGAGACAGAGACAGAGACAGAGACGGAGACGGAGATAGAGGCAGAGACAGAGACAGAGACGGAGACAGAGGCAGAGACAGAGCCAGGGACGGAGATAGAGATAGAGACAGAGGGAGAGACAGCGACAGAGACAGAGACAGAGACAGAGACAGAGGCAGAGACAGAGACAGAGACAGAGACAGAGACAGAGACAGACACAGAGACGGGGACAAAGACCGAGACAGAGACAGAGGCGGAGACAGAGGCAGAGACAGAGCCAGGGACAGAGACGGAGACAGAGACAGTGGAAGTGAAAGCGACCGAGACAGAGACAGAGACAGAGACAGAGACAGAGACAGAGACAGAGACAGAGACAGAGACAGAGACAGAGACAGAGACAGAGACAGAGACAGAGACAGAGACAGAGACAGAGACAGAGACAGAGGCAGAGACTGAGACTGAGACTGAGACAGAGACAGAGACAGAAACAGAGACGGAGACAAAGACAGAGACAGAGGGAGAGACAGCGACAGAGACAGAGGCAGAGACTCAGACTGAGACAGACACAGAGACGGAGACGGAGATAGAGGCAGAGACAGAGACAGAGACGGAGACAGAGGCAGATACAGAGCCAGGGACGGAGATAGAGACAGAGACAGAGGGAGAGACAGTGACAGAGGCAGAGACAGAGACAGGGACAGAGACAGAGACAGAGACAGAGACATAGACAGACACAGAGACAAAGACAGAGACAGAGACAGAGACAGAGACAGAGACGGAGACAAAGACCGAGACAGACGCAGGGACTGAGACAGAGGCAGAGACAGAGACAGAGACAGAGACAGAGACAGGGCAGAGACAGAGGCAGAGACAGCGACAGAGACAGAGACAGAGACAGAGACAGAGACAGAGACAGAGACAGAGACAGAGACAGAGACAGAGACAGAGACAGAGACAGAGACAGAGACAGAGACAGAGACAGAGACAGAGACAGAGACAGAGACAGAGACAGAGGCAGAGACAGAGACAGAGACAGAGACAGAGACAGAGACAGAGACTGAGACTGAGACAGAGACAGAGACAGAGACAGAAACAGAGACGGAGGCAAAGACCGAGACAGAGGCAGAGACACAGACAGAGACAGAGACGGAGACAGAGGCAGAGACAGAGCCAGGGACAGAGACGGAGACAGAGACAGACGAAGAGACAGCGACAGAGACAGAGACAAAGACAGAGACAGAGACAGAGACAGAGACAGAGACTGAGACAGAGACGGAGACAGAGACAAAGACCGAGACAGACGCAGGGACTGAGATAGTGGCAGAGACAGCGACAGAGACAGAGCCAGGGACAGAGACGGAGACAGAGACAGACGAAGGGACAGCGACAGAGACAGAGACAGAGACAGAGACAGAGACAGAGACAGAGACAGAGACAGAGACAGAGACAGAGACAGAGACAGAGACAGAGACAGAGACAGAGACAGAGACAGAGACAGAGACAGAGACAGGGACAGAGACTGAGACGGAGACAGAGACAGAGACGGAGACGGAGATAGAGGCAGAGACAGAGACAGAGACGGAGACGGAGGCAAAGACCGAGACAGAGGCAGAGACACAGACAGAGACAGAGACGGAGACAGAGGCAGAGACAGAGCCAGGGACAGAGACGGAGACAGAGACAGACGAAGAGACAGCGACAGAGACAGAGACAAAGACAGAGACAGAGACAGAGACAGAGACAGAGACAGAGACTGAGACAGAGACGGAGACAGAGACAAAGACCGAGACAGACGCAGGGACTGAGATAGTGGCAGAGACAGCGACAGAGACAGAGCCAGGGACAGAGACGGAGACAGAGACAGACGAAGGGACAGCGACAGAGACAGAGACAGAGACAGAGACAGAGACAGAGACAGAGACAGAGACAGAGACAGAGACAGAGACAGAGACAGAGACAGAGACAGAGACAGAGACAGAGACAGAGACAGAGACAGAGACAGAGACAGAGACAGAGACAGAGACAGAGACAGAGACAGAGACAGAGACAGAGACAGAGACAGAGACAGAGACAGAGACAGAGACAGATACAGAGACAGAGACAGAGACAGAGACAGAGACTGAGACAGAGACAGAGACAGAGACAGAGACAGAGACAGAGACAGAGACAGAGACAGAGACAGAGACAGAGACAGAGACAGAGACAGAGACAGGGACAGAGACTGAGACGGAGACAGAGACAGAGACGGAGACGGAGATAGAGGCAGAGACAGAGACAGAGACGGAGACAGAGGCAGAGACAGAGACAGAGACAGAGACAGAGGAATAGACAGAGACAGAGACAGAGACAGAAACAGCGACAGGCACAGGGAGAGGGACAGGGTCAGAGACAGAGACAGAGGATTAGACAGAGACAGAGACAGAAACAGCGACAGGCACAGGGAGAGGGAGAGGGACAGATACAGAGACAGAGACAGAGACAGAGACAGAGACAGAGACAGAGACAGAGACAGAGACAGAGACAGAGACAGAGACAGAGACAGAGACAGAGACAGAGACAGAGACAGAGACAGAGACAGAGACAGAGACAGAGACAGAGACAGAGACAGAGACAGAGACGGAGGCAGAGACAGGGACAGAGACTGAGACGGAGACAGAGGGAGCGACAGCGACAGAGACAGAGACAGGGACAGAGACAGAGACAGAGACAGATACAGAGGAAGAGAAAGCGACAGAGACAGAGACAGAGACGGAGACAGAGACAGAGACAGAGACAGAGACAGAGACAGAGACAGAGACAGAGACAGAGACAGAGACAGAGACAGAGACAGAGACAGAGACAGAGACAGAGACAGAGACACAGACAGAGACACAGACAGAGACAGAGACAGAGACAGGGACAGAGACAGAGACAGAGACAGAGACAGAGACAGAGACAGAGACCGAGACAGACGCAGGGGCTGAGACAGAGGCAGAGACAGCGACAGAGACAGAGATAGAGACAGAGGAAGAGAAAGCGACAGAGACAGAGACAGAGACAGAGACAGAGACAGAGACAGAGACAGTGACAGAGACAGAGACAGAGACAGAGACAGAGACACAGACAGAGACAGAGACAGAGACAGAGACAGAGACAGACGCAGGGACTGAGACAGAGGCAGAGACAGAGACAGAGACAGAGATAGAGACAGGGCAGAGACAGAGGCAGAGACAGAGACAGAGACAGAGACAGAGACAGAGACAGAGACAGAGACAGAGACAGAGACAGAGACAGAGACAGAGACAGAGACGGAGACAAAGACAGAGACAGAGGGAGAGACAGCGACAGAGACAGAGACAGAGACAGAGACAGAGACAGAGACAGAGACATAGACAGACACAGAGACGGAGACAAAGACCGAGACACAGACAGAGAGGGAGACAGAGGCAGAGACAGAGCCAGGGACAGAGACGGAGACAGAGACAGGGGAAGAGACAGCGACATAGACAGAGACAGAGACAGAGACAGAGACAGAGACAGAGACAGAGACAGAGACAGAGACAGAGACAGAGACAGAGACGGAGACAGAGACAGAGACAGGGCAGAGACAGAGGCAGAGACAGAGACAGAGACAGAGACAGAGACAGAGACAGAGACAGAGACAGAGACAGAGACAGAGACAGAGACAGAGACAGAGACAGAGACAGAGACAGAGACAGAGACAGAGACAGAGACAGAGACAGAGACAGAGACAGAGACAGAGACAGAGACAGAGACAGAGACACTGACGGAGACAGAGACGGAGGCAGAGACAGAGACAGAGATAGAAAGAGAGACAGAGACAGAGACAGAGATGGAGACGGAGACGGAGACGGAGACGGAGACGGAGACAGAGACAGAGTCGGAGACAGAGGCAGAGACAAACACAGAGACGAAGGCAGAGACTGAGACAGAGACAGAGACAGAGACAGAGACAGAGACATAGAGACATAGGCACGGAGACAGAGAAGCAGAGATAGAAACAGAGACAGAGACAGAGACAGGGACAGAGACAGTGACAGAGACAGAAACATAGAGACATAGGCACGGAGGCAGAGATGCAGAGACAGAGACAAAGAGACAGAGGCAGAGGCACATAGGCAGAGACCCAGAGACAGAGACAGAGACACTGACGGAGACAGAGACGGAGGCAGAGACAGAGACTGAGATAGAAAGAGAGACAGAGACAGAGACAGAGATGGAGACGGAGACGGAGACGGAGACAGAGGCAGAGACAAACACAGAGACGAAGGCAGAGACTGAGACAGAGACAGAGACAGAGACAGAGACAGAGACATAGAGACATAGGCACGGAGGCAGAGAGACAGAGACAGAGACAGAGACAGAGACAGAGACAGAGACAGAGACAGAGACAGAGACAGAGACAGAGACAGTGACAGAGACAGAGACAGAGACAGAGACAGAGACAGAGACAGAGACAGAGACAGGGACAGAGGCTGAGACGGAGACAGGGACAGAGACGGTGACGGAGATAGAGGCAGAGACAGAGACAGAGACGGAGACAGAGGCAGAGACAGAGCCAGGGACGGAGATAGAGACAGAGACAGAGGGAGAGGCAGCGACAGAGACAGAGACAGAGACAGAGACAGAGACAGAGACAGGGACAGAGACAGACACAGAGACGGAGACAAAGACCGAGACAGAGACAGAGACGGAGACAGAGGCAGAGACAGAGCCAGGGACAGAGACGGAGACAGAGACAGAGGAAGAGACAGAGACAGAGACAGAGACGGAGACAGAGACAGGGACAGAGACAGAGACAGAGACAGAGACAGAGACAGAGACAGAGACAGAGACAGAGACGGAGACAAAGACCGAGACAGACGCAGGGGCTGAGACAGAGGCAGAGACAGCGACAGAGACAGAGATAGAGACAGGGCAGAGACAGAGGCAGAGACAGTGACAGAGACAGAGACAGAGACAGAGACAGAGACAGGGACAGAGGCTGAGACGGAGACAGGGACAGAGACGGTGACGGAGATAGAGGCAGAGACAGAGACAGAGACGGAGACAGAGGCAGAGACAGAGCCAGGGACGGAGATAGAGACAGAGACAGAGGGAGAGGCAGCGACAGAGACAGAGACAGAGACAGAGACAGAGACAGAGACAGAGACAGGGACAGAGACAGACACAGAGACGGAGACAAAGACCGAGACAGAGACAGAGACGGAGACAGAGGCAGAGACAGAGCCAGGGACAGAGACGGAGACAGAGACAGAGGAAGAGACAGAGACAGAGACAGAGACGGAGACAGAGACAGGGACAGAGACAGAGACAGAGACAGAGACAGAGACAGAGACAGAGACAGAGACAGAGACGGAGACAAAGACCGAGACAGACGCAGGGGCTGAGACAGAGGCAGAGACAGCGACAGAGACAGAGATAGAGACAGGGCAGAGACAGAGGCAGAGACAGTGACAGAGACAGAGACAGAGACAGAGACAGAGACAGAGACAGAGGCAGAGACACAGAGACGGAGACACAGAGACAGAGATGCAGAGACAGAGACACAGAGACAGAGACAGAGACAGAGGCAGAGACAGACACAGAGACGGAGGCAGAGCCAGGGACGGAGATAGAGACAGAGACAGAGGGGGCGACAGCGACAGAGACAGAGACAGGGACAGAGACAGAGACAGAGACAGATACAGAGGAAGAGAAAGCGACAGAGACAGAGACAGAGACGGAGACAGAGACAGAGACAGAGACAGAGACAGAGACAGAGACAGAGACAGAGACAGAGACAGAGACAGAGACAGAGACAGAGACAGAGACAGAGACACAGACAGAGACACAGACAGAGACAGAGACAGAGACAGGGACAGAGACAGAGACAGAGACAGAGACAGAGACAGAGACAGAGACCGAGACAGACGCAGGGGCTGAGACAGAGGCAGAGACAGCGACAGAGACAGAGATAGAGACATGGCAGAGACAGAGGCAGAGGCAGAGACAGAGACAGAGACAGAGACAGAGACAGAGACAGAGACAGAGACAGAGGCAGAGACACAGAGACGGTGACACAGAGACAGAGATGCAGAGACAGAGACACAGAGACAGGGACAGAGACAGAGGCAGAGACAGACACAGAGACGGAGGCAGAACCAGGGACGGAGATAGAGACAGAGACAGAGGGAGCGACAGTGACAGAGACAGAGACAGGGACAGGGACAGAGACGGAGACAGAGACAGAGACAGAGACAGAGACAGAGACAGAGACAGAGACAGAGACAGAGACAGAGACAGAGACAGAGACCGAGACAGACGCAGGGACTGAGACAGAGGCAGAGGCAGAGGCAGAGACAGAGACAGAGACAGCGACAGAGACAGAGACAGAGACAGAGACAGAGACAGAGACAGAGACAGAGACAGAGACAGAGACAGAGACAGAGACAGAGACAGAGACAGAGACAGAGACAGAGACACTGACGGAGACAGAGACGGAGGCAGAGACAGAGACAGAGATAGAAAGAGAGACAGAGACAGAGACAGAGATGGAGACGGAGACGGAGACGGAGACGGAGACGGAGACAGAGACAGAGTCGGAGACAGAGGCAGAGACAAACACAGAGACGAAGGCAGAGACTGAGACAGAGACAGAGACAGAGACAGAGACAGAGACAGAGACAGAGACAGAGGCAGAGACAGAGACATAGAGACATAGGCACGGAGGCAGAGAAGCAGAGATAGAAACAGAGACAGAGACAGAGACAGAGACAGAGACAGAGACAGAGACAGAGGCAGAGACAGAGACAGAGACAGAGACAGAGACAGAGACAGGGACAGAGGCTGAGACGGAGACAGGGACAGAGACGGAGACGGAGATAGAGGCAGAGACAGAGACAGAGACGGAGACAGAGGCAGAGACAGAGCCAGGGACGGAGATAGAGACAGAGACAGAGGGAGAGGCAGCGACAGAGACAGAGACAGAGACAGAGACAGAGACAGAGACAGGGACAGAGACAGACACAGAGACGGAGACAAAGACCGAGACAGAGACAGAGACGGAGACAGAGGCAGAGACAGAGCCAGGGACAGAGACGGAGACAGAGACAGAGGAAGAGACAGAGACAGAGACAGAGACAGAGACAGAGACAGGGACAGAGACAGAGACAGAGACAGAGACAGAGACAGAGACAGAGACGGACACAAAGACCGAGACAGACGCAGGGGCTGAGACAGAGGCAGAGACAGCGACAGAAACAGAGATAGAGACAGGGCAGAGACAGAGGCAGAGACAAAGACAGAGACAGAGACAGAGACTGAGACAGAGACAGAGACAGAGACAGAGACAGAGATAGAGACAGAGACAGAGACAGAGACAGAGATAGAGACAGAGACAGAGACAGAGACAGAGACAGAGACGGAGACAAAGACCGAGACAGACGCAGGGACTGAGACAGAGGCAGAGACAGAGACAGAGACAGAGATAGAGACAGGGCAGAGACAGAGGCAGAGACAGAGACAGAGACAGAGACAGAGACAGAGACAGAGACAGAGACAGAGACAGAGACAGAGACAGAGACAGAGACAGAGACAGAGACAGAGACAGAGACAGAGACAGAGACAGAGACGGAGACAAAGACCGAGACAGACGCAGGGACTGAGACAGAGGCAGAGACAGCGACAGAGACAGAGACAGAGACAGAGACAGAGACAGAGACAGAGACGGAGACAAAGACCGAGACAGACGCAGGGACTGAGACAGAGGCAGAGGCAGAGGCAGAGACAGAGACAGAGACAGCGACAGAGACAGAGACAGAGACAGAGACAGAGACAGAGACAGATACAGAGACAGAGACAGAGACAGAGACGGAGACAAAGACCGAGACAGACGCAGGGACTGAGACAGAGGCAGAGACAGAGACAGAGACAGAGACAGAGACAGAGACAGAGACAGAGACAGAGACAGAGACAGAGACAGAGACAGAGACAGAGACAGGGACAGAGACAGACACAGAGACGGAGACAAAGACCGAGGCAGAGACAGAGACGGAGACAGAGGCAGAGACAGAGCCAGGGACAGAGACGGAGACAGAGACAGAGGAAGAGACAGAGACAGAGACAGAGACAGAGACAGAGACAGGGACAGAGACAGAGACAGAGACAGAGACAGAGACAGAGACAGAGACAGAGACGGAGACAAAGAACGAGACAGACGCAGGGGCTGAGACAGAGGCAGAGACAGCGACAGAGACAGAGATAGAGACAGGGCAGAGACAGAGGCAGAGACAGTGACAGAGACAGAGACAGAGACAGAGACAGAGACAGAGACAGAGACAGAGGCAGAGACACAGAGACGGAGACACAGAGACAGAGATGCAGAGACAGAGACACAGAGACAGAGACAGAGACAGAGGCAGAGACAGACACAGAGACGGAGGCAGAGACAGAGACAGAGACAGAGACAGAGACAGACGCAGGGACTGAGACAGAGGCAGAGGCAGAGGCAGAGACAGAGACAGAGACAGAGACAGAGACAGAGACAGAGACAGAGACAGAGACAGAGACAGAGACAGAGACAGAGACAGAGACAGAGACAGAGACAGAGACAGAGACAGAGACAGAGACAGAGACAGAGACAGAGACAGAGACAGAGACAGAGACAGAGACAGAGACAGAGACAGAGACAGAGACAGAGACAGAGACAGAGACAGAGACAGAGGAATAGACAGAGACAGAGACAGAAACAGCGACAGGCACAGGGAGAGGGACAGGGTCAGAGACAGAGACAGAGGATTAGACAGAGACAGAGACAGAAACAGCGACAGGCACAGGGAGAGGGAGAGGGACAGAGACAGAGACAGAGACAGAGACAGAGACAGAGACAGAGACAGAGACATGGCAGAGACAGAGGCAGAGACAGAGACAGAGACAGAGACAGAGACAGAGACAGAGGCAGAGACACAGAGACGGAGACACAGAGACAGAGATGCAGAGACAGAGACACAGAGACAGAGACAGACACAGAGGCAGAGACAGAGACAGAGACAGAGACAGGGACGGAGACAAAGACAGAGACAGAGGGAGAGACAGCGACAGAGACAGAGACAGAGACAGAGACAGAGACAGAGACATAGACAGACACAGAGACGGAGACAAAGACCGAGACACAGACAGAGACGGAGACAGAGGCAGAGACAGAGCCAGGGACAGAGACGGAGACAGAGACAGGGGAAGAGACAGCGACAGAGACAGAGACAGAGACAGAGACAGAGACAGAGACAGAGACAGAGACAGAGACAGAGACAGAGACGGAGACAGAGACAGAGACAGGGCAGAGACAGAGGCAGAGACAGAGACAGAGACAGAGACAGAGACAGAGACAGAGACAGAGACAGAGACAGAGACAGAGACAGAGACAGAGACAGAGACAGAGACAGAGACAGAGACAGAGACAGAGACAGAGACAGAGACAGAGACAGAGACAGAGACAGAGACAGAGACAGAGACAGAGACAGAGACAGAGACAGAGACAGAGACAGAGACAGAGACAGAGACAGAGACGGAGACAAAGACCGAGACAGACGCAGGGACTGAGACAGAGACAGAGGCAGAGACAGAGACAGAGACGGCGACAGAGACAGAGACAGGGACAGAGACAGAGACAGAGACAGAGACAGAGACAGAGACAGAGACAGAGACAGAGACAGAGACAGAGACAGAGACAGAGACAGAGACAGAGACAGAGACAGAGACAGAGACAGAGACAGAGGCAGAGACTGAGACTGAGACAGAGACAGAGACAGAGACAGAAACAGAGACGGAGGCAAAGACCGAGACAGAGGCAGAGACACAGCCAGAGACAGAGACAGGGACAGAGACAGAGACAGAGACAGAGACAGAGACTGAGACAGAGACAAAGACAGAGACAGAGACAGAGACAGAGACAGAGACAGAGACAGAGACAGAGACAGAGACAGAGACAGACACAGAGACAGAGACAGAGACAAAGACAGAGACAGAGACAGAGACTGAGACAGAGACAGAGACAGAGACAGAGACAGAGATAGAGACAGAGACAGAGACAGAGACAGAGACAGAGACGGAGACAAAGACCGAGACAGACGCAGGGACTGAGACAGAGGCAGAGACAGAGACAGAGACAGAGATAGAGACAGGGCAGAGACAGAGGCAGAGACAGAGACAGAGACAGAGACAGAGACAGAGACAGAGACAGAGACAGAGACAGAGACAGAGACAGAGACAGAGACAGAGACAGAGACAGAGACAGAGACAGAGACAGAGACAGAGACAGAGACAGAGACAGAGACAGAGACAGAGACAGAGACAGAGACAGAGACAGAGACAGAGACAGAGACAGAGACGGAGACAAAGACAGAGACAGAGGGAGAGACAGCGACAGAGACAGAGACAGACACAGAGACAGAGACAGAGACATAGTCAGACACAGAGACGGAGACAAGGACCGAGACAGAGACAGAGACGGAGACAGAGGCAGAGACAGAGCCAGGGACAGAGACGGAGACAGAGACAGGGGAAGAGACAGCGACAGAGACAGAGACAGAGACAGAGACAGAGACAGAGACAGAGACAGACACAGAGACAGAGACAGAGACAAAGACAGAGACAGAGACAGAGACTGAGACAGAGACAGAGACAGAGACAGAGACAGAGATAGAGACAGAGACAGAGACAGAGACAGAGACAGAGACGGAGACAAAGACCGAGACAGACGCAGGGACTGAGACAGAGGCAGAGACAGAGACAGAGACAGAGATAGAGACAGGGCAGAGACAGAGGCAGAGACAGAGACAGAGACAGAGACAGAGACAGAGACAGAGACAGAGACAGAGACAGAGACAGAGACAGAGACAGAGACAGAGACAGAGACAGAGACAGAGACAGAGACAGAGACAGAGACAGAGACAGAGACAGAGACAGAGACAGAGACAGAGACAGAGATAGAGACAGAGACGGAGACAAAGACAGAGACAGAGGGAGAGACAGCGACAGAGACAGAGACAGACACAGAGACAGAGACAGAGACATAGACAGACACAGAGACGGAGACAAGGACCGAGACAGAGACAGAGACGGAGACAGAGGCAGAGACAGAGCCAGGGACAGAGACGGAGACAGAGACAGGGGAAGAGACAGCGACAGAGACAGAGACAGAGACAGAGACAGAGACAGAGACAGAGACAGAGACAGAGACAGAGACGGAGACAGAGACAGAGACAGGGCAGAGACAGAGGCAGAGACAGAGACAGAGACAGAGACAGAGACAGAGACAGAGACAGAGACAGAGACAGAGACAGAGACAGAGACAGAGACAGAGACAGAGACAGAGACAGAGACAGAGACAGAGACAGAGACAGAGACAGAGACAGAGACAGAGACAGAGACAGAGACAGAGACAGAGACAGAGACAGAGACAGAGACAGAGACAGAGACAGAGACAGAGACAGAGACAGAGACAGAGACAGAGACAGAGACAGAGACAGAGACAGAGACAGAGACAGAGACAGACACAGAGACAGAGACAGAGACAAAGACAGAGACAGAGACAGAGACTGAGACAGAGACAGAGACAGAGACAGAGATACAGACAGAGACAGAGACAGAGACAGAGACAGAGACGGAGACAAAGACCGAGACAGACGCAGGGACTGAGACAGAGACAGAGACAGGGACAGAGACAGAGACAGAGACAGAGACAGAGACAGAGACAGAGACAGAGACAGAGACAGAGACAGAGACAGAGACAGAGACAGAGACAGAGACAGAGACAGAGACAGAGACAGAGACAGAGGCAGAGACTGAGACTGAGACAGAGACAGAGACAGAGACAGAAACAGAGACGGAGACAAAGACCGAGACAGACGCAGGGACTGAGACAGAGACAGAGGCAGAGACAGAGACAGAGACGGCGACAGAGACAGAGACAGGGACAGAGACAGAGACAGAGACAGAGACAGAGACAGAGACAGAGACAGAGACAGAGACAGAGACAGAGACAGAGACAGAGACAGAGACAGAGACAGAGACAGAGACAGAGACAGAGGCAGAGACTGAGACTGAGACAGAGACAGAGACAGAGACAGAGACAGAAACAGAGACGGAGGCAAAGACCGAGACAGAGGCAGAGACACAGCCAGAGACAGAGACAGGGACAGAGACAGAGACAGAGACAGAGACAGAGACTGAGACAGAGACAAAGACAGAGACAGAGACAGAGACAGAGACAGAGACAGAGACAGAGACAGAGACAGAGACAGAGACAGAGACAGAGACAGACACAGAGACAGAGACAGAGACAGAGACAGAGACAGAGACGGAGACAAAGACAGAGACAGAGGGAGAGACAGCGACAGAGACAGGGACAGACACAGAGACAGAGACAGAGACATAGTCAGACACAGAGACGGAGACAAGGACCGAGACAGAGACAGAGACGGAGACAGAGGCAGAGACAGAGCCAGGGACAGAGACGGAGACAGAGACAGGGGAAGAGACAGCGACAGAGACAGAGACAGAGACAGAGACAGAGACAGAGACAGAGACAGACACAGAGACAGAGACAGAGACAAAGACAGAGACAGAGACAGAGACTGAGACAGAGACAGAGACAGAGACAGAGACAGAGATAGAGACAGAGACAGAGACAGAGACAGAGACAGAGACGGAGACAAAGACCGAGACAGACGCAGGGACTGAGACAGAGGCAGAGACAGAGACAGAGACAGAGATAGAGACAGGGCAGAGACAGAGGCAGAGACAGAGACAGAGACAGAGACAGAGACAGAGACAGAGACAGAGACAGAGACAGAGACAGAGACAGAGACAGAGACAGAGACAGAGACAGAGACAGAGACAGAGACAGAGACAGAGACAGAGACAGAGACAGAGACAGAGACAGAGACAGAGACAGAGACAGAGACAGAGACAGAGACAGAGACAGAGACAGAGACAGAGACAGAGACAGAGACAGAGACAGAGACAGAGACAGAGACAGAGACAGAGACAGAGACAGAGACAGAGACAGAGACAGAGACAGAGACAGAGACAGAGACAGAGACAGAGACAGAGACAGAGACAGAGACAGAGACAGAGACAGAGACAGAGACAGAGACAGAGACAGAGACAGAGACAGAGACAGAGACAGAGACAGAGACAGAGACAGAGACGGAGACAAAGACCGAGACAGACGCAGGGACTGAGACAGAGACAGAGGCAGAGACAGAGACAGAGACGGCGACAGAGACAGAGACAGGGACAGAGACAGAGACAGAGACAGAGACAGAGACAGAGACAGAGACAGAGACAGAGACAGAGACAGAGACAGAGACAGAGACAGAGACAGAGACAGAGACAGAGACAGAGACAGAGACAGAGGCAGAGACTGAGACTGAGACAGAGACAGAGACAGAGACAGAAACAGAGACGGAGGCAAAGACCGAGACAGAGGCAGAGACACAGCCAGAGACAGAGACAGGGACAGAGACAGAGACAGAGACAGAGACAGAGACTGAGACAGAGACAAAGACAGAGACAGAGACAGAGACAGAGACAGAGACAGAGACAGAGACAGAGACAGAGACAGAGACAGAGACAGAGACAGACACAGAGACAGAGACAGAGACAAAGACAGAGACAGAGACAGAGACTGAGACAGAGACAGAGACAGAGACAGAGACAGAGATAGAGACAGAGACAGAGACAGAGACAGAGACAGAGACGGAGACAAAGACCGAGACAGACGCAGGGACTGAGACAGAGGCAGAGACAGAGACAGAGACAGAGATAGAGACAGGGCAGAGACAGAGGCAGAGACAGAGACAGAGACAGAGACAGAGACAGAGACAGAGACAGAGACAGAGACAGAGACAGAGACAGAGACAGAGACAGAGACAGAGACAGAGACAGAGACAGAGACAGAGACAGAGACAGAGACAGAGACAGAGACAGAGACAGAGACAGAGACAGAGACAGAGACAGAGACAGAGACAGAGACAGAGACGGAGACAAAGACAGAGACAGAGGGAGAGACAGCGACAGAGACAGAGACAGACACAGAGACAGAGACAGAGACATAGTCAGACACAGAGACGGAGACAAGGACCGAGACAGAGACAGAGACGGAGACAGAGGCAGAGACAGAGCCAGGGACAGAGACGGAGACAGAGACAGGGGAAGAGACAGCGACAGAGACAGAGACAGAGACAGAGACAGAGACAGAGACAGAGACAGAGACAGACACAGAGACAGAGACAGAGACAAAGACAGAGACAGAGACAGAGACTGAGACAGAGACAGAGACAGAGACAGAGACAGAGATAGAGACAGAGACAGAGACAGAGACAGAGACAGAGACGGAGACAAAGACCGAGACAGACGCAGGGACTGAGACAGAGGCAGAGACAGAGACAGAGACAGAGATAGAGACAGGGCAGAGACAGAGGCAGAGACAGAGACAGAGACAGAGACAGAGACAGAGACAGAGACAGAGACAGAGACAGAGACAGAGACAGAGACAGAGACAGAGACAGAGACAGAGACAGAGACAGAGACAGAGACAGAGACAGAGACAGAGACAGAGACAGAGACAGAGACAGAGACAGAGACAGAGACAGAGACAGAGACGGAGACAAAGACAGAGACAGAGGGAGAGACAGCGACAGAGACAGAGACAGACACAGAGACAGAGACAGAGACATAGACAGACACAAAGACGGAGACAAGGACCGAGACAGAGACAGAGACGGAGACAGAGGCAGAGACAGAGCCAGGGACAGAGACGGAGACAGAGACAGAGACAGAGACAGAGACAGAGACAGAGACAGAGACAGAGACAGAGACAGAGACAGAGACAGAGACAGAGACAGAGACAGAGACAGAGACAGAGACAGAGACAGAGACAGAGACAGAGACAGAGACAGAGACAGAGACAGAGACAGAGACAGAGACAGAGACAGAGACAGAGACAGAGACAGAGACAGAGACAGAGACAGAGACAGAGACAGAGACAGAGACAGAGACAGAGACAGAGACAGAGACAGAGACAGACACAGAGACAGAGACAGAGACAAAGACAGAGACAGAGACAGAGACTGAGACAGAGACAGAGACAGAGACAGAGATAGAGACAGAGACAGAGACAGAGACAGAGACAGAGACGGAGACAAAGACCGAGACAGACGCAGGGACTGAGACAGAGGCAGAGACAGAGACAGAGACAGAGACAGAGACAGAGACATAGACAGACACAGAGACGGAGACAAAGACAGAGACAGAGACAGAGACAGAGACAGAGACAGAGACAGAGACAGAGACAGAGACAGAGACAGAGACAGAGACAGAGACAGAGACAGAGACAGAGACAGAGACGGAGACAAAGACAGAGACAGAGGGAGAGACAGCGACAGAGACAGAGACAGAGACAGAGACATAGACAGACACAGAGACGGAGACAAAGACAGAGACAGAGACAGAGACGGAGACAGAGGCAGACACAGAGACGGAGACAAAGACAGAGACAGAGACAGAGACGGAGACAGAGGCAGAGACAGAGCCAGGGACAGAGACGGAGACAGAGACAGGGGAAGAGACAGCGACAGAGACAGAGACAGAGACAGAGACAGAGACAGAGACAGAGACAGAGACAGAGACAGAGACAGAGACGGAGACAGAGACAGAGACAGGGCAGAGACAGAGGCAGAGACAGAGACAGAGACAGAGGCAGAGACAGAGACAGAGACAGAGACGGAGACAGAGGCAGAGACAGACACAGAGACGGAGGCAGAGGCAGAGACAGAGACAGAGACAGAGACAGAGACTGAGACAGGGACAGAGACAGGGACAGAAACATAGAGACATAGGCACGGAGGCAGAGATACAGAGACAGAGACAAAGAGACAGAGGCAGAGACACATAGACAGAGACCCAGAGACAGAGACAGAGACACTGACGGAGACAGAGACGGAGGCAGAGACAGAGACTGAGATAGAAAGAGAGACAGAGACAGAGACAGAGATGGAGACGGAGACGGAGACGGAGACAGAGGCAGAGACAAACACAGAGACGAAGGCAGAGACTGAGACAGAGACAGAGACAGAGACAGAGACAGAGACAGAGACATAGAGACATAGGCACGGAGGCAGAGAAGCAGAGATAGAAACAGAGACAGAGACAGAGACAGAGACAGAGACAGAGACAGAGACAGAGACAGAGACAGAGACAGAGACATAGACAGAGACAGAGGCAGAGACAGAGTCAGAGACAGAGACAGAGACAGAGACAGATACAGAGGCAGAGACTGAGACTGAGACAGAGACAGAGACAGAGACAGAGACAGAGACAGATACTGAGACAGAGACAGAGACTGAGACGGAGACGGAGATAGAGGCAGGGAGAGAGACAGAGACGGAGACAGAGGCAGAGACAGAGACAGAGACAGAGACAGAGACAGAGAGAGAGACAGAGACAGAGACAGAGACAGAGACACAGACAGACACAGAGACAGAGACAGAGACAGAGACAGAGACAGATACAGAGACAGAGACAAAGACAGAGACAGAGACAGAGACAGAGACAGAGACAGGGACAGAGACAGAGACTGAGACAGAGACAGAGACAGAATCAGAGACGGAGACAAAGACCGAGACAGAGGCAGAGACACAGACAGAGACAGAGACAGAGACAGAGACAGAGACAGAGACAGAGACAGAGACAGAGACAGAGACAGAGACAGAGACTGATACAGAGACTGAGACGGAGACAGAGATATAGACGGAGACGGAGATAGAGGCAGAGACAGAGACAGAGACGGAGACAGAGGCAGAGACAGAGCCAGAGACAGAGACAGAGACAGAGACAGAGACGGAGACAGAGACAGAGACAGAGACAGAGACAGAGACAGAGACAGAGACAGAGACAGAGACAGAGACAGAGACAGAGACAGAGACAGAGACAGAGACAGAGACAGAGACAGAGACAGAGACAGAGACAGAGGCAGAGACTGAGACTGAGACTGAGACAGAGACAGAGACAGAAACAGAGACGGAGACAAAGACAGAGACAGAGGGAGAGACAGCGACAGAGACAGAGGCAGAGACTCAGACTGAGACAGAGACAGAGACGGAGACAGAAACAGAGACGGAGGCAAAGGCCGAGACAGAGGCAGAGACACAGACACAGACAGAGACGGAGACAGAGGCAGAGACAGAGCCAGGGACAGAGACGGAGACAGAGGCAGACGAAGAGACAGCGACAGAGACAGAGACAGAGACAGAGACAGAGACAGAGACAGAGACAGAGACAGAGACAGAGACAGAGACAGAGACAGAGACAGAGACAGAGACAGAGACAGAGACAGAGACAGAGACAGAGACAGAGGCAGAGACAGAGACAGAGACAGAGACAGAGACAGAGACAGAGACAGAGACGGAGACAGAGACAGAGACAGAGACAGAGACAGAGACAGAGACAGAGACAGAGACAGGCACAGAGGCTGAGACAGAGACAGAGACAGAGACAGAGACAGAGAAAGAGACAGAGCCAGAGACAGAGACAGAGACAGAGACAGAGACAGAGACAGAGACAGAGACAGAGACAGAGACAGAGACAGAGACAGAGACAGAGGCAGATACAGAGACTGAGACGGAGACAGACACAGAGACGGAGACGGAGATAGAGGCAGAGACAGAGACAGAGACGGAGACAGAGGCAGATACAGAGCCAGGGACGGAGATAGAGACAGAGACAGAGGGAGAGACAGTGACAGAGACAGAGACAGAGACAGAGACAGAGACAGAGACAGAGACAGAGACATAGACAGACACAGAGACAAAGACAGAGACAGAGACAGAGACAGAGACAGAGACGGAGACAAAGACCGAGACAGACGCAGGGACTGAGACAGAGGCAGAGACAGAGACAGAGACAGAGATAGAGACAGGGCAGAGACAGAGGCAGAGACAGCGACAGAGACAGAGACAGAGACAGAGACAGAGACAGAGACAGAGACAGAGACAGAGACAGAGACAGAGACAGAGACAGAGACAGAGACAGAGGCAGAGACAGAGACAGAGACAGAGACAGAGACAGAGACAGAGGCAGAGACAGAGACAGAGACAGAGACAGAGACAGAGACAGAGACTGAGACTGAGACAGAGACAGAGACAGAGACAGAAACAGAGACGGAGGCAAAGACCGAGACAGAGGCAGAGACACAGACAGAGACAGAGACGGAGACAGAGGCAGAGACAGAGCCAGGGACAGAGACGGAGACAGAGACAGACGAAGAGACAGCGACAGAGACAGAGACAAAGACAGAGACAGAGACAGAGACAGAGACAGAGACTGAGACAGAGACGGAGACAGAGACAAAGACCGAGACAGACGCAGGGACTGAGATAGTGGCAGAGACAGCGACAGAGACAGAGCCAGGGACAGAGACGGAGACAGAGACAGACGAAGGGACAGCGACAGAGACAGAGACAGAGACAGAGACAGAGACAGAGACAGAGACAGAGACAGAGACAGAGACAGAGACAGAGACAGAGACAGAGACAGAGACAGAGACAGAGACAGAGACAGAGACAGAGACAGAGACAGAGACAGAGACAGAGACAGAGACAGAGACAGATACAGAGACAGAGACAGAGACAGAGACTGAGACAGAGACAGAGACAGAGACAGAGACAGAGACAGAGACAGAGACAGAGACAGAGACAGAGACAGAGACAGAGACAGAGACAGAGACAGAGACAGAGACAGGGACAGAGACTGAGACGGAGACAGAGACAGAGACGGAGACGGAGATAGAGGCAGAGACAGAGACAGAGACGGAGACGGAGGCAAAGACCGAGACAGAGGCAGAGACACAGACAGAGACAGAGACGGAGACAGAGGCAGAGACAGAGCCAGGGACAGAGACGGAGACAGAGACAGACGAAGAGACAGCGACAGAGACAGAGACAAAGACAGAGACAGAGACAGAGACAGAGACAGAGACAGAGACTGAGACAGAGACGGAGACAGAGACAAAGACCGAGACAGACGCAGGGACTGAGATAGTGGCAGAGACAGCGACAGAGACAGAGCCAGGGACAGAGACGGAGACAGAGACAGACGAAGGGACAGCGACAGAGACAGAGACAGAGACAGAGACAGAGACAGAGACAGAGACAGAGACAGAGACAGAGACAGAGACAGAGACAGAGACAGAGACAGAGACTGATACAGAGACTGAGACGGAGACAGAGACATAGACGGAGACGGAAATAGAGGCAGAGACAGAGACAGAGACGGAGACAGAGGCAGAGACAGAGCCAGAGACAGAGACAGAGACAGAGACAGAGACAGAGACAGAGACGGAGACAGAGACAGAGACAGAGACAGAGACAGAGACAGAGACAGAGACTGAGACAGAGACAGAGACAGAGACGGAGACGGAGACGGAGATAGAGGCAGAGACAGAGACAGAGACGGAGACAGAGGCAGAGACAGAGCCAGGGACGGAGATAGAGATAGAGACAGAGGGAGGTACAGCGTCAGAGACAGAGGGAGGTACAGCGTCAGAGACAGAGACAGAGACAGAGACAGAGACAGAGACAGACCCAGAGACGGAGACAGAGACAGAGACAGAGACAGAGACAGAGACAGAGACAGAGACAGAGACTGAGACAGAGACAGAGACAGAGACGGAGATAGAGGCAGAGACAGAGACAGAGACGGAGACAGACGCAGAGACAGAGACAGAGACGGAGACAGAGGCAGAGACAGAGCCAGGGACGGAGATAGAGATAGAGACAGAGGGAGAGACAGCGTCAGAGACAGAGACAGAGACAGAGACAGAGACAGAGACAGAGACAGAGACAGAAACAGAGACGGAGGCAAAGACCGAGACAGAGGCAGAGACACAGACAGAGACAGAGACGGAGACAGAGGCAGAGACAGAGCCAGGGACAGAGACGGAGACAGAGACAGACGAAGAGACAGCGAAGAGACAGAGACAGAGACAGAGACAGAGACAGAGGCAGAGACTGAGACTGAGACAGAGACAGAGACAGAAACAGAGACGGAGACAAAGACAGAGACAGAGGGAGAGACAGCGACAGAGACAGAGGCAGAGACTGAGACTGAGACAGAGACAGAGACAGAGACAGAAACAGAGACGGAGGCAAAGACCGAGACAGAGGCAGAGACACAGACAGAGACAGAGACGGAGACAGAGGCAGAGACAGAGCCAGGGACAGAGACGGAGACAGAGACAGACGAAGGGACAGCGACAGAGACAGAGACAGAGACAGAGACAGAGACAGAGACAGAGACAGAGACAGAGACAGAGACAGAGACAGAGACTGATACAGAGACTGAGACGGAGACAGAGATATAGACGGAGACGGAGATAGAGGCAGAGACAGAGACAGAGACGGAGACAGAGGCAGAGACAGAGCCAGAGACAGAGACAGAGACAGAGACAGAGACGGAGACAGAGACAGAGACAGAGACAGAGACAGAGACAGAGACAGAGACAGAGACAGAGACAGAGACAGAGACAGAGACAGAGACAGAGACAGAGACAGAGACAGAGACAGAGACAGAGACAGAGGCAGAGACTGAGACTGAGACTGAGACAGAGACAGAGACAGAAACAGAGACGGAGACAAAGACAGAGACAGAGGGAGAGACAGCGACAGAGACAGAGGCAGAGACTCAGACTGAGACAGAGACAGAGACGGAGACAGAAACAGAGACGGAGGCAAAGGCCGAGACAGAGGCAGAGACACAGACACAGACAGAGACGGAGACAGAGGCAGAGACAGAGCCAGGGACAGAGACGGAGACAGAGGCAGACGAAGAGACAGCGACAGAGACAGAGACAGAGACAGAGACAGAGACAGAGACAGAGACAGAGACAGAGACAGAGACAGAGACAGAGACAGAGACAGAGACAGAGACAGAGACAGAGACAGAGACAGAGACAGAGACAGAGGCAGAGACAGAGACAGAGACAGAGACAGAGACAGAGACAGAGACAGAGACAGAGACGGAGACAGAGACAGAGACAGAGACAGAGACAGAGACAGAGACAGAGACAGAGACAGGCACAGAGGCTGAGACAGAGACAGAGACAGAGACAGAGACAGAGACAGAGAAAGAGACAGAGCCAGAGACAGAGAAAGAGACAGAGACAGAGACAGAGACAGAGACAGAGACAGAGACAGAGACAGAGACAGAGACAGAGACAGAGGCAGATACAGAGACTGAGACGGAGACAGACACAGAGACGGAGACGGAGATAGAGGCAGAGACAGAGACAGAGACGGAGACAGAGGCAGATACAGAGCCAGGGACGGAGATAGAGACAGAGACAGAGGGAGAGACAGTGACAGAGACAGAGACAGAGACAGAGACAGAGACAGAGACAGAGACAGAGACATAGACAGACACAGAGACAAAGACAGAGACAGAGACAGAGACAGAGACAGAGACGGAGACAAAGACCGAGACAGACGCAGGGACTGAGACAGAGGCAGAGACAGAGACAGAGACAGAGATAGAGACAGGGCAGAGACAGAGGCAGAGACAGCGACAGAGACAGAGACAGAGACAGAGACAGAGACAGAGACAGAGACAGAGACAGAGACAGAGACAGAGACAGAGGCAGAGACAGAGACAGAGACAGAGACAGAGACAGAGACAGAGACAGAGACAGAGGCAGAGACAGAGACAGAGACAGAGACAGAGACAGAGACAGAGACTGAGACTGAGACAGAGACAGAGACAGAGACAGAAACAGAGACGGAGGCAAAGACCGAGACAGAGGCAGAGACACAGACAGAGACAGAGACGGAGACAGAGGCAGAGACAGAGCCAGGGACAGAGACGGAGACAGAGACAGACGAAGAGACAGCGACAGAGACAGAGACAAAGACAGAGACAGAGACAGAGACAGAGACAGAGACTGAGACAGAGACGGAGACAGAGACAAAGACCGAGACAGACGCAGGGACTGAGATAGTGGCAGAGACAGCGACAGAGACAGAGCCAGGGACAGAGACGGAGACAGAGACAGACGAAGGGACAGCGACAGAGACAGAGACAGAGACAGAGACAGAGACAGAGACAGAGACAGAGACAGAGACAGAGACAGAGACAGAGACAGAGACAGAGACAGAGACAGAGACAGAGACAGAGACAGAGACAGAGACAGATACAGAGACAGAGACAGAGACAGAGACTGAGACAGAGACAGAGACAGAGACAGAGACAGAGACAGAGACAGAGACAGAGACAGAGACAGAGACAGAGACAGAGACAGAGACAGAGACAGAGACAGGGACAGAGACTGAGACGGAGACAGAGACAGAGACGGAGACGGAGATAGAGGCAGAGACAGAGACAGAGACGGAGACGGAGGCAAAGACCGAGACAGAGGCAGAGACACAGACAGAGACAGAGACGGAGACAGAGGCAGAGACAGAGCCAGGGACAGAGACGGAGACAGAGACAGACGAAGAGACAGCGACAGAGACAGAGACAAAGACAGAGACAGAGACAGAGACAGAGACAGAGACAGAGACAGAGACAGAGACAGAGACAGAGACGGAGATAGAGGCAGAGACAGAGACAGAGACGGAGACAGAGGCAGAGACAGAGCCAGGGACGGAGATAGAGATAGAGACAGAGGGAGAGACAGCGTCAGAGACAGAGACAGAGACAGAGACAGAGACAGAGACAGAGACAGAGACAGAAACAGAGACGGAGGCAAAGACCGAGACAGAGGCAGAGACACAGACAGAGACAGAGACGGAGACAGAGGCAGAGACAGAGCCAGGGACAGAGACGGAGACAGAGACAGACGAAGAGACAGCGAAGAGACAGAGACAGAGACAGAGACAGAGACAGAGGCAGAGACTGAGACGGAGACGGAGGCAGAGACAGAGCCAGGGACGGAGATAGAGATAGAGACAGAGGGAGAGACAGCGTCAGAGACAGAGACAGAGACAGAGACAGAGACAGAGACAGAGACAGAGACAGAGACAGAAACAGAAACGGAGGCAAAGACCGAGACAGAGGCAGAGACACAGACAGAGACAGAGACGGAGACAGAGGCAGAGACAGAGCCAGGGGCAGAGACGGAGACAGAGACAGACGAAGAGACAGCGACAGAGACAGAGACAGAGACAGAGACAGAGACAGAGGCAGAGACAGAGACAGAGACAGAGACTGAGACAGAGACGGAGACAGAGACAAAGACCGAGACAGACGCAGGGACTGAGATAGTGGCAGAGACAGCGACAGAGACAGAGCCAGGGACAGAGACGGAGACAGAGACAGACGAAGGGACAGCGACAGAGACAGAGACAGAGACAGAGACAGAGACAGAGACGGAGACAGAGACAAAGACCGAGACAGACGCAGGGACTGAGATAGTGGCAGAGACAGCGACAGAGACAGAGCCAGGGACAGAGACGGAGACAGAGACAGACGAAGGGACAGCGACAGAGACAGAGACAGGGACAGAGACAGAGACAGAGACAGAGACAGAGACAGAGACAGAGACAGAGACAGAGACAGAGACAGAGACAGAGACAGAGACAGAGACAGAGACAGAGACAGAGACAGAGACAGAGACAGAGACAGAGACAGAGACAGAGACAGATACAGAGACAGAGACAGAGACAGAGACTGAGACAGAGACAGAGACAGAGACAGAGACAGAGACAGAGACAGAGACAGAGACAGAGACAGAGACAGAGACAGAGACAGAGACAGAGACAGAGACAGAGACAGAGACAGAGACAGAGACAGAGACAGAGACAGAGACAGAGACAGAGACAGAGACAGAGACAGAGACAGAGACAGAGACAGAGACAGAGACAGAGACAGAGACAGAGACAGAGATAGAGACAGAGACAGAGACAGAGACAGAGACAGGGACAGAGACAGAGACAGAGACAGAGACAGAGACTGATACAGAGACTGAGACGGAGACAGAGACATAGACGGAGACGGAAATAGAGGCAGAGACAGAGACAGAGACGGAGACAGAGGCAGAGACAGAGCCAGAGACAGAGACAGAGACAGAGACAGAGACAGAGACAGAGACGGAGACAGAGACAGAGACAGAGACAGAGACAGAGACAGAGACAGAGACTGAGACAGAGACAGAGACAGAGACGGAGACGGAGACGGAGATAGAGGCAGAGACAGAGACAGAGACGGAGACAGAGGCAGAGACAGAGCCAGGGACGGAGATAGAGATAGAGACAGAGGGAGGTACAGCGTCAGAGACAGAGGGAGGTACAGCGTCAGAGACAGAGACAGAGACAGAGACAGAGACAGAGACAGACCCAGAGACGGAGACAGAGACAGAGACAGAGACAGAGACAGAGACAGAGACAGAGACAGAGACTGAGACAGAGACAGAGACAGAGACGGAGATAGAGGCAGAGACAGAGACAGAGACGGAGACAGAGGCAGAGACAGAGCCAGGGACGGAGATAGAGATAGAGACAGAGGGAGAGACAGCGTCAGAGACAGAGACAGAGACAGAGACAGAGACAGAGACAGAGACAGAGACAGAAACAGAGACGGAGGCAAAGACCGAGACAGAGGCAGAGACACAGACAGAGACAGAGACGGAGACAGAGGCAGAGACAGAGCCAGGGACAGAGACGGAGACAGAGACAGACGAAGAGACAGCGAAGAGACAGAGACAGAGACAGAGACAGAGACAGAGGCAGAGACTGAGACTGAGACAGAGACAGAGACAGAAACAGAGACGGAGACAAAGACAGAGACAGAGGGAGAGACAGCGACAGAGACAGAGACAGAGACAGAGACAGAGACAGAGACAGAGACAGAGACAGAGACAGAGACGGAGACAGAGACAAAGACCGAGACAGACGCAGGGACTGAGATGGAGGCAGAGACAGCGACAGAGACAGAGCCAGGGACAGAGACGGAGACAGAGACAGACGAAGGGACAGCGACAGAGACAGAGACAGAGACAGAGACAGAGACAGAGACAGAGACAGAGACAGAGACAGAGACAGAGACAGAGACAGAGACAGAGACAGAGACAGAGACAGAGACAGAGACAGAGACAGATACAGAGACAGAGACAGAGACAGAGACTGAGACAGAGACAGAGACGGAGACAGAGACAGACGAAGAGACAGCGACAGAGACAGAGACAGAGACAGAGACAGAGACAGAGACAGAGACAGAGACAGAGACAGAGACGGAGACAGAGACAAAGACCGAGACAGACGCAGGGACTGAGATAGAGGCAGAGACAGCGACAGAGACAGAGCCAGGGACAGAGACGGAGACAGAGACAGACGAAGGGACAGCGACAGAGACAGAGACAGAGACAGAGACAGAGACAGAGACAGAGACAGAGACAGAGACAGAGACAGAGACAGAGACAGAGACAGAGACAGAGACAGAGACAGAGACAGAGACAGATACAGAGACAGAGACAGAGACAGAGACTGAGACAGAGACAGAGACAGAGACAGAAACAGAGACGGAGACAAAGACCGAGACAGAGGAAGAGACACAGACAGAGACAGAGACAGAGACAGAGACAGAGACAGAGACTGATACAGAGACTGAGACGGAGACGGAGATAGAGGCAGAGACAGAGACAGAGACGGAGACAGAGGCAGAGACAGAGCCAGGGACGGAGATAGAGATAGAGACAGAGGGAGGTACAGCGTCAGAGACAGAGACAGAGACAGAGACAGAGACAGAGACAGAGACAGAGACAGACCCAGAGACGGAGACAGAGACAGAGACAGAGACAGAGACAGAGACAGAGACAGAGACAGAGACAGAGACAGAGACTGAGACAGAGACAGAGACAGAGACGGAGACGGAGATAGAGGCAGAGACAGAGACAGAGACGGAGACGGAGGCAGAGACAGAGCCAGGGACGGAGATAGAGATAGAGACAGAGGGAGAGACAGCGTCAGAGACAGAGACAGAGACAGAGACAGAGACAGAGACAGAGACAGAGACAGAGACAGAAACAGAAACGGAGGCAAAGACCGAGACAGAGGCAGAGACACAGACAGAGACAGAGACGGAGACAGAGGCAGAGACAGAGCCAGGGGCAGAGACGGAGACAGAGACAGACGAAGAGACAGCGACAGAGACAGAGACAGAGACAGAGACAGAGACAGAGGCAGAGACTGAGACTGAGACAGAGACAGAGACAGAAACAGAGACGGAGACAAAGACAGAGACAGAGGCAGAGACACAGACAGAGACAGAGACAGAGACAGAGACAGAGACAGAGACAGAGACAGAGACAGAGACAGAGACAGAGACAGAGACAGAGACAGAGACAGAGACGGAGACAGAGACAAAGACCGAGACAGACGCAGGGACTGAGATAGAGGCAGAGACAGCGACAGAGACAGAGCCAGGGACAGAGACGGAGACAGAGACAGACGAAGGAACAGCGACAGAGACAGAGACAGAGACAGAGACAGAGGCAGAGACAGAGACAGAGACGGAGTCAGAGGCAGAGACAGAGCCAGGGACGGAGATAGAGATAGAGACAGAGGGAGGTACAGCGTCAGAGACAGAGACAGAGACAGAGACAGAGACAGAGACAGAGACAGAGACAGACCCAGAGACGGAGACAGAGACAGAGACAGAGACAGAGACAGAGACAGAGACAGAGACAGAGACAGAGACAGAGACTGAGACAGAGACAGAGACAGAGACGGAGACGGAGATAGAGGCAGAGACAGAGACAGAGACGGAGACGGAGGCAGAGACAGAGCCAGGGACGGAGATAGAGATAGAGACAGAGGGAGAGACAGCGTCAGAGACAGAGACAGAGACAGAGACAGAGACAGAGACAGAGACAGAGACAGAGACAGAAACAGAAACGGAGGCAAAGACCGAGACAGAGGCAGAGACACAGACAGAGACAGAGACGGAGACAGAGGCAGAGACAGAGCCAGGGGCAGAGACGGAGACAGAGACAGACGAAGAGACAGCGACAGAGACAGAGACAGAGACAGAGACAGAGACAGAGGCAGAGACTGAGACTGAGACAGAGACAGAGACAGAAACAGAGACGGAGACAAAGACAGAGACAGAGGCAGAGACACAGACAGAGACAGAGACAGAGACAGAGACAGAGACAGAGACAGAGACAGAGACAGAGACAGAGACAGAGACAGAGACAGAGACAGAGACAGAGACGGAGACAGAGACAAAGACCGAGACAGACGCAGGGACTGAGATAGAGGCAGAGACAGCGACAGAGACAGAGCCAGGGACAGAGACGGAGACAGAGACAGACGAAGGAACAGCGACAGAGACAGAGACAGAGACAGAGACAGAGACAGAGACAGAAACAGAGACAGAGACAGAGACAGAGACAGAGACAGAGACTGAGACTGAGACAGAGACAGAGACAGAAACAGAGACGGAGACAAAGACCGAGACAGAGGCAGAGACACAGACAGAGACAGAGACAGAGGCAGAGACTGAGACTGAGACTGAGACAGAGACAGAGACAGAAACAGAGACGGAGACAAAGACAGAGACAGAGGGAGAGACAGCGACAGAGACAGAGGCAGAGACTCAGACTGAGACAGAGACAGAGACGGAGACAGAAACAGAGACGGAGGCAAAGGCCGAGACAGAGGCAGAGACACAGACACAGACAGAGACGGAGACAGAGGCAGAGACAGAGCCAGGGACAGAGACGGAGACAGAGACAGACGAAGAGACAGCGACAGAGACAGAGACAGAGACAGAGACAGAGACAGAGACAGAGACAGAGACAGAGACAGAGACAGAGACAGAGACAGAGACAGAGACAGAGACAGAGACAGAGACAGAGACAGAGACAGAGACAGAGGCAGAGACAGAGACAGAGACAGAGACAGAGACAGAGACAGAGACAGAGACGGAGACAGAGACAGAGACAGAGACAGAGACAGAGACAGAGACAGAGACAGAGACAGGCTCAGAGGCTGAGACAGAGACAGAGACAGAGACAGAGACAGAGAAAGAGACAGAGCCAGAGACAGAGACAGAGACAGAGACAGAGACAGAGACAGAGACAGAGACAGAGACAGAGACAGAGACAGAGACAGAGACAGAGACAGAGGCAGATACAGAGACTGAGACGGAGACAGACACAGAGACGGAGACGGAGATAGAGGCAGAGACAGAGACAGAGACGGAGACAGAGGCAGATACAGAGCCAGGGACGGAGATAGAGACAGAGACAGAGGGAGAGACAGTGACAGAGACAGAGACAGAGACAGAGACAGAGACAGAGACAGAGACAGAGACATAGACAGACACAGAGACAAAGACAGAGACAGAGACAGAGACAGAGACAGAGACGGAGACAAAGACCGAGACAGACGCAGGGACTGAGACAGAGGCAGAGACAGAGACAGAGACAGAGATAGAGACAGGGCAGAGACAGAGGCAGAGACAGCGACAGAGACAGAGACAGAGACAGAGACAGAGACAGAGACAGAGACAGAGACAGAGACAGAGACAGAGACAGAGACAGGGACAGAGACTGAGACGGAGACAGAGACAGAGACAGAGACACAGACAGAGACAGAGACAGAGACAGGGACAGAGACAGAGACAGAGGAAGAGAAAGCGACAGAGACAGAGACAGAGACAGAGACAGAGACAGAGACAGAGACAGTGACAGAGACAGAGACAGAGACAGAGACAGAGACACAGACAGAGACAGAGACAGAGACAGAGACAGAGACAGACGCAGGGACTGAGACAGAGGCAGAGACAGAGACAGAGACAGAGATAGAGACAGGGCAGAGACAGAGGCAGAGACAGAGACAGAGACAGAGACAGAGACAGAGACAGAGACAGAGACAGAGACAGAGACAGAGACAGAGACAGAGACGGAGACAAAGACAGAGACAGAGGGAGAGACAGCGACAGAGACAGAGACAGAGACAGAGACAGAGACAGACGCAGGGACTGAGACAGAGGCAGAGACACAGACAGAGACAGAGACGGAGACAGAGGCAGAGACAGAGCCAGGGACAGAGACGGAGACAGAGACAGACGAAGAGACAGCGACAGAGACAGAGACAAAGACAGAGACAGAGACAGAGACAGAGACAGAGACTGAGACAGAGACGGAGACAGAGACAAAGACCGAGACAGACGCAGGGACTGAGATAGTGGCAGAGACAGCGACAGAGACAGAGCCAGGGACAGAGACGGAGACAGAGACAGACGAAGGGACAGCGACAGAGACAGAGACAGAGACAGAGACAGAGACAGAGACAGAGGCAGAGACAGAGACAGAGACAGAGACAGAGACAGAGACAGAGACAGAGACAGAGACAGAGACAGAGACAGAGACAGAGACAGAGACAGAGACAGAGACAGAGACAGAGACAGAGGCAGAGACAGATACAGAGACAGAGACAGAGACAGAGACTGAGACAGAGACAGAGACAGAGACAGAGACAGAGACAGAGACAGAGACAGAGACAGAGACAGAGACAGAGACAGAGACAGAGACAGAGACAGAGACAGGGACAGAGACTGAGACGGAGACAGAGACAGAGACGGAGACGGAGATAGAGGCAGAGACAGAGACAGAGACGGAGACGGAGGCAAAGACCGAGACAGAGGCAGAGACACAGACAGAGACAGAGACGGAGACAGAGGCAGAGACAGAGCCAGGGACAGAGACGGAGACAGAGACAGAGACAGAGACAGAGACAGAGACAGAGACAGAGACAGAGACAGATACAGAGACAGAGACAGAGACAGAGACTGAGACAGAGACAGAGACAGAGACAGAAACAGAGACGGAGACAAAGACCGAGACAGAGGCAGAGACACAGACAGAGACAGAGACAGAGACAGAGACAGAGACAGAGACTGATACAGAGACTGAGACGGAGACGGAGATAGAGGCAGAGACAGAGACAGAGACGGAGACAGAGGCAGAGACAGAGCCAGGGACGGAGATAGAGATAGAGACAGAGGGAGGTACAGCGTCAGAGACAGAGACAGAGACAGAGACAGAGACAGAGACAGAGACAGAGACAGACCCAGAGACGGAGACAGAGACAGAGACAGAGACAGAGACAGAGACAGAGACAGAGACAGAGACAGAGACAGAGACTGAGACAGAGACAGAGACAGAGACGGAGACGGAGATAGAGGCAGAGACAGAGACAGAGACGGAGACGGAGGCAGAGACAGAGCCAGGGACGGAGATAGAGATAGAGACAGAGGGAGAGACAGCGTCAGAGACAGAGACAGAGACAGAGACAGAGACAGAGACAGAGACAGAGACAGAGACAGAAACAGAGACGGAGGCAAAGACCGAGACAGAGGCAGAGACACAGACAGAGACAGAGACGGAGACAGAGGCAGAGACAGAGCCAGGGGCAGAGACGGAGACAGAGACAGACGAAGAGACAGCGACAGAGACAGAGACAGAGACAGAGACAGAGACAGAGGCAGAGACTGAGACTGAGACAGAGACAGAGACAGAAACAGAGACGGAGACAAAGACAGAGACAGAGGCAGAGACACAGACAGAGACAGAGACAGAGACAGAGACAGAGACAGAGACAGAGACAGAGACAGAGACAGAGACAGAGACAGAGACAGAGACAGAGACAGAGACGGAGACAGAGACAAAGACCGAGACAGACGCAGGGACTGAGATAGAGGCAGAGACAGCGACAGAGACAGAGCCAGGGACAGAGACGGAGACAGAGACAGACGAAGGAACAGCGACAGAGACAGAGACAGAGACAGAGACAGAGACAGAGACAGAAACAGAGACAGAGACAGAGACAGAGACAGAGACAGAGACTGAGACTGAGACAGAGACAGAGACAGAAACAGAGACGGAGACAAAGACCGAGACAGAGGCAGAGACACAGACAGAGACAGAGACAGAGGCAGAGACTGAGACTGAGACTGAGACAGAGACAGAGACAGAAACAGAGACGGAGACAAAGACAGAGACAGAGGGAGAGACAGCGACAGAGACAGAGGCAGAGACTCAGACTGAGACAGAGACAGAGACGGAGACAGAAACAGAGACGGAGGCAAAGGCCGAGACAGAGGCAGAGACACAGACACAGACAGAGACGGAGACAGAGGCAGAGACAGAGCCAGGGACAGAGACGGAGACAGAGACAGACGAAGAGACAGCGACAGAGACAGAGACAGAGACAGAGACAGAGACAGAGACAGAGACAGAGACAGAGACAGAGACAGAGACAGAGACAGAGACAGAGACAGAGACAGAGACAGAGACAGAGACAGAGACAGAGACAGAGGCAGAGACAGAGACAGAGACAGAGACAGAGACAGAGACAGAGACAGAGACGGAGACAGAGACAGAGACAGAGACAGAGACAGAGACAGAGACAGAGACAGGCACAGAGGCTGAGACAGAGACAGAGACAGAGACAGAGACAGAGAAAGAGACAGAGCCAGAGACAGAGACAGAGACAGAGACAGAGACAGAGACAGAGACAGAGACAGAGACAGAGACAGAGACAGAGACAGAGACAGAGACAGAGACAGAGGCAGATACAGAGACTGAGACGGAGACAGACACAGAGACGGAGACGGAGATAGAGGCAGAGACAGAGACAGAGACGGAGACAGAGGCAGATACAGAGCCAGGGACGGAGATAGAGACAGAGACAGAGGGAGAGACAGTGACAGAGACAGAGACAGAGACAGAGACAGAGACAGAGACAGAGACAGAGACATAGACAGACACAGAGACAAAGACAGAGACAGAGACAGAGACAGAGACAGAGACGGAGACAAAGACCGAGACAGACGCAGGGACTGAGACAGAGGCAGAGACAGAGACAGAGACAGAGATAGAGACAGGGCAGAGACAGAGGCAGAGACAGCGACAGAGACAGAGACAGAGACAGAGACAGAGACAGAGACAGAGACAGAGACAGAGACAGAGACAGAGACAGAGACAGGGACAGAGACTGAGACGGAGACAGAGACAGAGACAGAGACACAGACAGAGACAGAGACAGAGACAGGGACAGAGACAGAGACAGAGGAAGAGAAAGCGACAGAGACAGAGACAGAGACAGAGACAGAGACAGAGACAGAGACAGTGACAGAGACAGAGACAGAGACAGAGACAGAGACACAGACAGAGACAGAGACAGAGACAGAGACAGAGACAGACGCAGGGACTGAGACAGAGGCAGAGACAGAGACAGAGACAGAGATAGAGACAGGGCAGAGACAGAGGCAGAGACAGAGACAGAGACAGAGACAGAGACAGAGACAGAGACAGAGACAGAGACAGAGACAGAGACAGAGACAGAGACGGAGACAAAGACAGAGACAGAGGGAGAGACAGCGACAGAGACAGAGACAGAGACAGAGACAGAGACAGACGCAGGGACTGAGACAGAGGCAGAGACACAGACAGAGACAGAGACGGAGACAGAGGCAGAGACAGAGCCAGGGACAGAGACGGAGACAGAGACAGACGAAGAGACAGCGACAGAGACAGAGACAAAGACAGAGACAGAGACAGAGACAGAGACAGAGACTGAGACAGAGACGGAGACAGAGACAAAGACCGAGACAGACGCAGGGACTGAGATAGTGGCAGAGACAGCGACAGAGACAGAGCCAGGGACAGAGACGGAGACAGAGACAGACGAAGGGACAGCGACAGAGACAGAGACAGAGACAGAGACAGAGACAGAGACAGAGACAGAGACAGAGACAGAGACAGAGACAGAGACAGAGACAGAGACAGAGACAGAGACAGAGACAGAGACAGAGACAGAGACAGAGACAGAGACAGAGACAGAGACAGATACAGAGACAGAGACAGAGACAGAGACTGAGACAGAGACAGAGACAGAGACAGAGACAGAGACAGAGACAGAGACAGAGACAGAGACAGAGACAGAGACAGAGACAGAGACAGAGACAGAGACAGGGACAGAGACTGAGACGGAGACAGAGACAGAGACGGAGACGGAGATAGAGGCAGAGACAGAGACAGAGACGGAGACGGAGGCAAAGACCGAGACAGAGGCAGAGACACAGACAGAGACAGAGACGGAGACAGAGGCAGAGACAGAGCCAGGGACAGAGACGGAGACAGAGACAGACGAAGAGACAGCGACAGAGACAGAGACAAAGACAGAGACAGAGACAGAGACAGAGACAGAGACAGAGACTGAGACAGAGACGGAGACAGAGACAAAGACCGAGACAGACGCAGGGACTGAGATAGTGGCAGAGACAGCGACAGAGACAGAGCCAGGGACAGAGACGGAGACAGAGACAGACGAAGGGACAGCGACAGAGACAGAGACAGAGACAGAGACAGAGACAGAGACAGAGACAGAGACAGAGACAGAGACAGAGACAGAGACAGAGACAGAGACAGAGACAGAGACAGAGACAGAGACAGAGACAGAGACAGAGACAGAGACAGAGACAGAGACAGAGACAGAGACAGATACAGAGACAGAGACAGAGACAGAGACTGAGACAGAGACAGAGACAGAGACAGAGACAGAGACAGAGACAGAGACAGAGACAGAGACAGAGACAGAGACAGAGACAGAGACAGAGACAGAGACAGAGACAGGGACAGAGACTGAGACGGAGACAGAGACAGAGACGGAGACGGAGATAGAGGCAGAGACAGAGACAGAGACGGAGACAGAGGCAGAGACAGAGACAGAGACAGAGACAGAGGAATAGACAGAGACAGAGACAGAGACAGAAACAGCGACAGGCACAGGGAGAGGGACAGGGTCAGAGACAGAGACAGAGGATTAGACAGAGACAGAGACAGAAACAGCGACAGGCACAGGGAGAGGGAGAGGGACAGAGACAGAGACAGAGACAGAGACAGAGACAGAGACAGAGACAGAGACAGAGACAGAGACAGAGACAGAGACAGAGACAGAGACAGAGACAGAGACAGAGACAGAGACAGAGACAGAGACAGAGACAGAGACAGAGACAGAGACAGAGACAGAGACAGAGACAGAGACAGAGACAGAGACGGAGGCAGAGACAGGGACAGAGACTGAGACGGAGACAGAGGGAGCGACAGCGACAGAGACAGAGACAGGGACAGAGACAGAGACAGAGACAGATACAGAGGAAGAGAAAGCGACAGAGACAGAGACAGAGACGGAGACAGAGACAGAGACAGAGACAGAGACAGAGACAGAGACAGAGACAGAGACAGAGACAGAGACAGAGACAGAGACAGAGACAGAGACAGAGACACAGACAGAGACACAGACAGAGACAGAGACAGAGACAGGGACAGAGACAGAGACAGAGACAGAGACAGAGACAGAGACAGAGACCGAGACAGACGCAGGGGCTGAGACAGAGGCAGAGACAGCGACAGAGACAGAGATAGAGACAGAGGAAGAGAAAGCGACAGAGACAGAGACAGAGACAGAGACAGAGACAGAGACAGAGACAGTGACAGAGACAGAGACAGAGACAGAGACACAGACAGAGACAGAGACAGAGACAGAGACAGAGACAGACGCAGGGACTGAGACAGAGGCAGAGACAGAGACAGAGACAGAGATAGAGACAGGGCAGAGACAGAGGCAGAGACAGAGACAGAGACAGAGACAGAGACAGAGACAGAGACAGAGACAGAGACAGAGACAGAGACAGAGACAGAGACGGAGACAAAGACAGAGACAGAGGGAGAGACAGCGACAGAGACAGAGACAGAGACAGAGACAGAGACAGAGACAGAGACATAGACAGACACAGAGACGGAGACAAAGACCCAGACACAGACAGAGAGGGAGACAGAGGCAGAGACAGAGCCAGGGACAGAGACGGAGACAGAGACAGGGGAAGAGACAGCGACATAGACAGAGACAGAGACAGAGACAGAGACAGAGACAGAGACAGAGACAGAGACAGAGACAGAGACAGAGACAGAGACAGAGACGGAGACAGAGACAGAGACAGGGCAGAGACAGAGGCAGAGACAGAGACAGAGACAGAGACAGAGACAGAGACAGAGACAGAGACAGAGACAGAGACAGAGACAGAGACAGAGACAGAGACAGAGGCAGAGACAGAGACAGAGACAGAGACAGAGACAGAGACAGAGACAGAGACACTGACGGAGACAGAGACGGAGGCAGAGACAGAGACAGAGATAGAAAGAGAGACAGAGACAGAGACAGAGATGGAGACGGAGACGGAGACGGAGACGGAGACGGAGACAGAGACAGAGTCGGAGACAGAGGCAGAGACAAACACAGAGACGAAGGCAGAGACTGAGACAGAGACAGAGACAGAGACAGAGACAGAGACATAGAGACATAGGCACGGAGACAGAGAAGCAGAGATAGAAACAGAGACAGAGACAGAGACAGGGACAGAGACAGTGACAGAGACAGAAACATAGAGACATAGGCACGGAGGCAGAGATGCAGAGACAGAGACAAAGAGACAGAGGCAGAGGCACATAGGCAGAGACCCAGAGACAGAGACAGAGACACTGACGGAGACAGAGACGGAGGCAGAGACAGAGACTGAGATAGAAAGAGAGACAGAGACAGAGACAGAGATGGAGACGGAGACGGAGACGGAGACAGAGGCAGAGACAAACACAGAGACGAAGGCAGAGACTGAGACAGAGACAGAGACAGAGACAGAGACAGAGACAGAGACAGAGACATAGAGACATAGGCACGGAGGCAGAGAGACAGAGACAGAGACAGAGACAGAGACAGAGACAGAGACAGAGACAGAGACAGAGACAGAGACAGAGACAGAGACAGTGACAGAGACAGAGACAGAGACAGAGACAGAGACAGAGACAGAGACAGAGACAGGGACAGAGGCTGAGACGGAGACAGGGACAGAGACGGTGACGGAGATAGAGGCAGAGACAGAGACAGAGACGGAGACAGAGGCAGAGACAGAGCCAGGGACGGAGATAGAGACAGAGACAGAGGGAGAGGCAGCGACAGAGACAGAGACAGAGACAGAGACAGAGACAGAGACAGGGACAGAGACAGACACAGAGACGGAGACAAAGACCGAGACAGAGACAGAGACGGAGACAGAGGCAGAGACAGAGCCAGGGACAGAGACGGAGACAGAGACAGAGGAAGAGACAGAGACAGAGACAGAGACAGAGACGGAGACAGAGACAGGGACAGAGACAGAGACAGAGACAGAGACAGAGACAGAGACAGAGACAGAGACAGAGACGGAGACAAAGACCGAGACAGACGCAGGGGCTGAGACAGAGGCAGAGACAGCGACAGAGACAGAGATAGAGACAGGGCAGAGACAGAGGCAGAGACAGTGACAGAGACAGAGACAGAGACAGAGACAGAGACAGAGACAGAGACAGAGGCAGAGACACAGAGACGGAGACACAGAGACAGAGATGCAGAGACAGAGACACAGAGACAGAGACAGAGACAGAGGCAGAGACAGACACAGAGACGGAGGCAGAGCCAGGGACGGAGATAGAGACAGAGACAGAGGGGGCGACAGCGACAGAGACAGAGACAGGGACAGAGACAGAGACAGAGACAGATACAGAGGAAGAGAAAGCGACAGAGACAGAGACAGAGACGGAGACAGAGACAGAGACAGAGACAGAGACAGAGACAGAGACAGAGACAGAGACAGAGACAGAGACAGAGACAGAGACAGAGACAGAGACACAGACAGAGACACAGACAGAGACAGAGACAGAGACAGGGACAGAGACAGAGACAGAGACAGAGACAGAGACAGAGACAGAGACCGAGACAGACGCAGGGGCTGAGACAGAGGCAGAGACAGCGACAGAGACAGAGATAGAGACATGGCAGAGACAGAGGCAGAGGCAGAGACAGAGACAGAGACAGAGACAGAGGCAGAGACAGAGACAGAGACAGAGGCAGAGACAGAGAGACGGTGACACAGAGACAGAGATGCAGAGACAGAGACACAGAGACAGGGACAGAGACAGAGGCAGAGACAGACACAGAGACGGAGGCAGAACCAGGGACGGAGATAGAGACAGAGACAGAGGGAGCGACAGTGACAGAGACAGAGACAGGGACAGGGACAGAGACAGAGGCAGAGACACAGAGACGGAGACACAGAGACAGAGATGCAGAGACAGAGACACAGAGACAGAGACAGAGACAGAGGCAGAGACAGACACAGAGACGGAGGCAGAGCCAGGGACGGAGATAGAGACAGATACAGAGGGGGCGACAGCGACAGAGACAGAGACAGGGACAGAGACAGAGACAGAGACAGATACAGAGGAAGAGAAAGCGACAGAGACAGAGACAGAGACGGAGACAGAGACAGAGACAGAGACAGAGACAGAGACAGAGACAGAGACAGAGACAGAGACAGAGACAGAGACAGAGACAGAGACAGAGACAGAGACAGAGACAGAGACACAGACAGAGACACAGACAGAGACAGAGACAGAGACAGGGACAGAGACAGAGACAGAGACAGAGACAGAGACAGAGACAGAGACCGAGACAGACGCAGGGGCTGAGACAGAGGCAGAGACAGCGACAGAGACAGAGATAGAGACATGGCAGAGACAGAGGCAGAGGCAGAGACAGAGACAGAGACAGAGACAGAGACAGAGACAGAGACAGAGACAGAGGCAGAGACACAGAGACGGTGACACAGAGACAGAGATGCAGAGACAGAGACACAGAGACAGGGACAGAGACAGGGGCAGAGACAGACACAGAGACGGAGGCAGAACCAGGGACGGAGATAGAGACAGAGACAGAGGGAGCGACAGTGACAGAGACAGAGACAGGGACAGGGACAGAGACGGAGACAGAGACAGAGACAGAGACAGAGACAGAGACAGAGACAGAGACAGAGACAGTGACAGAGACAGAGACAGAGACAGAGACCGAGACAGACGCAGGGACTGAGACAGAGGCAGAGGCAGAGGCAGAGACAGAGACAGAGACAGCGACAGAGACAGAGACAGAGACAGAGACAGAGACAGAGACAGAGACAGAGACAGAGACAGAGACAGAGACAGAGACAGAGACAGAGACAGAGACAGAGACAGAGACACTGACGGAGACAGAGACGGAGGCAGAGACAGAGACAGAGATAGAAAGAGAGACAGAGACAGAGACAGAGATGGAGACGGAGACGGAGACGGAGACGGAGACGGAGACAGAGACAGAGTCGGAGACAGAGGCAGAGACAAACACAGAGGCGAAGGCAGAGACTGAGACAGAGACAGAGACAGAGACAGAGACAGAGACAGAGACAGAGACATAGAGACATAGGCACGGAGGCAGAGAAGCAGAGATAGAAACAGAGACAGAGACAGAGACAGAGACAGAGACAGAGACAGAGACAGAGGCAGAGACAGAGACAGAGACAGAGACAGAGACAGAGACAGGGACAGAGGCTGAGACGGAGACAGGGACAGAGACGGAGACGGAGATAGAGGCAGAGACAGAGACACAGACGGAGACAGAGGCAGAGACAGAGCCAGGGACGGAGATAGAGACAGAGACAGAGGGAGAGGCAGCGACAGAGACAGAGACAGAGACAGAGACAGAGACAGAGACAGGGACAGAGACAGACACAGAGACGGAGACAAAGACCGAGACAGAGACAGAGACGGAGACAGAGGCAGAGACAGAGCCAGGGACAGAGACGGAGACAGAGACAGAGGAAGAGACAGAGACAGAGACAGAGACAGAGACAGAGACAGAGACAGGGACAGAGACAGAGACAGAGACAGAGACAGAGACAGAGACAGAGACAGAGACGGAGACAAAGACCGAGACAGACGCAGGGGCTGAGACAGAGGCAGAGACAGCGACAGAGACAGAGATAGAGACAGGGCAGAGACAGAGGCAGAGACAAAGACAGAGACAGAGACAGAGACTGAGACAGAGACAGAGACAGAGACAGAGACACAGAGACGGTGACACAGAGACAGAGATGCAGAGACAGAGACACAGAGACAGGGACAGAGACAGAGGCAGAGACAGACACAGAGACGGAGGCAGAACCAGGGACGGAGATAGAGACAGAGACAGAGGGAGCGACAGTGACAGAGACAGAGACAGGGACAGGGACAGAGACAGAGGCAGAGACACAGAGACGGAGACACAGAGACAGAGATGCAGAGACAGAGACACAGAGACAGAGACAGAGACAGAGGCAGAGACAGACACAGAGACGGAGGCAGAGCCAGGGACGGAGATAGAGACAGATACAGAGGGGGCGACAGCGACAGAGACAGAGACAGGGACAGAGACAGAGACAGAGACAGATACAGAGGAAGAGAAAGCGACAGAGACAAAGACAGAGACGGAGACAGAGACAGAGACAGAGACAGAGACAGAGACAGAGACAGAGACAGAGACAGAGACAGAGACAGAGACAGAGACAGAGACAGAGACAGAGACACAGACAGAGACACAGACAGAGACAGAGACAGAGACAGGGACAGAGACAGAGACAGAGACAGAGACAGAGACAGAGACAGAGACCGAGACAGACGCAGGGGCTGAGACAGAGGCAGAGACAGCGACAGAGACAGAGATAGAGACATGGCAGAGACAGAGGCAGAGGCAGAGACAGAGACAGAGACAGAGACAGAGACAGAGACAGAGACAGAGACAGAGGCAGAGACACAGAGACGGTGACACAGAGACAGAGATGCAGAGACAGAGACACAGAGACAGGGACAGAGACAGGGGCAGAGACAGACACAGAGACGGAGGCAGAACCAGGGACGGAGATAGAGACAGAGACAGAGGGAGCGACAGTGACAGAGACAGAGACAGGGACAGGGACAGAGACGGAGACAGAGACAGAGACAGAGACAGAGACAGAGACAGAGACAGAGACAGAGACAGTGACAGAGACAGAGACAGAGACAGAGACCGAGACAGACGCAGGGACTGAGACAGAGGCAGAGGCAGAGGCAGAGACAGAGACAGAGACAGCGACAGAGACAGAGACAGAGACAGAGACAGAGACAGAGACAGAGACAGAGACAGAGACAGAGACAGAGACAGAGACAGAGACAGAGACAGAGACAGAGACAGAGACACTGACGGAGACAGAGACGGAGGCAGAGACAGAGACAGAGATAGAAAGAGAGACAGAGACAGAGACAGAGATGGAGACGGAGACGGAGACGGAGACGGAGACGGAGACAGAGACAGAGTCGGAGACAGAGGCAGAGACAAACACAGAGGCGAAGGCAGAGACTGAGACAGAGACAGAGACAGAGACAGAGACAGAGACAGAGACAGAGACATAGAGACATAGGCACGGAGGCAGAGAAGCAGAGATAGAAACAGAGACAGAGACAGAGACAGAGACAGAGACAGAGACAGAGACAGAGGCAGAGACAGAGACAGAGACAGAGACAGAGACAGAGACAGGGACAGAGGCTGAGACGGAGACAGGGACAGAGACGGAGACGGAGATAGAGGCAGAGACAGAGACACAGACGGAGACAGAGGCAGAGACAGAGCCAGGGACGGAGATAGAGACAGAGACAGAGGGAGAGGCAGCGACAGAGACAGAGACAGAGACAGAGACAGAGACAGAGACAGGGACAGAGACAGACACAGAGACGGAGACAAAGACCGAGACAGAGACAGAGACGGAGACAGAGGCAGAGACAGAGCCAGGGACAGAGACGGAGACAGAGACAGAGGAAGAGACAGAGACAGAGACAGAGACAGAGACAGAGACAGGGACAGAGACAGAGACAGAGACAGAGACAGAGACAGAGACAGAGACAGAGACGGAGACAAAGACCGAGACAGACGCAGGGGCTGAGACAGAGGCAGAGACAGCGACAGAGACAGAGATAGAGACAGGGCAGAGACAGAGGCAGAGACAAAGACAGAGACAGAGACAGAGACTGAGACAGAGACAGAGACAGAGACAGAGATAGAGACAGAGACAGAGACAGAGACAGAGATAGAGACAGAGACAGAGACAGAGACAGAGACAGAGACGGAGACAAAGACCGAGACAGACGCAGGGACTGAGACAGAGGCAGAGACAGAGACAGAGACAGAGATAGAGACAGGGCAGAGACAGAGGCAGAGACAGAGACAGAGACAGAGACAGAGACAGAGACAGAGACAGAGACAGAGACAGAGACAGAGACAGAGACAGAGACAGAGACAGAGACAGAGACAGAGACAGAGACGGAGACAAAGACCGAGACAGACGCAGGGACTGAGACAGAGGCAGAGACAGCGACAGAGACAGAGACAGAGACAGAGACAGAGACAGAGACGGAGACAAAGACCGAGACAGACGCAGGGACTGAGACAGAGGCAGAGGCAGAGGCAGAGACAGAGACAGAGACAGAGACAGAGACAGAGACAGAGACAGAGACAGAGACAGAGACAGATACAGAGACAGAGACAGAGACAGAGACAGAGACGGAGACAAAGACCGAGACAGACGCAGGGACTGAGACAGAGGCAGAGACAGAGACAGAGACAGAGACAGAGACAGAGACAGAGACAGAGACAGAGACAGAGACAGAGACAGAGACAGAGACAGAGACAGGGACAGAGACAGACACAGAGACGGAGACAAAGACCGAGACAGAGACAGAGACGGAGACAGAGGCAGAGACAGAGCCAGGGACAGAGACGGAGACAGAGACAGAGGAAGAGACAGAGACAGAGACAGAGACAGAGACAGAGACAGGGACAGAGACAGAGACAGAGACAGAGACAGAGACAGAGACAGAGACGGAGACAGAGACGGAGACAAAGACCGAGACAGACGCAGGGACTGAGACAGAGGCAGAGGCAGAGGCAGAGACAGAGACAGAGACAGAGACAGAGACAGAGACAGAGACAGAGACAGAGACAGAGACAGATACAGAGACAGAGACAGAGACAGAGACGGAGACAAAGACCGAGACAGACGCAGGGACTGAGACAGAGGCAGAGACAGAGACAGAGACAGAGACAGAGACAGAGACAGAGACAGAGACAGAGACAGAGACAGAGACAGAGACAGAGACAGAGACAGGGACAGAGACAGACACAGAGACGGAGACAAAGACCGAGACAGAGACAGAGACGGAGACAGAGGCAGAGACAGAGCCAGGGACAGAGACGGAGACAGAGACAGAGGAAGAGACAGAGACAGAGACAGAGACAGAGACAGAGACAGGGACAGAGACAGAGACAGAGACAGAGACAGAGACAGAGACAGAGACGGAGACAAAGAACGAGACAGACGCAGGGGCTGAGACAGAGGCAGAGACAGCGACAGAGACAGAGATAGAGACAGGGCAGAGACAGAGGCAGAGACAGTGACAGAGACAGAGACAGAGACAGAGACAGAGACAGAGACAGAGACAGAGGCAGAGACACAGAGACGGAGACACAGAGACAGAGATGCAGAGACAGAGACACAGAGACAGAGACAGAGACAGAGGCAGAGACAGACACAGAGACGGAGGCAGAGACAGAGACAGAGACAGAGACAGAGACAGACGCAGGGACTGAGACAGAGGCAGAGGCAGAGGCAGAGACAGAGACAGAGACAGAGACAGAGACAGAGACAGAGACAGAGACAGAGACAGAGACAGAGACAGAGACAGAGACAGAGACAGAGACAGAGACAGAGACAGAGACAGAGACAGAGACAGAGACAGAGACAGAGACAGAGACAGAGACAGAGACAGAGACAGAGACAGAGACAGAGACAGAGACAGAGACAGAGACAGAGACAGAGACAGAGACAGAGACAGAGACAGAGACAGAGACAGAGACAGAGACAGCGACAGAGACAGAGACAGAGACAGAGACAGAGACAGAGACAGAGACAGAGACAGAGACAGAGGAATAGACAGAGATAGAGACAGAGACAGAGACAGACACAGAGACAGAGACAGAGACAAAGACAGAGACAGAGACAGAGACTGAGACAGAGACAGAGACAGAGACAGAGACAGAGATAGAGACAGAGACAGAGACAGAGACAGAGACAGAGACGGAGACAAAGACCGAGACAGACGCAGGGACTGAGACAGAGGCAGAGACAGAGACAGAGACAGAGATAGAGACAGGGCAGAGACAGAGGCAGAGACAGAGACAGAGACAGAGACAGAGACAGAGACAGAGACAGAGACAGAGACAGAGACAGAGACAGAGACAGAGACAGAGACAGAGACAGAGACAGAGACAGAGACAGAGACAGAGACAGAGACAGAGACAGAGACAGAGACAGAGACAGAGACAGAGACAGAGACAGAGACAGAGACAGAGACAGAGACAGAGACGGAGACAAAGACAGAGACAGAGACAGAGACAGAGACAGAGACAGAGACAGAGACAGAGACAGAGACGGAGACAAAGACAGAGACAGAGACGGAGACAAGGACCGAGACAGAGACAGAGACGGAGACAGAGGCAGAGACAGAGCCAGGGACAGAGACGGAGACAGAGACAGGGGAAGAGACAGCGACAGAGACAGAGACAGAGACAGAGACAGAGACAGAGACAGAGACAGAGACAGAGACAGAGACGGAGACAGAGACAGAGACAGGGCAGAGACAGAGACAGAGACAGAGACAGAGACAGAGACAGAGACAGAGACAGAGACAGAGACAGAGACAGAGACAGAGACAGAGACAGAGACAGAGACAGAGACAGAGACAGAGACAGAGACAGAGACGGAGACAAAGACCGAGACAGACGCAGGGACTGAGACAGAGACAGAGGCAGAGACAGAGACAGAGACGGCGACAGAGACAGAGACAGGGACAGAGACAGAGACAGAGACAGAGACAGAGACAGAGACAGAGACAGAGACAGAGACAGAGACAGAGACAGAGACAGAGACAGAGACAGAGACAGAGACAGAGACAGAGACAGAGACAGAGGCAGAGACTGAGACTGAGACAGAGACAGAGACAGAGACAGAAACAGAGACGGAGGCAAAGACCGAGACAGAGGCAGAGACACAGCCAGAGACAGAGACAGGGACAGAGACAGAGACAGAGACAGAGACAGAGACTGAGACAGAGACAAAGACAGAGACAGAGACAGAGACAGAGACAGAGACAGAGACAGAGACAGAGACAGAGATAGAGACAGAGACAGAGACAGACACAGAGACAGAGACAGAGACAAAGACAGAGACAGAGACAGAGACTGAGACAGAGACAGAGACAGAGACAGAGACAGAGATAGAGACAGAGACAGAGACAGAGACAGAGACAGAGACGGAGACAAAGACCGAGACAGACGCAGGGACTGAGACAGAGGCAGAGACAGAGACAGAGACAGAGATAGAGACAGGGCAGAGACAGAGGCAGAGACAGAGACAGAGACAGAGACAGAGACAGAGACAGAGACAGAGACAGAGACAGAGACAGAGACAGAGACAGAGACAGAGACAGAGACAGAGACAGAGACAGAGACAGAGACAGAGACAGAGACAGAGACAGAGACAGAGACAGAGACAGAGACAGAGACAGAGACAGAGACAGAGACAGAGACGGAGACAAAGACAGAGACAGAGACAGAGACAGAGACAGAGACAGAGACAGAGACAGAGACAGAGACGGAGACAAAGACAGAGACAGAGACGGAGACAAGGACCGAGACAGAGACAGAGACGGAGACAGAGGCAGAGACAGAGCCAGGGACAGAGACGGAGACAGAGACAGGGGAAGAGACAGCGACAGAGACAGAGACAGAGACAGAGACAGAGACAGAGACAGAGACAGAGACAGAGACAGAGACGGAGACAGAGACAGAGACAGGGCAGAGACAGAGGCAGAGACAGAGACAGAGACAGAGACAGAGACAGAGACAGAGACAGAGACAGAGACAGAGACAGAGACAGAGACAGAGACAGAGACAGAGACAGAGACAGAGACAGAGACAGAGACAGAGACAGAGACAGAGACAGAGACAGAGACAGAGACAGAGACAGAGACAGAGACAGAGACAGAGACAGAGACAGAGACAGAGACAGAGACAGAGACAGAGACAGAGACAGAGACAGAGACAGAGACAGAGACAGAGACAGAGACAGAGACAGAGACAGACACAGAGACAGAGACAGAGACAAAGACAGAGACAGAGACAGAGACTGAGACAGAGACAGAGACAGAGACAGAGATAGAGACAGAGACAGAGACAGAGACAGAGACAGAGACGGAGACAAAGACCGAGACAGACGCAGGGACTGAGATAGAGGCAGAGACAGAGACAGAGACAGAGATAGAGACAGGGCAGAGACAGAGGCAGAGACAGAGACAGAGACAGAGACAGAGACAGAGACAGAGACAGAGACAGAGACAGAGACAGAGACAGAGACAGAGACAGAGACAGAGACAGAGACAGAGACAGAGACGGAGACAAAGACCGAGACAGACGCAGGGACTGAGACAGAGGCAGAGACAGCGACAGAGACAGAGACAGAGACAGAGACAGAGACAGAGACGGAGACAAAGACCGAGACAGACGCAGGGACTGAGACAGAGGCAGAGGCAGAGGCAGAGACAGAGACAGAGACAGCGACAGAGACAGAGACAGAGACAGAGACAGAGACAGAGACAGAGACAGAGACAGATACAGAGACAGAGACAGAGACAGAGACGGAGACAAAGACCGAGACAGACGCAGGGACTGAGACAGAGGCAGAGACAGAGGCAGAGACAGAGACAGACACAGAGACAGAGACAGAGACAGAGACAGAGACAGAGACAGAGACAGAGACAGAGACAGAGACAGAGACAGAGACAGAGACAGAGACAGAGACAGAGACAGAGACAGAGACAGAGACAGAGACAGAGACAGAGACAGAGACATAGAGACATAGGCACGGAGACAGAGAAGCAGAGATAGAAACAGAGACAGAGACAGAGACAGAGACAGAGACAGAGACAGACACAGAGACAGAGACAGAGACAAAGACAGAGACAGAGACAGAGACAGAGACAGAGACAGAGACAGAGACAGAGACAGAGACAGAGACAGAGACAGAGACAGAGACAGAGACAGAGACACTGACGGAGACAGAGACGGAGGCAGAGACAGAGACAGAGATAGAAAGAGAGACAGAGACAGAGACAGAGATGGAGACGGAGACGGAGACGGAGACGGAGACGGAGACAGAGACAGAGTCGGAGACAGAGGCAGAGACAAACACAGAGGCGAAGGCAGAGACTGAGACAGAGACAGAGACAGAGACAGAGACAGAGACAGAGACAGAGACATAGAGACATAGGCACGGAGGCAGAGAAGCAGAGATAGAAACAGAGACAGAGACAGAGACAGAGACAGAGACAGAGACAGAGACAGAGGCAGAGACAGAGACAGAGACAGAGACAGAGACAGAGACAGGGACAGAGGCTGAGACGGAGACAGGGACAGAGACGGAGACAGAGACAGAGACAGAGACAGAGACAGAGACAGAGACAGAGACAGAGACAGAGACAGAGACAGAGACAGAGACAGAGACAGAGACAGAGACAGAGACAGAGACAGAGACGGAGACAAAGACAGAGACAGAGACAGAGACAGAGACAGAGACAGAGACAGAGACAGAGACAGAGACGGAGACAAAGACAGAGACAGAGACGGAGACAAGGACCGAGACAGAGACAGAGACGGAGACAGAGGCAGAGACAGAGCCAGGGACAGAGACGGAGACAGAGACAGGGGAAGAGACAGCGACAGAGACAGAGACAGAGACAGAGACAGAGACAGAGACAGAGACAGAGACAGAGACAGAGACGGAGACAGAGACAGAGACAGGGCAGAGACAGAGACAGAGACAGAGACAGAGACAGAGACAGAGACAGAGACAGAGACAGAGACAGAGACAGAGACAGAGACAGAGACAGAGACAGAGACAGAGACAGAGACAGAGACAGAGACGGAGACAAAGACCGAGACAGACGCAGGGACTGAGACAGAGACAGAGGCAGAGACAGAGACAGAGACGGCGACAGAGACAGAGACAGGGACAGAGACAGAGACAGAGACAGAGACAGAGACAGAGACAGAGACAGAGACAGAGACAGAGACAGAGACAGAGACAGAGACAGAGACAGAGACAGAGACAGAGACAGAGACAGAGACAGAGACAGAGACAGAGGCAGAGACTGAGACTGAGACAGAGACAGAGACAGAGACAGAAACAGAGACGGAGGCAAAGACCGAGACAGAGGCAGAGACACAGCCAGAGACAGAGACAGGGACAGAGACAGAGACAGAGACAGAGACAGAGACTGAGACAGAGACAAAGACAGAGACAGAGACAGAGACAGAGACAGAGACAGAGACAGAGACAGAGACAGAGACAGAGATAGAGACAGAGACAGAGACAGACACAGAGACAGAGACAGAGACAAAGACAGAGACAGAGACAGAGACTGAGACAGAGACAGAGACAGAGACAGAGACAGAGATAGAGACAGAGACAGAGACAGAGACAGAGACAGAGACGGAGACAAAGACCGAGACAGACGCAGGGACTGAGACAGAGGCAGAGACAGAGACAGAGACAGAGATAGAGACAGGGCAGAGACAGAGGCAGAGACAGAGACAGAGACAGAGACAGAGACAGAGACAGAGACAGAGACAGAGACAGAGACAGAGACAGAGACAGAGACAGAGACAGAGACAGAGACAGAGACAGAGACAGAGACAGAGACAGAGACAGAGACAGAGACAGAGACAGAGACAGAGACAGAGACAGAGACAGAGACAGAGACAGAGACAGAGACGGAGACAAAGACAGAGACAGAGACAGAGACAGAGACAGAGACAGAGACAGAGACAGAGACAGAGACGGAGACAAAGACAGAGACAGAGACGGAGACAAGGACCGAGACAGAGACAGAGACGGAGACAGAGGCAGAGACAGAGCCAGGGACAGAGACGGAGACAGAGACAGGGGAAGAGACAGCGACAGAGACAGAGACAGAGACAGAGACAGAGACAGAGACAGAGACAGAGACAGAGACAGAGACGGAGACAGAGACAGAGACAGGGCAGAGACAGAGGCAGAGACAGAGACAGAGACAGAGACAGAGACAGAGACAGAGACAGAGACAGAGACAGAGACAGAGACAGAGACAGAGACAGAGACAGAGACAGAGACAGAGACAGAGACAGAGACAGAGACAGAGACAGAGACAGAGACAGAGACAGAGACAGAGACAGAGACAGAGACAGAGACAGAGACAGAGACAGAGACAGAGACAGAGACAGAGACAGAGACAGAGACAGAGACAGAGACAGAGACAGAGACAGACACAGAGACAGAGACAGAGACAAAGACAGAGACAGAGACAGAGACTGAGACAGAGACAGAGACAGAGACAGAGATAGAGACAGAGACAGAGACAGAGACAGAGACAGAGACGGAGACAAAGACCGAGACAGACGCAGGGACTGAGATAGAGGCAGAGACAGAGACAGAGACAGAGATAGAGACAGGGCAGAGACAGAGGCAGAGACAGAGACAGAGACAGAGACAGAGACAGAGACAGAGACAGAGACAGAGACAGAGACAGAGACAGAGACAGAGACAGAGACAGAGACAGAGACAGAGACGGAGACAAAGACCGAGACAGACGCAGGGACTGAGACAGAGGCAGAGACAGCGACAGAGACAGAGACAGAGACAGAGACAGAGACAGAGACGGAGACAAAGACCGAGACAGACGCAGGGACTGAGACAGAGGCAGAGGCAGAGGCAGAGACAGAGACAGAGACAGCGACAGAGACAGAGACAGAGACAGAGACAGAGACAGAGACAGATACAGAGACAGAGACAGAGACAGAGACGGAGACAAAGACCGAGACAGACGCAGGGACTGAGACAGAGGCAGAGACAGAGGCAGAGACAGAGACAGAGACAGAGACAGAGACAGAGACAGAGACAGAGACAGAGACAGAGACAGAGACAGAGACAGAGACAGAGACAGAGACAGAGACAGAGACAGAGACAGAGACAGAGACAGAGACAGAGACAGAGACAGAGACAGAGACAGAGACAGAGACAGAGACAGAGACAGAGACAGAGACATAGAGACATAGGCACGGAGACAGAGAAGCAGAGATAGAAACAGAGACAGAGACAGAGACAGAGACAGAGACAGAGACAGACACAGAGACAGAGACAGAGACAAAGACAGAGACAGAGACAGAGACAGAGACAGAGACAGAGACAGAGACAGAGACAGAGACAGAGACAGAGACAGAGACAGAGACACTGACGGAGACAGAGACGGAGGCAGAGACAGAGACAGAGATAGAAAGAGAGACAGAGACAGAGACAGAGATGGAGACGGAGACGGAGACGGAGACGGAGACGGAGACAGAGACAGAGTCGGAGACAGAGGCAGAGACAAACACAGAGGCGAAGGCAGAGACTGAGACAGAGACAGAGACAGAGACAGAGACAGAGACAGAGACAGAGACATAGAGACATAGGCACGGAGGCAGAGAAGCAGAGATAGAAACAGAGACAGAGACAGAGACAGAGACAGAGACAGAGACAGAGACAGAGGCAGAGACAGAGACAGAGACAGAGACAGAGACAGAGACAGGGACAGAGGCTGAGACGGAGACAGGGACAGAGACGGAGACGGAGATAGAGGCAGAGACAGAGACACAGACGGAGACAGAGGCAGAGACAGAGCCAGGGACGGAGATAGAGACAGAGACAGAGGGAGAGGCAGCGACAGAGACAGAGACAGAGACAGAGACAGAGACAGAGACAGAGACAGGGACAGAGACAGACACAGAGACGGAGACAAAGACCGAGACAGAGACAGAGACGGAGACAGAGGCAGAGACAGAGCCAGGGACAGAGACGGAGACAGAGACAGAGGAAGAGACAGAGACAGAGACAGAGACAGAGACAGAGACAGGGACAGAGACAGAGACAGAGACAGAGACAGAGACAGAGACAGAGACAGAGACGGAGACAAAGACCGAGACAGACGCAGGGGCTGAGACAGAGGCAGAGACAGCGACAGAGACAGAGATAGAGACAGGGCAGAGACAGAGGCAGAGACAAAGACAGAGACAGAGACAGAGACTGAGACAGAGACAGAGACAGAGACAGAGATAGAGACAGAGACAGAGACAGAGACAGAGATAGAGACAGAGACAGAGACAGAGACAGAGACAGAGACGGAGACAAAGACCGAGACAGACGCAGGGACTGAGACAGAGGCAGAGACAGAGACAGAGACAGAGATAGAGACAGGGCAGAGACAGAGGCAGAGACAGAGACAGAGACAGAGACAGAGACAGAGACAGAGACAGAGACAGAGACAGAGACAGAGACAGAGACAGAGACAGAGACAGAGACAGAGACAGAGACAGAGACGGAGACAAAGACCGAGACAGACGCAGGGACTGAGACAGAGGCAGAGACAGCGACAGAGACAGAGACAGAGACAGAGACAGAGACAGAGACGGAGACAAAGACCGAGACAGACGCAGGGACTGAGACAGAGGCAGAGGCAGAGGCAGAGACAGAGACAGAGACAGAGACAGAGACAGAGACAGAGACAGAGACAGAGACAGAGACAGATACAGAGACAGAGACAGAGACAGAGACGGAGACAAAGACCGAGACAGACGCAGGGACTGAGACAGAGGCAGAGACAGAGACAGAGACAGAGACAGAGACAGAGACAGAGACAGAGACAGAGACAGAGACAGAGACAGAGACAGAGACAGAGACAGGGACAGAGACAGACACAGAGACGGAGACAAAGACCGAGACAGAGACAGAGACGGAGACAGAGGCAGAGACAGAGCCAGGGACAGAGACGGAGACAGAGACAGAGGAAGAGACAGAGACAGAGACAGAGACAGAGACAGAGACAGGGACAGAGACAGAGACAGAGACAGAGACAGAGACAGAGACAGAGACGGAGACAAAGAACGAGACAGACGCAGGGGCTGAGACAGAGGCAGAGACAGCGACAGAGACAGAGATAGAGACAGGGCAGAGACAGAGGCAGAGACAGTGACAGAGACAGAGACAGAGACAGAGACAGAGACAGAGACAGAGACAGAGGCAGAGACACAGAGACGGAGACACAGAGACAGAGATGCAGAGACAGAGACACAGAGACAGAGACAGAGACAGAGGCAGAGACAGACACAGAGACGGAGGCAGAGACAGAGACAGAGACAGAGACAGAGACAGACGCAGGGACTGAGACAGAGGCAGAGGCAGAGGCAGAGACAGAGACAGAGACAGAGACAGAGACAGAGACAGAGACAGAGACAGAGACAGAGACAGAGACAGAGACAGAGACAGAGACAGAGACAGAGACAGAGACAGAGACAGAGACAGAGACAGAGACAGAGACAGAGACAGAGACAGAGACAGAGACAGAGACAGAGACAGAGACAGAGACAGAGACAGAGACAGAGACAGAGACAGAGACAGAGACAGAGACAGAGACAGAGACAGAGACAGAGACAGAGACAGAGACAGAGACAGAGACAGCGACAGAGACAGAGACAGAGACAGAGACAGAGACAGAGACAGAGACAGAGACAGAGACAGAGACAGAGACAGAGGAATAGACAGAGACAGAGACAGAAACAGCGACAGGCACAGGGAGAGGGACAGGGTCAGAGACAGAGACAGAGGATTAGACAGAGACAGAGACAGAAACAGCGACAGGCACAGGGAGAGGGAGAGGGACAGAGACAGAGACAGAGACAGAGACAGAGACATGGCAGAGACAGAGGCAGAGACAGAGACAGAGACAGAGACAGAGACAGAGACAGAGGCAGAGACACAGAGACGGAGACACAGAGACAGAGATGCAGAGACAGAGACACAGAGACAGAGACAGACACAGAGGCAGAGACAGAGACAGAGACAGAGACAGGGACGGAGACAAAGACAGAGACAGAGGGAGAGACAGCGACAGAGACAGAGACAGAGACAGAGACAGAGACAGAGACATAGACAGACACAGAGACGGAGACAAAGACCGAGACACAGACAGAGACGGAGACAGAGGCAGAGACAGAGCCAGGGACAGAGACGGAGACAGAGACAGGGGAAGAGACAGCGACAGAGACAGAGACAGAGACAGAGACAGAGACAGAGACAGAGACAGAGACAGAGACAGAGACAGAGACGGAGACAGAGACAGAGACAGGGCAGAGACAGAGGCAGAGACAGAGACAGAGACAGAGACAGAGACAGAGACAGAGACAGAGACAGAGACAGAGACAGAGACAGAGACAGAGACAGAGACAGAGACAGAGACAGAGACAGAGACAGAGACAGAGACAGAGACAGAGACAGAGACAGAGACAGAGACAGAGACAGAGACAGAGACAGAGACAGAGACAGAGACAGAGACAGAGACAGAGACAGAGACAGAGACAGAGACAGAGACAGAGACAGAGACAGAGACAGAGACGGAGACAAAGACCGAGACAGACGCAGGGACTGAGACAGAGACAGAGGCAGAGACAGAGACAGAGACGGCGACAGAGACAGAGACAGGGACAGAGACAGAGACAGAGACAGAGACAGAGACAGAGACAGAGACAGAGACAGAGACAGAGACAGAGACAGAGACAGAGACAGAGACAGAGACAGAGACAGAGACAGAGACAGAGGCAGAGACTGAGACTGAGACAGAGACAGAGACAGAGACAGAAACAGAGACGGAGGCAAAGACCGAGACAGAGGCAGAGACACAGCCAGAGACAGAGACAGGGACAGAGACAGAGACAGAGACAGAGACAGAGACTGAGACAGAGACAAAGACAGAGACAGAGACAGAGACAGAGACAGAGACAGAGACAGAGACAGAGACAGAGACAGAGACAGAGACAGAGACAGAGACAGAGACAGAGACAGAGACGGAGACAGAGACAGAGACAGGGCAGAGACAGAGGCAGAGACAGAGACAGAGACAGAGACAGAGACAGAGACAGAGACAGAGACAGAGACAGAGACAGAGACAGAGACAGAGACAGAGACAGAGACAGAGACAGAGACAGAGACAGAGACAGAGACAGAGACAGAGACAGAGACAGAGACAGAGACAGAGACAGAGACAGAGACAGAGACAGAGACAGAGACAGAGACAGAGACAGAGACAGAGACAGAGACGGAGACAAAGACCGAGACAGACGCAGGGACTGAGACAGGGACAGAGGCAGAGGCAGAGACAGAGACAGAGACAGCGACAGAGACAGAGACAGAGATAGAGACAGGGCAGAGACAGAGGCAGAGACAGAGACAGAGACAGAGACAGAGACAGAGACAGAGACAGAGACAGAGACAGAGACAGAGACAGAGACAGAGACAGAGACAGAGACAGAGACAGAGACAGAGACAGAGACAGAGACAGAGACAGAGACAGAGACAGAGACGGAGACAAAGACAGAGACAGAGGGAGAGACAGCGACAGAGACAGAGACAGAGACAGAGACAGAGACAGAGACATAGACAGACACAGAGACGGAGACAAAGACAGAGACAGAGACAGAGACGGAGACAGAGGCAGACACAGAGACGGAGACAAAGACAGAGACAGAGACAGAGACGGAGACAGAGGCAGAGACAGAGCCAGGGACAGAGACGGAGACAGAGACAGGGGAAGAGACAGCGACAGAGACAGAGACAGAGACAGAGACAGAGACAGAGACAGAGACAGAGACAGAGACAGAGACAGAGACAGAGACGGAGACAGAGACAGAGACAGGGCAGAGACAGAGGCAGAGACAGAGACAGAGACAGAGGCAGAGACAGAGACAGAGACAGAGACGGAGACAGAGGCAGAGACAGACACAGAGACGGAGGCAGAGGCAGAGACAGAGACAGAGACAGAGACAGAGACTGAGACAGGGACTGAGACAGGGACAGAAACATAGAGACATAGGCACGGAGGCAGAGATACAGAGACAGAGACAAAGAGACAGAGGCAGAGACACATAGACAGAGACCCAGAGACAGAGACAGAGACACTGACGGAGACAGAGACGGAGGCAGAGACAGAGACTGAGATAGAAAGAGAGACAGAGACAGAGACAGAGATGGAGACGGAGACGGAGACGGAGACAGAGGCAGAGACAAACACAGAGACGAAGGCAGAGACTGAGACAGAGACAGAGACAGAGACAGAGACAGAGACAGAGACATAGAGACATAGGCACGGAGGCAGAGAAGCAGAGATAGAAACAGAGACAGAGACAGAGACAGAGACAGAGACAGAGACAGAGACAGAGACAGAGACAGAGACAGAGACAGAGACAGAGACATAGACAGAGACAGAGGCAGAGACAGAGTCAGAGACAGAGACAGAGACAGAAACAGCGACAGGCACAGGGAGAGGGACAGGGACACAGACAGAGACAGAGACAGAGACAGAGACAGAGACAGATACAGAGGCAGAGACTGAGACTGAGACAGAGACAGAGACAGAGACAGAGACAGAGACAGATACTGAGACAGAGACAGAGACTGAGACGGAGACGGAGATAGAGGCAGGGAGAGAGACAGAGACGGAGACAGAGGCAGAGACAGAGACAGAGACAGAGACAGAGACAGAGAGAGAGACAGAGACAGAGACAGAGACAGAGACACAGACAGACACAGAGACAGAGACAGAGACAGAGACAGAGACAGAGACAGATACAGAGACAGAGACAAAGACAGAGACAGAGACAGAGACAGAGACAGAGACAGGGACAGAGACAGAGACTGAGACAGAGACAGAGACAGAATCAGAGACGGAGACAAAGACCGAGACAGAGGCAGAGACACAGACAGAGACAGAGACAGAGACAGAGACAGAGACAGAGACAGAGACAGAGACAGAGACAGAGACAGAGACAGAGACAGAGACTGATACAGAGACTGAGACGGAGACAGAGATATAGACGGAGACGGAGATAGAGGCAGAGACAGAGACAGAGACGGAGACAGAGGCAGAGACAGAGCCAGAGACAGAGACAGAGACAGAGACAGAGACGGAGACAGAGACAGAGACAGAGGGAGAGACAGCGACAGAGACAGAGACAGAGACAGAGACAGAGACAGAGACAGAGACAGAGACAGAGACAGAGACAGAGACAGAGACAGAGACAGAGACAGAGACAGAGACAGAGACATAGACAGAGACAGAGACAGAGACAGAGTCAGAGACAGAGACAGAGACGGAGAAAGAGACAGAGACAGAGACAGAGACAGATACTGCGACAGAGACAGAGACTGAGACGGAGACGGAGATAGAGGCAGGGACAGAAACAGCGACAGGCACAGGGAGAGGGACAGGGACACAGACAGAGACAGAGAGAGAGACAGAGACAGAGACAGAGACAGAGACAGAGACAGAGACAGATACAGAGGCAGAGACTGAGACTGAGACAGAGACAGAGACAGAGACAGAGACAGAGACAGAGACAGATACTGCGACAGAGACAGAGACTGAGACGGAGACGGAGATAGAGGCAGGGACAGAGACAGAGACGGAGACAAAGACCGAGACAGAGGCAGAGACACAGACAGAGACAGAGACAGAGACAGAGACAGAGACAGAGACAGAGACAGAGACAGAGACAGAGACAGAGACAGAGACAGGGACAGAGACAGAGACAGAGACTGATACAGAGACTGAGACGGAGACGGAGACATAGACGGAGACGGAGATAGAGGCAGAGACAGAGACAGAGACAGAGACAGAGACAGAAACAGAGACGGAGACAAAGACCGAGACAGAGGCAGAGACACAGACAGAGACAGAGACAGAGACAGAGACAGAGACAGAGACAGAGACAGAGACAGAGACTGATACAGAGACTGAGACGGAGACGGAGACATAGACGGAGACGGAGATAGAGGCAGAGACAGAGACAGAGACGGAGACAGAGGCAGAGACAGAGCCAGAGACAGATACAGAGACAGAGACAGAGACAGAGACGGAGACAGAGACAGCGACAGAGACAGAGACAGAAACAGAGACAGAGGCAGAGACTGAGACAGAGACAGAGACAGAGACAGAGACAGAGACAGAGACAGAGACAGAGACAGAGACAGAGACAGAGACAGAGACAGAGACAGAGACAGAGACAGAGACAGAGACAGAGACAGAGACAGAGACAGAGACAGAGACAGAGACAAAGACAGAGACAGAAACAGCGACAGGCACAGGGAGAGGGACAGGGACACAGACAGAGACAGAGAGAGAGACAGAGACAGAGACAGATACAGAGGCAGAGACTGAGACTGAGACAGAGACAGAGACAGAGACAGAGACAGAGACAGAGACAGAGACAGATACTGAGACAGAGACAGAGACTGAGACGGAGACGGAGATAGAGGCAGGGACAGAGACAGAGACGGAGACAGAGGCAGAGACAGAGCCAGGGACGGAGATAGAGATAGAGACAGAGGGAGAGACAGCGACGAGACAGAGACAGAGACAGAGAAAGAGGCAGAGACAGAGACAGGGACAGAGACAGAGACAGACACAGAGACGGAGACAAAGACCGAGACAGACGCAGGGACTGAGACAGAGGCAGAGACAGCGACAGCGACAGAGATAGAGACAGAGACAGAGACAGAGACAGAGACAGAGACAGAGACAGAGACAGAGACAGAGACAGAGACAGAGACAGAGACAGAGACAGAGACAGAGACAGACACAGAGACAGAGACAGAGACAGAGACAGAGACAGATACAGAGACAGAGACAGAGACAGAGACAGAGACAGAGACAGAGACAGAGACAGAGACTGAGACAGAGACAGAGACAGAATCAGAGACGGAGACAAAGACCGAGACAGAGGCAGAGACACAGACAGAGACAGAGACAGAGACAGAGACGGAGACAAAGACCGAGACAGAGGCAGAGACACAGACAGAGACAGAGACAGAGACAGAGACAGAGACAGAGACAGAGACAGAGACTGATACAGAGACTGAGACAGAGACAGAGACATAGACGGAGACGGAGATAGAGGCAGAGACAGAGACAGAGACGGAGACAGAGTCAGAGACAGAGCCAGAGACAGAGACAGAGACAGAGAGAGAGACAGAGACAGAGACGGAGACAGAGGCAGAGACAGAGCCAGGGACGGAGATAGAGACAGAGACAGAGACAGAGACAGAGACAGAGACAGAGACAGAGACAGAGACAGAGACAGAGACAGAGACAGAGACAGAGACAGAGGCAGAGACACAGACAGAGACAGAGACAGAGACAGAGACGGAGACAAAGGCCGAGACGGAGGCAGAGACACAGACACAGACAGAGACGGAGACAGAGGCAGAGACAGAGCCAGGGACAGAGACGGAGACAGAGACAGACGAAGAGACAGCGACAGAGACAGAGACAGAGACAGAGACAGAGGCAGAGGCAGAGACAGAGACAGAGACAGAGACAGAGACAGAGACAGAGACAGAGACAGAGACAGAGACAGAGACGGAGACAGAGGCAGAGACACAGACAGAGACAGAGACAGAGACAGATACAGAGATTGCGACGGAGACAGAGACAGAGACGGAGACGGAGATAGAGGCAGAGACAGAGACAGAGACGGAGACAGAGGCAGAGACAGAGCCAGGGACGGAGACGGAGACAGCGACAGAGACAGAGACAGATACAGAGACAGAGACAGAGACAGAGGCAGAGACAGAGACAGAGACAGAGACAGAGACAGAGACAGAGACGGAGACAGAGACAGAGACAGAGACAAAGACCGAGACAGACGCAGGGACTGAGACAGAGGCAGAGACAGCGACAGAGACAGAGACCGAGACAGATACAGAGACTGAGACGGAGACAGAGACAGAGACGGAGACGGAGATAGAGGCAGAGACAGAGACAGAGACGGAGACAGAGGCAGAGACAGAGCCAGGGACGGAGATAGAGACAGAGACAGAGGGAGAGACAGCGACAGATACAGAGACAGAGACAGAGACAGAGACAGAGACAGAGACAGAGACAGAGACAGAGACATAGACAGAGACAGAGACAGAGACAGAGTCAGAGACAGAGACAGAGACGGAGAAAGAGACAGAGACAGAGACAGAGACAGAGACAGAGACAGAAACAGAGACCGAGACAGAGACAGAGACAGAGACAGAGACAGAGACAGAGACAGAGACAGAGACAGAGACAGAGACAGAGACAGAGACAGAGACAGAGACAGAGACAGAGACAGAGACAGAGACAGAGGCAGAGACTGAGACTGAGACAGAGACAGAGACAGAAACAGAGACGGAGACAAAGACAGAGACAGAGGGAGAGACAGCGACAGAGACAGAGGCAGAGACTGAGACTGAGACAGAGACAGACACAGAGACAGGAACAGAGACGGAGGCAAAGGCCGAGACAGAGGCAGAGACACAGACACAGACAGAGACGGAGACAGAGGCAGAGACAGAGCCAGGGACAGAGACGGAGACAGAGACAGACGAAGGGACAGCGACAGAGACAGAGACAGAGACAGAGACAGAGACAGAGACAGAGGCAGAGGCAGAGACAGAGACAGAGACAGAGACAGAGACAGAGACAGAGACAGAGACGGAGACAGAGACAGAGACAGAGACAGAGACAGAGACAGAGACAGAGACAGAGACAGAGACAGAGACAGAGACAGAGACAGAGACAGAGGAATAGACAGAGACAGAGACAGAAACAGCGACAGGCACAGGGAGAGGGACAGGGTCAGAGACAGAGACAGAGGATTAGACAGAGACAGAGACAGAAACAGCGACAGGCACAGGGAGAGGGAGAGGGACAGAGACAGAGACAGAGACAGAGACAGAGACAGAGACAGAGACAGAGACAGAGACATGGCAGAGACAGAGGCAGAGACAGAGACAGAGACAGAGACAGAGACAGAGACAGAGGCAGAGACACAGAGACGGAGACACAGAGACAGAGATGCAGAGACAGAGACACAGAGACAGAGACAGACACAGAGGCAGAGACAGAGACAGAGACAGAGACAGGGACGGAGACAAAGACAGAGACAGAGGGAGAGACAGCGACAGAGACAGAGACAGAGACAGAGACAGAGACAGAGACATAGACAGACACAGAGACGGAGACAAAGACCGAGACACAGACAGAGACGGAGACAGAGGCAGAGACAGAGCCAGGGACAGAGACGGAGACAGAGACAGGGGAAGAGACAGCGACAGAGACAGAGACAGAGACAGAGACAGAGACAGAGACAGAGACAGAGACAGAGACAGAGACAGAGACGGAGACAGAGACAGAGACAGGGCAGAGACAGAGGCAGAGACAGAGACAGAGACAGAGACAGAGACAGAGACAGAGACAGAGACAGAGACAGAGACAGAGACAGAGACAGAGACAGAGACAGAGACAGAGACAGAGACAGAGACAGAGACAGAGACAGAGACAGAGACAGAGACAGAGACAGAGACAGAGACAGAGACAGAGACAGAGACAGAGACAGAGACAGAGACAGAGACAGAGACAGAGACAGAGACAGAGACAGAGACAGAGACAGAGACAGAGACAGAGACAGAGACGGAGACAAAGACCGAGACAGACGCAGGGACTGAGACAGAGACAGAGGCAGAGACAGAGACAGAGACGGCGACAGAGACAGAGACAGGGACAGAGACAGAGACAGAGACAGAGACAGAGACAGAGACAGAGACAGAGACAGAGACAGAGACAGAGACAGAGACAGAGACAGAGACAGAGACAGAGACAGAGACAGAGACAGAGGCAGAGACTGAGACTGAGACAGAGACAGAGACAGAGACAGAAACAGAGACGGAGGCAAAGACCGAGACAGAGGCAGAGACACAGCCAGAGACAGAGACAGGGACAGAGACAGAGACAGAGACAGAGACAGAGACTGAGACAGAGACAAAGACAGAGACAGAGACAGAGACAGAGACAGAGACAGAGACAGAGACAGAGACAGAGACAGAGACAGAGACAGAGACAGAGACAGACACAGAGACAGAGACAGAGACAAAGACAGAGACAGAGACAGAGACTGAGACTGAGACAGAGACAGAGACAGAGACAGAGATAGAGACAGAGACAGAGACAGAGACAGAGACAGAGACGGAGACAAAGACCGAGACAGACGCAGGGACTGAGACAGAGGCAGAGACAGAGACAGAGACAGAGATAGAGACAGGGCAGAGACAGAGGCAGAGACAGAGACAGAGACAGAGACAGAGACAGAGACAGAGACAGAGACAGAGACAGAGACAGAGACAGAGACAGAGACAGAGACAGAGACAGAGACAGAGACAGAGACAGAGACAGAGACAGAGACAGAGACAGAGACAGAGACAGAGACAGAGACAGAGACGGAGACAAAGACAGAGACAGAGGGAGAGACAGCGACAGAGACAGAGACAGACACAGAGACAGAGACAGAGACATAGACAGACACAGAGACGGAGACAAGGACCGAGACAGAGACAGAGACGGAGACAGAGGCAGAGACAGAGCCAGGGACAGAGACGGAGACAGAGACAGGGGAAGAGACAGCGACAGAGACAGAGACAGAGACAGAGACAGAGACAGAGACAGAGACAGAGACAGAGACGGAGACAGAGACAGAGACAGGGCAGAGACAGAGGCAGAGACAGAGACAGAGACAGAGACAGAGACAGAGACAGAGACAGAGACAGAGACAGAGACAGAGACAGAGACAGAGACAGAGACAGAGACAGAGACAGAGACAGAGACAGAGACAGAGACAGAGACAGAGACAGAGACAGAGACAGAGACAGAGACAGAGACAGAGACAGAGACAGAGACAGAGACAGAGACAGAGACAGAGACAGAGACAGAGACAGAGACAGAGACAGAGACAGAGACAGAGACAGAGACAGAGACAGAGACAGACACAGAGACAGAGACAGAGACAAAGACAGAGACAGAGACAGAGACTGAGACAGAGACAGAGACAGAGACAGAGATAGAGACAGAGACAGAGACAGAGACAGAGACAGAGACGGAGACAAAGACCGAGACAGACGCAGGGACTGAGACAGAGGCAGAGACAGCGACAGAGACAGAGACAGAGACAGAGACAGAGACAGAGACGGAGACAAAGACCGAGACAGACGCAGGGACTGAGACAGAGGCAGAGGCAGAGGCAGAGGCAGAGACAGAGACAGAGACAGCGACAGAGACAGAGACAGAGACAGAGACAGAGACAGAGACAGATACAGAGACAGAGACAGAGACAGAGACAGAGACAAAGACCGAGACAGACGCAGGGACTGAGACAGAGGCAGAGACAGAGGCAGAGACAGAGACAGACACAGAGACAGAGACAGAGACAGAGACAGAGACAGAGACAGAGACAGAGACAGAGACAGAGACAGAGACAGAGACGGAGACAGAGACAGAGACAGAGACAAAGACCGAGACAGACGCAGGGACTGAGACAGAGGCAGAGACAGCGACAGAGACAGAGACAGAGACAGAGACAGAGACAGAGACAGAGACAGAGACAGAGACAGAGACAGAGACGGAGACAGAGACAGAGACAGGGCAGAGACAGAGGCAGAGACAGAGACAGAGACAGAGGCAGAGACAGAGACAGAGACAGAGACGGAGACAGAGGCAGAGACAGACACAGAGACGGAGGCAGAGGCAGAGACAGAGACAGAGACAGAGACAGAGACTGAGACAGGGACAGAGACAGGGACAGAAACATAGAGACATAGGCACGGAGGCAGAGATACAGAGACAGAGACAAAGAGACAGAGGCAGAGACACATAGACAGAGACCCAGAGACAGAGACAGAGACACTGACGGAGACAGAGACGGAGGCAGAGACAGAGACTGAGATAGAAAGAGAGACAGAGACAGAGACAGAGATGGAGACGGAGACGGAGACGGAGACAGAGGCAGAGACAAACACAGAGACGAAGGCAGAGACTGAGACAGAGACAGAGACAGAGACAGAGACAGAGACAGAGACAGAGACATAGAGACATAGGCACGGAGGCAGAGAAGCAGAGATAGAAACAGAGACAGAGACAGAGACAGAGACAGAGACAGAGACAGAGACAGAGACAGAGACAGAGACAGAGACAGAGACATAGACAGAGACAGAGGCAGAGACAGAGTCAGAGACAGAGACAGAGACAGAAACAGCGACAGGCACAGGGAGAGGGACAGGGACACAGACAGAGACAGAGACAGAGACAGAGACAGAGACAGATACAGAGGCAGAGACTGAGACTGAGACAGAGACAGAGACAGAGACAGAGACAGAGACAGATACTGAGACAGAGACAGAGACTGAGACGGAGACGGAGATAGAGGCAGGGAGAGAGACAGAGACGGAGACAGAGGCAGAGACAGAGACAGAGACAGAGACAGAGACAGAGAGAGAGACAGAGACAGAGACAGAGACAGAGACACAGACAGACACAGAGACAGAGACAGAGACAGAGACAGAGACAGAGACAGAGACAGAGACATAGACAGAGACAGAGACAGAGACAGAGTCAGAGACAGAGACAGAGACGGAGAAAGAGACAGAGACAGAGACAGAGACAGATACTGCGACAGAGACAGAGACTGAGACGGAGACGGAGATAGAGGCAGGGACAGAAACAGCGACAGGCACAGGGAGAGGGACAGGGACACAGACAGAGACAGAGAGAGAGACAGAGACAGAGACAGAGACAGAGACAGAGACAGATACAGAGGCAGAGACTGAGACTGAGACAGAGACAGAGACAGAGACAGAGACAGAGACAGAGACAGATACTGCGACAGAGACAGAGACTGAGACGGAGACGGAGATAGAGGCAGGGACAGAGACAGAGACGGAGACAAAGACCGAGACAGAGGCAGAGACACAGACAGAGACAGAGACAGAGACAGAGACAGAGACAGAGACAGAGACAGAGACAGAGACAGAGACAGAGACAGAGACAGAGACAGAGACAGAGACAGAGACAGAGACAGGGACAGAGACAGAGACAGAGACTGATACAGAGACTGAGACGGAGACGGAGACATAGACGGAGACGGAGATAGAGGCAGAGACAGAGACAGAGACAGAGACAGAGACAGAAACAGAGACGGAGACAAAGACCGAGACAGAGGCAGAGACACAGACAGAGACAGAGACAGAGACAGAGACAGAGACAGAGACAGAGACAGAGACAGAGACTGATACAGAGACTGAGACGGAGACGGAGACATAGACGGAGACGGAGATAGAGGCAGAGACAGAGACAGAGACGGAGACAGAGGCAGAGACAGAGCCAGAGACAGATACAGAGACAGAGACAGAGACAGAGACGGAGACAGAGACAGCGACAGAGACAGAGACAGAAACAGAGACAGAGGCAGAGACTGAGACAGAGACAGAGACAGAGACAGAGACAGAGACAGAGACAGAGACAGAGACAGAGACAGAGACAGAGACAGAGACAGAGACAGAGACAGAGACAGAGACAGAGACAGAGACAGAGACAGAGACAGAGACAGAGACAGAGACAGAGACAGAGACAGAGACAGAGACAAAGACCGAGGCAGACGCAGGCACTGAGACAGAGGCAGAGACAGAGACACAGACAGAGATAGAGACAGGGCAGAGACAGAGGCAGAGACAGAGACAGAGACAGAGACAGAGACAGAGACAAAGACCGAGACAGAGGCAGAGACACAGACAGAGACAGAGACAGAGACAGAGACAGAGACAGAGACAGAGACAAAGACCGAGACAGACGCAGGGACTGAGACAGAGGCAGAGACAGCGACAGAGACAGAGACAGAGACAGATACAGAGACTGAGACGGAGACAGAGACAGAGACGGAGACGGAGATAGAGGCAGAGACAGAGACAGAGACGGAGACAGAGGCAGAGACAGAGCCAGGGACGGAGATAGAGACAGAGACAGAGGGAGAGACAGCGACAGAGACAGAGACAGAGACAGAGACAGAGACACAGACAGAGACAGAGACAGAGACATAGACAGAGACAGAGGCAGAGACAAAGTCAGAGACAGAGACAGAGACAGAAACAGCGACAGGCACAGGGAGAGGGACAGGGACACAGACAGAGACAGAGAGAGAGACAGAGACAGAGACAGATACAGAGGCAGAGACTGAGACTGAGACAGAGACAGAGACAGAGACAGAGACAGAGACAGAGACAGAGACAGATACTGAGACAGAGACAGAGACTGAGACGGAGACGGAGATAGAGGCAGGGACAGAGACAGAGACGGAGACAGAGGCAGAGACAGAGCCAGGGACGGAGATAGAGATAGAGACAGAGGGAGAGACAGCGACAGAGACAGAGACAGAGACAGAGAAAGAGGCAGAGACAGAGACAGGGACAGAGACAGAGACAGACACAGAGACGGAGACAAAGACCGAGACAGACGCAGGGACTGAGACAGAGGCAGAGACAGCGACAGAGACAGAGATAGAGACAGAGACAGAGACAGAGACAGAGACAGAGACAGAGACAGAGACAGAGACAGAGACAGAGACAGAGACAGAGACAGAGACAGACACAGAGACAGAGACAGAGACAGAGACAGAGACAGATACAGAGACAGAGACAGAGACAGAGACAGAGACAGAGACAGAGACAGAGACAGAGACTGAGACAGAGACAGAGACAGAATCAGAGACGGAGACAAAGACCGAGACAGAGGCAGAGACACAGACAGAGACAGAGACAGAGACAGAGACGGAGACAAAGACCGAGACAGAGGCAGAGACACAGACAGAGACAGAGACAGAGACAGAGACAGAGACAGAGACAGAGACAGAGACTGATACAGAGACTGAGACAGAGACAGAGACATAGACGGAGACGGAGATAGAGGCAGAGACAGAGACAGAGACGGAGACAGAGGCAGAGACAGAGCCAGAGACAGAGACAGAGACAGAGAGAGAGACAGAGACAGAGACGGAGACAGAGGCAGAGACAGAGCCAGGGACGGAGATAGAGACAGAGACAGAGACAGAGACAGAGACAGAGACAGAGACAGAGACAGAGACAGAGACAGAGACAGAGACAGAGACAGAGACAGAGGCAGAGACACAGACAGAGACAGAGACAGAGACAGAGACGGAGACAAAGGCCGAGACGGAGGCAGAGACACAGACACAGACAGAGACGGAGACAGAGGCAGAGACAGAGCCAGGGACAGAGACGGAGACAGAGACAGACGAAGAGACAGCGACAGAGACAGAGACAGAGACAGAGACAGAGGCAGAGGCAGAGACAGAGACAGAGACAGAGACAGAGACAGAGACAGAGACAGAGACAGAGACAGAGACAGAGACGGAGACAGAGGCAGAGACACAGACAGAGACAGAGACAGAGACAGATACAGAGATTGCGACGGAGACAGAGACAGAGACGGAGACGGAGATAGAGGCAGAGACAGAGACAGAGACGGAGACAGAGGCAGAGACAGAGCCAGGGACGGAGACGGAGACAGCGACAGAGACAGAGACAGATACAGAGACAGAGACAGAGACAGAGGCAGAGACAGAGACAGAGACAGAGACAGAGACAGAGACAGAGACGGAGACAGAGACAGAGACAGAGACAAAGACCGAGACAGACGCAGGGACTGAGACAGAGGCAGAGACAGCGACAGAGACAGAGACCGAGACAGATACAGAGACTGAGACGGAGACAGAGACAGAGACGGAGACGGAGATAGAGGCAGAGACAGAGACAGAGACGGAGACAGAGGCAGAGACAGAGCCAGGGACGGAGATAGAGACAGAGACAGAGGGAGAGACAGCGACAGATACAGAGACAGAGACAGAGACAGAGACAGAGACAGAGACAGAGACAGAGACAGAGACAGAGACATAGACAGAGACAGAGACAGAGACAGAGTCAGAGACAGAGACAGAGACGGAGAAAGAGACAGAGACAGAGACAGAGACAGAGACAGAGACAGAAACAGAGACCGAGACAGAGACAGAGACGGAGACAGAGGCAGAGACAGAGCCAGGGACGGAGATGGAGACAGAGACAGAGGGAGAGACAGCGACAGATACAGAGACAGAGACAGAGACAGAGACAGAGACAGAGACAGAGACAGAGACAGAGACAGAGACAGAGACAGAGACAGAGACAGAGACAGAGACGGAGACAGAGACAGAGACAGAGACAAAGACCGAGACAGACGCAGGGACTGAGACAGAGGCAGAGACAGCGACAGAGACAGAGACCGAGACAGATACAGAGACTGAGACGGAGACAGAGACAGAGACGGAGACGGAGATAGAGGCAGAGACAGAGACAGAGACAGAGACAGAGACAGAGACAGAGACAGAGACAGAGACAGAGACAGAGACAGAGACAGAGACAGAGACAGAGACAGAGGCAGAGACTGAGACTGAGACAGAGACAGAGACAGAAACAGAGACGGAGACAAAGACAGAGACAGAGGGAGAGACAGCGACAGAGACAGAGGCAGAGACTGAGACTGAGACAGAGACAGACACAGAGACAGGAACAGAGACGGAGGCAAAGGCCGAGACAGAGGCAGAGACACAGACACAGACAGAGACGGAGACAGAGGCAGAGACAGAGCCAGGGACAGAGACGGAGACAGAGACAGACGAAGGGACAGCGACAGAGACAGAGACAGAGACAGAGACAGAGACAGAGACAGAGGCAGAGGCAGAGACAGAGACAGAGACAGAGACAGAGACAGAGACAGAGACAGAGACGGAGACAGAGACAGAGACAGAGACAGAGACAGAGACAGAGACAGAGACAGAGACAGAGACAGAGACAGAGACATAGACAGACACAGAGACAGAGACAGAGACAGAGACAGAGACAGAGACAGAGACAGAGACAGAGACAGAGACGGAGACAAAGACCGAGACAGACGCAGGGACTGAGACAGAGGCAGCGACAGAGACAGAGACAGAGACAGAGATAGAGACAGGGCAGAGACAGAGGCAGAGACAGAGACTGAGACAGAAACAGAGACAGAGAGAGAGACAGAGACACAGACAGAGACAGAGACAGAGACAGAGACAGAGACAGAGACAGAGACAGAGACAGAGACAGATACAGAGACAGAGACAGAGACAGAGACAGAGACAGAGACAGAGACAGAGACAGAGACAGAGACAGAGACAGAGACAGAGACAAAGACCGAGGCAGACGCAGGGACTGAGACAGAGGCAGAGACAGAGACACAGACAGAGATAGAGACAGGGCAGAGACAGAGGCAGAGACAGAGACAGAGACAGAGACAGAGACAGAGACAGAGACAGAGACAGAGACATAGACAGACACAGAGACAGAGACAGAGACAGAGACAGAGACAGAGACAGAGACAGAGACAGAGACAGAGACGGAGACAAAGACCGAGACAGACGCAGGGACTGAGACAGAGGCAGAGACAGAGACAGAGACAGAGATAGAGGCAGGGCAGTGACAGAGGCAGAGACAGAGACAGAGACAGAGACAGAGACAGAGACAGAGACGGAGACAGAGGCAGAGACAGACACAGAGACGGAGGCAGAGGCAGAGACAGAGACAGAGACAGAGACAGAGACTGAGACAGGGACAGAGACAGGGACAGAAACATAGAGACATAGGCACGGAGGCAGAGATACAGAGACAGAGACAAAGAGACAGAGGCAGAGACACATAGACAGAGACCCAGAGACAGAGACAGAGACACTGACGGAGACAGAGACGGAGGCAGAGACAGAGACTGAGATAGAAAGAGAGACAGAGACAGAGACAGAGATGGAGACGGAGACGGAGACGGAGACAGAGGCAGAGACAAACACAGAGACGAAGGCAGAGACTGAGACAGAGACAGAGACAGAGACAGAGACAGAGACAGAGACATAGAGACATAGGCACGGAGGCAGAGAAGCAGAGATAGAAACAGAGACAGAGACAGAGACAGAGACAGAGACAGAGACAGAGACAGAGACAGAGACAGAGACAGAGACAGAGACAGAGACAGAGACAGAGACAGAGACAGAGACAGAGACAGAGACAGAGACAGAGACAGAGACAGAGACAGAGACAGAGACAAAGACAGGGACAGAGACTGAGACGGAGACAGAGACAGAGACGGAGACGGAGATAGAGGCAGAGACAGAGACAGAGACGGAGACAGAGGCAGGGACAGAGCCAGGGACGGAGATAGAGACAGAGACAGAGGGAGAGGCAGCGACAGAGACAGAGACAGAGACAGAGACAGAGACAGAGACAGAGACAGGGACAGAGACAGACACAGAGACGGAGACAAAGACCGAGACAGAGACAGAGACGGAGACAGAGGCAGAGACAGAGCCAGGGACAGAGACGGAGACAGAAACAGTGGAAGAGACAGAGACAGAGACAGAGACAGAGACAGGGACAGAGACAGAGACAGAGACAGAGACAGAGACAGAGACAGAGACGGAGACAAAGACCGAGACAGACGCAGGGGCTGAGACAGAGGCAGAGACAGCGACAGAGACAGAGATAGAGACAGGGCAGAGACAGAGGCAGAGACGGAGACAGAGACAGAGACAGAGACAGAGACAGAGACAGAGACAGAGACAGAGACAGAGGCAGAGACACAGAGACGGAGACACAGAGACAGAGATGCAGAGACAGAGACACAGAGACAGAGACAGAGACAGAGGCAGAGACAGACACAGAGACGGAGGCAGAGCCAGGGACGGAGATAGAGACAGAGAGAGAGGGAGCGACAGCGACAGAGACAGAGACAGGGACAGAGACAGAGACAGAGACAGAGACAGAGGAAGAGAAAGCGACAGAGACAGAGACAGAGGCGGAGACAGAGACAGAGACAGAGACAGAGACAGAGACAGAGACAGAGACAGAGACAGAGACAGAGACAGAGACAGAGACAGCGACAGAGACACAGACAGAGACACAGACAGAGACAGAGACAGAGACAGGGACAGAGACAGAGACAGAGACAGAGACAGAGACAGAGACAGAGACAGAGACAGAGACAGAGACAGAGACAGAGACAGAGACAGAGACAGAGACAGAGACAGAGACAGAGACAGAGACAGAGACAGAGACAGAGACAGAGACAGAGACAGATACAGAGACAGAGACAGATACAGAGACAGAGACAAAGACCGAGGCAGACGCAGGCACTGAGACAGAGGCAGAGACAGAGACACAGACAGAGATAGAGACAGGGCAGAGACAGAGGCAGAGACAGAGACAGAGACAGAGACAGAGACAGAGACAAAGACCGAGACAGAGGCAGAGACACAGACAGAGACAGAGACAGAGACAGAGACAGAGACAGAGACAGAGACAGAGACAAAGGCCGAGACGGAGGCAGAGACACAGACACAGACAGAGACGGAGACAGAGGCAGAGACAGAGCCAGGGACAGAGACGGAGACAGAGACAGACGAAGAGACAGCGACAGAGACAGAGACAGAGACAGAGACAGAGACAGAGGCAGAGGCAGAGACAGAGACAGAGACAGAGACAGAGACAGAGACAGAGACAGAGACAGAGACAGAGACGGAGACAGAGGCAGAGACACAGACAGAGACAGAGACAGAGACAGATACAGAGATTGCGACGGAGACAGAGACAGAGACGGAGACGGAGATAGAGGCAGAGACAGAGACAGAGACGGAGACAGAGGCAGAGACAGAGCCAGGGACGGAGATAGAGACAGAGACAGAGACAGAGACAGAGACAGAGACAGAGACAGAGACAGAGACAGAGACAGAGACAGAGACAGAGACAGAAACAGAGACGGAGGCAAAGGCCGAGACAGAGGCAGAGACACAGACACAGACAGAGACGGAGACAGAGGCAGAGACAGAGCCAGGGACAGAGACGGAGACAGAGACAGACGAAGAGACAGCGACAGAGACAGAGACAGAGACAGAGACAGAGACAGAGACAGAGGCAGAGACAGAGACAGAGACAGAGACAGAGACAGAGACAGAGACGGAGACAGAGACAGAGACAGAGACAAAGACCGAGACAGACGCAGGGACTGAGACAGAGGCAGAGACAGCGACAGAGACAGAGACCGAGACAGATACAGAGACTGAGACGGAGACAGAGACAGAGACGGAGACGGAGATAGAGGCAGAGACAGAGACAGAGACGGAGACAGAGGCAGAGACAGAGCCAGGGACGGAGATAGAGACAGAGACAGAGGGAGAGACAGCGACAGATACAGAGACAGAGACAGAGACAGAGACAGAGACAGAGACAGAGACAGAGACAGAGACATAGACAGAGACAGAGACAGAGACAGAGTCAGAGACAGAGACAGAGACGGAGAAAGAGACAGAGACAGAGACAGAGACAGAGACAGAGACAGAGACAGAAACAGAGACCGAGACAGAGACGGAGACAGAGACAGAGACAGAGACAGAGACAGAGACAGAGACAGAGACAGAGACAGAGACAGAGACAGAGACAGAGACAGAGACAGAGACAGAGACAGAGGCAGAGACTGAGACTGAGACAGAGACAGAGACAGAAACAGAGACGGAGACAAAGACAGAGACAGAGGGAGAGACAGCGACAGAGACAGAGGCAGAGACTGAGACTGAGACAGAGACAGACACAGAGACAGGAACAGAGACGGAGGCAAAGGCCGAGACAGAGGCAGAGACACAGACACAGACAGAGACGGAGACAGAGGCAGAGACAGAGCCAGGGACAGAGACGGAGACAGAGACAGACGAAGGGACAGCGACACAGACAGAGACAGAGACAGAGACAGAGACAGAGACAGAGGCAGAGGCAGAGACAGAGACAGAGACAGAGACAGAGACAGAGACAGAGACAGAGACGGAGACAGAGACAGAGACAGAGACAGAGACAGAGACAGAGACAGAGACAGAGACAGAGACAGAGACATAGACAGACACAGAGACAGAGACAGAGACAGAGACAGAGACAGAGACGGAGACAAAGACCGAGACAGACGCAGGGACTGAGACAGAGGCAGCGACAGAGACAGAGACAGAGACAGAGATAGAGACAGGGCAGAGACAGAGGCAGAGACAGAGACTGAGACAGAAACAGAGACAGAGAGAGAGACAGAGACACAGACAGAGACAGAGACAGAGACAGAGACAGAGACAGAGACAGAGACAGAGACAGATACAGAGACAGAGACAGAGACAGAGACAGAGACAGAGACAGAGACAGAGACAGAGACAGAGACAGAGACAGAGACAGAGACAGAGACAGAGACAAAGACCGAGGCAGACGCAGGGACTGAGACAGAGGCAGAGACAGAGACACAGACAGAGATAGAGACAGGGCAGAGACAGAGGCAGAGACAGAGACAGAGACAGAGACAGAGACAGAGACAGAGACAGAGACAGAGACAGAGACATAGACAGACACAGAGACAGAGACAGAGACAGAGACAGAGACAGAGACAGAGACAGAGACAGAGACGGAGACAAAGACCGAGACAGACGCAGGGACTGAGACAGAGGCAGAGACAGAGACAGAGACAGAGATAGAGGCAGGGCAGAGACAGAGGCAGAGACAGAGACAGAGACAGAGACAGAGACAGAGACAGAGACAGAGACGGAGACAGAGGCAGAGACAGACACAGAGACGGAGGCAGAGGCAGAGACAGAGACAGAGACAGAGACAGAGACTGAGACAGGGACAGAGACAGGGACAGAAACATAGAGACATAGGCACGGAGGCAGAGATACAGAGACAGAGACAAAGAGACAGAGGCAGAGACACATAGACAGAGACCCAGAGACAGAGACAGAGACACTGACGGAGACAGAGACGGAGGCAGAGACAGAGACTGAGATAGAAAGAGAGACAGAGACAGAGACAGAGATGGAGACGGAGACGGAGACGGAGACAGAGGCAGAGACAAACACAGAGACGAAGGCAGAGACTGAGACAGAGACAGAGACAGAGACAGAGACAGAGACAGAGACATAGAGACATAGGCACGGAGGCAGAGAAGCATAGATAGAAACAGAGACAGAGACAGAGACAGAGACAGAGACAGAGACAGAGACAGAGACAGAGACAGAGACAGAGACAGAGACAGAGACAGAGACAGAGACAGAGACAGAGACAGAGACAGAGACAGAGGCAGAGACAGAGACAGAGACAGAGACAGAGACAGAGACAGAGACAGAGACAGAGACAGAGACGGAGACAGAGGCAGAGACACAGACAGAGACAGAGACAGAGACAGAGACAGATACAGAGATTGCGACGGAGACAGAGACAGAGACGGAGACGGAGATAGAGGCAGAGACAGAGACAGAGACGGAGACAGAGGCAGAGACAGAGCCAGGGACGGAGATAGAGACAGAGACAGAGACAGAGACAGAGACAGAGACAGAGACAGAGACAGAGACAGAGACAGAGACAGAGACAGAGACAGAGACAGAGACAGAGACATAGACAGACACAGAGACAGAGACAGAGACAGAGACAGAGACAGAGACAGAGACAGAGACAGAGACGGAGACAAAGACCGAGACAGACGCAGGGACTGAGACAGAGGCAGTGACAGAGACAGAGACAGAGACAGAGATAGAGACAGGGCAGAGACAGAGGCAGAGACAGAGACTGAGACAGAAGCAGAGACAGAGAGAGAGACAGAGACACAGACAGAGACAGGGACAGAGACAGAGACAGAGACAGAGACAGAGACAGAGACAGAGACAGATACAGAGACAGAGACAGAGACAGAGACAGAGACAGAGACAGAGACAGAGACAGAGACAGAGACAGAGACAGAGACAGAGACAGAGACAGAGACAGAGACAAAGACCGAGGCAGACGCAGGGACTGAGACAGAGGCAGAGACAGAGACACAGACAGAGATAGAGACAGGGCAGAGACAGAGGCAGAGACAGAGACAGAGACAGAGACAGAGACAGAGACAGAGACAGAGACAGAGACATAGACAGACACAGAGACAGAGACAGAGACAGAGACAGAGACAGAGACAGAGACAGAGACAGAGACGGAGACAAAGACCGAGACAGACGCAGGGACTGAGACAGAGGCAGAGACAGAGACAGAGACAGAGATAGAGGCAGGGCAGAGACAGAGGCAGAGACAGAGACAGAGACAGAGACAGAGACAGAGACAGAGACGGAGACAGAGGCAGAGACAGACACAGAGACGGAGGCAGAGGCAGAGACAGAGACAGAGACAGAGACAGAGACTGAGACAGGGACAGAGACAGGGACAGAAACATAGAGACATAGGCACGGAGGCAGAGATACAGAGACAGAGACAAAGAGACAGAGGCAGAGACACATAGACAGAGACCCAGAGACAGAGACAGAGACACTGACGGAGACAGAGACGGAGGCAGAGACAGAGACTGAGATAGAAAGAGAGACAGAGACAGAGACAGAGATGGAGACGGAGACGGAGACGGAGACAGAGGCAGAGACAAGCACAGAGACGAAGGCAGAGACTGAGACAGAGACAGAGACAGAGACAGAGACAGAGACAGAGACATAGAGACATAGGCACGGAGGCAGAGAAGCAGAGATAGAAACAGAGACAGAGACAGAGACAGAGACAGAGACAGAGACAGAGACAGAGACAGAGACAGAGACAGATACAGAGACAGAGACAGAGACAGAGACAGAGACAGAGACAGAGACAGAGACAGAGACAGAGACAGAGACAGAGACAGAGACAGAGACAGAGACAGAGACAGAGACAAAGACAGGGACAGAGACTGAGACGGAGACAGAGACAGAGACGGAGACGGAGATAGAGGCAGAGACAGAGACAGAGACGGAGACAGAGGCAGGGACAGAGCCAGGGACGGAGATAGAGACAGAGACAGAGGGAGAGGCAGCGACAGAGACAGAGACAGAGACAGAGACAGAGACAGAGACAGAGACAGGGACAGAGACAGACACAGAGACGGAGACAAAGACCGAGACAGAGACAGAGACGGAGACAGAGGCAGAGACAGAGCCAGGGACAGAGACGGAGACAGAAACAGTGGAAGAGACAGAGACAGAGACAGAGACAGAGACAGGGACAGAGACAGAGACAGAGACAGAGACAGAGACAGAGACAGAGACGGAGACAAAGACCGAGACAGACGCAGGGGCTGAGACAGAGGCAGAGACAGCGACAGAGACAGAGATAGAGACAGGGCAGAGACAGAGGCAGAGACGGAGACAGAGACAGAGACAGAGACAGAGACAGAGACAGAGACAGAGACAGAGACAGAGACAGAGACAGAGGCAGAGACACAGAGACGGAGACACAGAGACAGAGATGCAGAGACAGAGACACAGAGACAGAGACAGAGACAGAGGCAGAGACAGACACAGAGACGGAGGCAGAGCCAGGGACGGAGATAGAGACAGAGAGAGAGGGAGCGACAGCGACAGAGACAGAGACAGGGACAGAGACAGAGACAGAGACAGAGACAGAGGAAGAGAAAGCGACAGAGACAGAGACAGAGGCGGAGACAGAGACAGAGACAGAGACAGAGACAGAGACAGAGACAGAGACAGAGACAGAGACAGAGACAGAGACAGAGACAGAGACAGAGACAGAGACACAGACAGAGACACAGACAGAGACAGAGACAGAGACAGGGACAGAGACAGAGACAGAGACAGAGTCAGAGACAGAGACCGAGACAGACGCAGGGGCTGAGACAGAGGCAGAGACAGCGACAGAGACAGAGATAGAGACATGGCAGAGACAGAGGCAGAGACAGAGACAGAGACAGAGACAGAGACAGAGACAGAGACAGAGGCAGAGACACAGAGACGGAGACACAGAGACAGAGATGCAGAGACAGAGACACAGAGACAGAGACAGAGACAGAGGCAGAGACAGACACAGAGACGGAGGCAGAGCCAGGGACGGAGATAGAGACAGAGACAGAGGGAGCGACAGCGACTGAGACAGAGACAGGGACAGAGACAGAGACAGAGACAGAGACAGGGACAGAGGAAGAGAAAGCGACAGAGACAGAGACAGAGACAGAGACAGAGACAGAGACAGAGACAGAGACAGAGACAGAGACAGAGACAGAGACAGAGACAGAGACAGAGACAGAGACAGAGACAGAGACAGAGACAGAGACAGACGCAGGGACTGAGACAGAGGCAGAGACAGCGACAGAGACAGAGATAGAGACAGGGCAGAGACAGAGGCAGAGGCAGAGACAGAGACAGAGACAGCGACAGAGACAGAGACACAGACAGAGACAGAGACAGAGACAGAGATGGAGACGGAGATAGAGGCAGAGACAGAGACAGAGACGGAGACAGAGGCAGAGACAGAGCCAGGGACGGAGATAGAGACAGAGACAGAGGGAGAGACAGCGACAGAGACAGAGACAGAGACAGAGACAGAGACAGAGACAGAGACATAGACAGAGACAGAGACAGAGACAGAGACAGAGTCAGAGACAGAGACAGAGACGGAGAAAGAGACAGAGACAGAGACAGAGACAGAGACAGAGACAGAGACAGAGACAGAGACAGAGACAGAGACAGAGACAGAGACAGAGACAGAGACAGAGACAGAAACAGAGACAGAGACAGAGACAGAGACAGAGACAGAGACAGAGACAGAGACAGAGACAGAGACAGAGACAGAGACAGAGACAGAGACAGAGACAGAGACAGAGACAGAGACAGAGACAGAGACAGAGACAGAGACAGAGACAGAGACAGAGACAGAGACAGAGACAGAGACAGATACAGAGACAGAGACAGATACAGAGACAGAGACAAAGACCGAGGCAGACGCAGGCACTGCGACAGAGGCAGAGACAGAGACACAGACAGAGATAGAGACAGGGCAGAGACAGAGGCAGAGACAGAGACAGAGACAGAGACAGAGACAGAGACAAAGACCGAGACAGAGGCAGAGACACAGACAGAGACAGAGACAGAGACAGAGACAGAGACAGAGACAGAGACAGAGACAGAGACAGAGACAGAGACAAAGACCGAGACAGACGCAGGGACTGAGACAGAGGCAGAGACAGCGACAGAGACAGAGACAGAGGCAGATACAGAGTCTGAGACGGAGACAGAGACAGAGACGGAGACAGAAACAGCGACAGGCACAGGGAGAGGGACAGGGACACAGACAGAGACAGAGACAGAGACAGAGACAGAGACAGATACAGAGGCAGAGACTGAGACTGAGACAGAGACAGAGACAGAGACAGAGACAGAGACAGAGACAGATACTGAGACAGAGACAGAGACTGAGACGGAGACGGAGATAGAGGCAGGGAGAGAGACAGAGACGGAGACAGAGGCAGAGACAGAGACAGAGACAGAGACAGAGACAGAGACAGAGACAGAGACAGAGACAGAGACAGAGACACAGACAGACACAGAGACAGAGACAGAGACAGAGACAGAGACAGATACAGAGACAGAGACAAAGACAGAGACAGAGACAGAGACAGAGACAGAGACAGAGGCAGCGACAGAGACAGAGACAGAGACAGAGATAGAGACAGGGCAGAGACAGAGGCAGAGACAGAGACTGAGACAGAAACAGAGACAGAGAGAGAGACAGAGACACAGACAGAGACAGAGACAGAGACAGAGACAGAGACAGAGACAGAGACAGAGACAGAGACAGATACAGAGACAGAGACAGAGACAGAGACAGAGACAGAGACAGAGACAGAGACAGAGACAGAGACAGAGACAGAGACAGAGACAGAGACAAAGACCGAGGCAGACGCAGGGACTGAGACAGAGGCAGAGACAGAGACACAGACAGAGATAGAGACAGGGCAGAGACAGAGGCAGAGACAGAGACAGAGACAGAGACAGAGACAGAGACAGAGACAGAGACAGAGACATAGACAGACACAGAGACAGAGACAGAGACAGAGACAGAGACAGAGACAGAGACAGAGACAGAGACGGAGACAAAGACCGAGACAGACGCAGGGACTGAGACAGAGGCAGAGACAGAGACAGAGACAGAGATAGAGGCAGGGCAGTGACAGAGGCAGAGACAGAGACAGAGACAGAGACAGAGACAGAGACAGAGACGGAGACAGAGGCAGAGACAGACACAGAGACGGAGGCAGAGGCAGAGACAGAGACAGAGACAGAGACAGAGACTGAGACAGGGACAGAGACAGGGACAGAAACATAGAGACATAGGCACGGAGGCAGAGATACAGAGACAGAGACAAAGAGACAGAGGCAGAGACACATAGACAGAGACCCAGAGACAGAGACAGAGACACTGACGGAGACAGAGACGGAGGCAGAGACAGAGACTGAGATAGAAAGAGAGACAGAGACAGAGACAGAGATGGAGACGGAGACGGAGACGGAGACAGAGGCAGAGACAAACACAGAGACGAAGGCAGAGACTGAGACAGAGACAGAGACAGAGACAGAGACAGAGACAGAGACATAGAGACATAGGCACGGAGGCAGAGAAGCAGAGATAGAAACAGAGACAGAGACAGAGACAGAGACAGAGACAGAGACAGAGACAGAGACAGAGACAGAGACAGAGACAGAGACAGAGACAGAGACAGAGACAGAGACAGAGACAGAGACAGAGACAGAGACAGAGACAGAGACAGAGACAGAGACAGAGACAAAGACAGGGACAGAGACTGAGACGGAGACAGAGACAGAGACGGAGACGGAGATAGAGGCAGAGACAGAGACAGAGACGGAGACAGAGGCAGGGACAGAGCCAGGGACGGAGATAGAGACAGAGACAGAGGGAGAGGCAGCGACAGAGACAGAGACAGAGACAGAGACAGAGACAGAGACAGGGACAGAGACAGACACAGAGACGGAGACAAAGACCGAGACAGAGACAGAGACGGAGACAGAGGCAGAGACAGAGCCAGGGACAGAGACGGAGACAGAAACAGTGGAAGAGACAGAGACAGAGACAGAGACAGAGACAGGGACAGAGACAGAGACAGAGACAGAGACAGAGACAGAGACAGAGACGGAGACAAAGACCGAGACAGACGCAGGGGCTGAGACAGAGGCAGAGACAGCGACAGAGACAGAGATAGAGACAGGGCAGAGACAGAGGCAGAGACGGAGACAGAGACAGAGACAGAGACAGAGACAGAGACAGAGACAGAGACAGAGACAGAGGCAGAGACACAGAGACGGAGACACAGAGACAGAGATGCAGAGACAGAGACACAGAGACAGAGACAGAGACAGAGGCAGAGACAGACACAGAGACGGAGGCAGAGCCAGGGACGGAGATAGAGACAGAGGGAGAGGGAGCGACAGCGACAGAGACAGAGACAGGGACAGAGACAGAGACAGAGACAGAGACAGAGGAAGAGAAAGCGACAGAGACAGAGACAGAGGCGGAGACAGAGACAGAGACAGAGACAGAGACAGAGACAGAGACAGAGACAGAGACAGAGACAGAGACAGAGACAGAGACAGAGACAGCGACAGAGACACAGACAGAGACACAGACAGAGACAGAGACAGAGACAGGGACAGAGACAGAGACAGAGACAGAGACAGAGACAGAGACAGAGACAGAGACAGAGACAGAGACAGAGACAGAGACAGAGACAGAGACAGAGACAGAGACAGAGACAGAGACAGAGACAGAGACAGAGACAGAGACAGAGACAGAGACAGATACAGAGACAGAGACAGATACAGAGACAGAGACAAAGACCGAGGCAGACGCAGGCACTGAGACAGAGGCAGAGACAGAGACACAGACAGAGATAGAGACAGGGCAGAGACAGAGGCAGAGACAGAGACAGAGACAGAGACAGAGACAGAGACAAAGACCGAGACAGAGGCAGAGACACAGACAGAGACAGAGACAGAGACAGAGACAGAGACAGAGACAGAGACAGAGACAAAGGCCGAGACGGAGGCAGAGACACAGACACAGACAGAGACGGAGACAGAGGCAGAGACAGAGCCAGGGACAGAGACGGAGACAGAGACAGACGAAGAGACAGCGACAGAGACAGAGACAGAGACAGAGACAGAGACAGAGGCAGAGGCAGAGACAGAGACAGAGACAGAGACAGAGACAGAGACAGAGACAGAGACAGAGACAGAGACGGAGACAGAGGCAGAGACACAGACAGAGACAGAGACAGAGACAGATACAGAGATTGCGACGGAGACAGAGACAGAGACGGAGACGGAGATAGAGGCAGAGACAGAGACAGAGACGGAGACAGAGGCAGAGACAGAGCCAGGGACGGAGATAGAGACAGAGACAGAGACAGAGACAGAGACAGAGACAGAGACAGAGACAGAGACAGAGACAGAGACAGAGACAGAGACAGAAACAGAGACGGAGGCACAGGCCGAGACAGAGGCAGAGACACAGACACAGACAGAGACGGAGACAGAGGCAGAGACAGAGCCAGGGACAGAGACGGAGACAGAGACAGACGAAGAGACAGCGACAGAGACAGAGACAGAGACAGAGACAGAGACAGAGACAGAGGCAGAGACAGAGACAGAGACAGAGACAGAGACAGAGACAGAGACGGAGACAGAGACAGAGACAGAGACAAAGACCGAGACAGACGAAGGGACTGAGACAGAGGCAGAGACAGCGACAGAGACAGAGACCGAGACAGATACAGAGACTGAGACGGAGACAGAGACAGAGACGGAGACGGAGATAGAGGCAGAGACAGAGACAGAGACGGAGACAGAGGCAGAGACAGAGCCAGGGACGGAGATAGAGACAGAGACAGAGGGAGAGACAGCGACAGATACAGAGACAGAGACAGAGACAGAGACAGAGACAGAGACAGAGACAGAGACAGAGACATAGACAGAGACAGAGACAGAGACAGAGTCAGAGACAGAGACAGAGACGGAGAAAGAGACAGAGACAGAGACAGAGACAGAGACAGAGACAGAGACAGAAACAGAGACCGAGACAGAGACGGAGACAGAGACAGAGACAGAGACAGAGACAGAGACAGAGACAGAGACAGAGACAGAGACAGAGACAGAGACAGAGACAGAGACAGAGACAGAGACAGAGGCAGAGACTGAGACTGAGACAGAGACAGAGACAGAAACAGAGACGGAGACAAAGACAGAGACAGAGGGAGAGACAGCGACAGAGACAGAGGCAGAGACTGAGACTGAGACAGAGACAGACACAGAGACAGGAACAGAGACGGAGGCAAAGGCCGAGACAGAGGCAGAGACACAGACACAGACAGAGACGGAGACAGAGGCAGAGACAGAGCCAGGGACAGAGACGGAGACAGAGACAGACGAAGGGACAGCGACACAGACAGAGACAGAGACAGAGACAGAGACAGAGACAGAGGCAGAGGCAGAGACAGAGACAGAGACAGAGACAGAGACAGAGACAGAGACAGAGACGGAGACAGAGACAGAGACAGAGACAGAGACAGAGACAGAGACAGAGACAGAGACAGAGACAGAGACAGAGACATAGACAGACACAGAGACAGAGACAGAGACAGAGACAGAGACAGAGACGGAGACAAAGACCGAGACAGACGCAGGGACTGAGACAGAGGCAGCGACAGAGACAGAGACAGAGACAGAGATAGAGACAGGGCAGAGACAGAGGCAGAGACAGAGACTGAGACAGAAACAGAGACAGAGAGAGAGACAGAGACACAGACAGAGACAGAGACAGAGACAGAGACAGAGACAGAGACAGAGACAGAGACAGATACAGAGACAGAGACAGAGACAGAGACAGAGACAGAGACAGAGACAGAGACAGAGACAGAGACAGAGACAGAGACAGAGACAGAGACAAAGACCGAGGCAGACGCAGGGACTGAGACAGAGGCAGAGACAGAGACACAGACAGAGATAGAGACAGGGCAGAGACAGAGGCAGAGACAGAGACAGAGACAGAGACAGAGACAGAGACAGAGACAGAGACAGAGACATAGACAGACACAGAGACAGAGACAGAGACAGAGACAGAGACAGAGACAGAGACAGAGACAGAGACGGAGACAAAGACCGAGACAGACGCAGGGACTGAGACAGAGGCAGAGACAGAGACAGAGACAGAGATAGAGGCAGGGCAGAGACAGAGGCAGAGACAGAGACAGAGACAGAGACAGAGACAGAGACAGAGACGGAGACAGAGGCAGAGACAGACACAGAGACGGAGGCAGAGGCAGAGACAGAGACAGAGACAGAGACAGAGACTGAGACAGGGACAGAGACAGGGACAGAAACATAGAGACATAGGCACGGAGGCAGAGATACAGAGACAGAGACAAAGAGACAGAGGCAGAGACACATAGACAGAGACCCAGAGACAGAGACAGAGACACTGACGGAGACAGAGACGGAGGCAGAGACAGAGACTGAGATAGAAAGAGAGACAGAGACAGAGACAGAGATGGAGACGGAGACGGAGACGGAGACAGAGGCAGAGACAAACACAGAGACGAAGGCAGAGACTGAGACAGAGACAGAGACAGAGACAGAGACAGAGACAGAGACATAGAGACATAGGCACGGAGGCAGAGAAGCATAGATAGAAACAGAGACAGAGACAGAGACAGAGACAGAGACAGAGACAGAGACAGAGACAGAGACAGAGACAGAGACAGAGACAGAGACAGAGACAGAGACAGAGACAGAGACAGAGACAGAGACAGAGGCAGAGACAGAGACAGAGACAGAGACAGAGACAGAGACAGAGACAGAGACAGAGACAGAGACGGAGACAGAGGCAGAGACACAGACAGAGACAGAGACAGAGACAGAGACAGATACAGAGATTGCGACGGAGACAGAGACAGAGACGGAGACGGAGATAGAGGCAGAGACAGAGACAGAGACGGAGACAGAGGCAGAGACAGAGCCAGGGACGGAGATAGAGACAGAGACAGAGGCAGAGACAGAGACAGAGACAGAGACAGAGACAGAGACAGAGACAGAGACAGAGACAGAGACAGAGACAGAGACAGAGACATAGACAGACACAGAGACAGAGACAGAGACAGAGACAGAGACAGAGACAGAGACAGAGACAGAGACGGAGACAAAGACCGAGACAGACGCAGGGACTGAGACAGAGGCAGTGACAGAGACAGAGACAGAGACAGAGATAGAGACAGGGCAGAGACAGAGGCAGAGACAGAGACTGAGACAGAAGCAGAGACAGAGAGAGAGACAGAGACACAGACAGAGACAGAGACAGAGACAGAGACAGAGACAGAGACAGAGACAGAGACAGAGACAGATACAGAGACAGAGACAGAGACAGAGACAGAGACAGAGACAGAGACAGAGACAGAGACAGAGACAGAGACAGAGACAGAGACAGAGACAGAGACAAAGACCGAGGCAGACGCAGGGACTGAGACAGAGGCAGAGACAGAGACACAGACAGAGATAGAGACAGGGCAGAGACAGAGGCAGAGACAGAGACAGAGACAGAGACAGAGACAGAGACAGAGACAGAGACAGAGACATAGACAGACACAGAGACAGAGACAGAGACAGAGACAGAGACAGAGACAGAGACAGAGACAGAGACGGAGACAAAGACCGAGACAGACGCAGGGACTGAGACAGAGGCAGAGACAGAGACAGAGACAGAGATAGAGGCAGGGCAGAGACAGAGGCAGAGACAGAGACAGAGACAGAGACAGAGACAGAGACAGAGACGGAGACAGAGGCAGAGACAGACACAGAGACGGAGGCAGAGGCAGAGACAGAGACAGAGACAGAGACAGAGACTGAGACAGGGACAGAGACAGGGACAGAAACATAGAGACATAGGCACGGAGGCAGAGATACAGAGACAGAGACAAAGAGACAGAGGCAGAGACACATAGACAGAGACCCAGAGACAGAGACAGAGACACTGACGGAGACAGAGACGGAGGCAGAGACAGAGACTGAGATAGAAAGAGAGACAGAGACAGAGACAGAGATGGAGACGGAGACGGAGACGGAGACAGAGGCAGAGACAAGCACAGAGACGAAGGCAGAGACTGAGACAGAGACAGAGACAGAGACAGAGACAGAGACAGAGACATAGAGACATAGGCACGGAGGCAGAGAAGCAGAGATAGAAACAGAGACAGAGACAGAGACAGAGACAGAGACAGAGACAGAGACAGAGACAGAGACAGAGACAGATACAGAGACAGAGACAGAGACAGAGACAGAGACAGAGACAGAGACAGAGACAGAGACAGAGACAGAGACAGAGACAGAGACAGAGACAGAGACAGAGACAGAGACAAAGACAGGGACAGAGACTGAGACGGAGACAGAGACAGAGACGGAGACGGAGATAGAGGCAGAGACAGAGACAGAGACGGAGACAGAGGCAGGGACAGAGCCAGGGACGGAGATAGAGACAGAGACAGAGGGAGAGGCAGCGACAGAGACAGAGACAGAGACAGAGACAGAGACAGAGACAGAGACAGGGACAGAGACAGACACAGAGACGGAGACAAAGACCGAGACAGAGACAGAGACGGAGACAGAGGCAGAGACAGAGCCAGGGACAGAGACGGAGACAGAAACAGTGGAAGAGACAGAGACAGAGACAGAGACAGAGACAGGGACAGAGACAGAGACAGAGACAGAGACAGAGACAGAGACAGAGACGGAGACAAAGACCGAGACAGACGCAGGGGCTGAGACAGAGGCAGAGACAGCGACAGAGACAGAGATAGAGACAGGGCAGAGACAGAGGCAGAGACGGAGACAGAGACAGAGACAGAGACAGAGACAGAGACAGAGACAGAGACAGAGACAGAGACAGAGACAGAGGCAGAGACACAGAGACGGAGACACAGAGACAGAGATGCAGAGACAGAGACACAGAGACAGAGACAGAGACAGAGGCAGAGACAGACACAGAGACGGAGGCAGAGCCAGGGACGGAGATAGAGACAGAGAGAGAGGGAGCGACAGCGACAGAGACAGAGACAGGGACAGAGACAGAGACAGAGACAGAGACAGAGGAAGAGAAAGCGACAGAGACAGAGACAGAGGCGGAGACAGAGACAGAGACAGAGACAGAGACAGAGACAGAGACAGAGACAGAGACAGAGACAGAGACAGAGACAGAGACAGAGACAGAGACAGAGACAGAGACACAGACAGAGACACAGACAGAGACAGAGACAGAGACAGGGACAGAGACAGAGACAGAGACAGAGTCAGAGACAGAGACCGAGACAGACGCAGGGGCTGAGACAGAGGCAGAGACAGCGACAGAGACAGAGATAGAGACATGGCAGAGACAGAGGCAGAGACAGAGACAGAGACAGAGACAGAGACAGAGACAGAGACAGAGGCAGAGACACAGAGACGGAGACACAGAGACAGAGATGCAGAGACAGAGACACAGAGACAGAGACAGAGACAGAGGCAGAGACAGACACAGAGACGGAGGCAGAGCCAGGGACGGAGATAGAGACAGAGACAGAGGGAGCGACAGCGACTGAGACAGAGACAGGGACAGAGACAGAGACAGAGACAGAGACAGGGACAGAGGAAGAGAAAGCGACAGAGACAGAGACAGAGACAGAGACAGAGACAGAGACAGAGACAGAGACAGAGACAGAGACAGAGACAGAGACAGAGACAGAGACAGAGACAGAGACAGAGACAGAGACAGACGCAGGGACTGAGACAGAGGCAGAGACAGCGACAGAGACAGAGATAGAGACAGGGCAGAGACAGAGGCAGAGGCAGAGACAGAGACAGAGACAGCGACAGAGACAGAGACACAGACAGAGACAGAGACAGAGACAGAGATGGAGACGGAGATAGAGGCAGAGACAGAGACAGAGACGGAGACAGAGGCAGAGACAGAGCCAGGGACGGAGATAGAGACAGAGACAGAGGGAGAGACAGCGACAGAGACAGAGACAGAGACAGAGACAGAGACAGAGACAGAGACATAGACAGAGACAGAGACAGAGACAGAGACAGAGTCAGAGACAGAGACAGAGACGGAGAAAGAGACAGAGACAGAGACAGAGACAGAGACAGAGACAGAGACAGAGACAGAGACAGAGACAGAGACAGAGACAGAGACAGAGACAGAAACAGAGACAGAGACAGAGACAGAGACAGAGACAGAGACAGAGACAGAGACAGAGACAGAGACAGAGACAGAGACAGAGACAGAGACAGAGACAGAGACAGAGACAGAGACAGAGACAGAGACAGAGACAGAGACAGAGACAGAGACAGAGACAGAGACAGAGACAGAGACAGAGACAGAGACAGAGACAGATACAGAGACAGAGACAGATACAGAGACAGAGACAAAGACCGAGGCAGACGCAGGCACTGCGACAGAGGCAGAGACAGAGACACAGACAGAGATAGAGACAGGGCAGAGACAGAGGCAGAGACAGAGACAGAGACAGAGACAGAGACAGAGACAAAGACCGAGACAGAGGCAGAGACACAGACAGAGACAGAGACAGAGACAGAGACAGAGACAGAGACAGAGACAGAGACAGAGACAGAGACAGAGACAAAGACCGAGACAGACGCAGGGACTGAGACAGAGGCAGAGACAGAGACACAGACAGAGATAGAGACAGGGCAGAGACAGAGGCAGAGACAGAGACAGAGACAGAGACAGAGACAGAGACAAAGACCGAGACAGAGGCAGAGACACAGACAGAGACAGAGACAGAGACAGAGACAGAGACAGAGACAGAGACAGAGACAGAGACAGAGACAGAGACAAAGACCGAGACAGACGCAGGGACTGAGACAGAGGCAGAGACAGCGACAGAGACAGAGACAGAGGCAGATACAGAGTCTGAGACGGAGACAGAGACAGAGACGGAGACAGAAACAGCGACAGGCACAGGGAGAGGGACAGGGACACAGACAGAGACAGAGACAGAGACAGAGACAGAGACAGATACAGAGGCAGAGACTGAGACTGAGACAGAGACAGAGACAGAGACAGAGACAGAGACAGAGACAGAGACAGATACTGAGACAGAGACAGAGACTGAGACGGAGACGGAGATAGAGGCAGGGAGAGAGACAGAGACGGAGACAGAGGCAGAGACAGAGACAGAGACAGAGACAGAGACAGAGACAGAGACAGAGACAGAGACAGAGACAGAGACACAGACAGACACAGAGACAGAGACAGAGACAGAGACAGAGACAGATACAGAGACAGAGACAAAGACAGAGACAGAGACAGAGACAGAGACAGAGACAGAGACAGAGACAGAGACTGAGACAGAGACAGAGACAGAATCAGAGACGGAGACAAAGACCGAGACAGAGGCAGAGACACAGACAGAGACAGAGACAGAGACAGAGACAGAGACAGAGACAGAGATAGAGACAGAGACAGAGACAGAGACAGAGACAGAGACTGATACAGAGACTGAGACGGAGACAGAGACATAGACGGAGACGGAGATAGAGGCAGAGACAGAGACAGAGACGGAGACAGAGACGGAGACAGAGACAGAGACAGAGACAGAGACAGAGACAGAGACAGAGGCAGAGACTGAGACTGAGACGGAGACAGAGACAGAAACAGAGACGGAGACAAAGACCGAGACAGAGGCAGAGACACAGACAGAGACAGAGACAGAGACAGAGACAGAGACAGAGACAGAGACAGAGACAGAGACAGAGACAGAGATAGAGACAGAGACAGAGACAGAGACAGAGACAGAGACAGGGACAGAGACAGAGACAGAGACAGAGACAGACACAGAGACAGAGACAGAGACAGAGACAGAGACAGAGACAGAGACAGATACAGAGACAGAGACAGAGACAGAGACTGAGACAGAGACAGAGACAGAGACAGAGACAGAGACAGAGACAGAGACAGAGACAGAGACAGAGGCAGAGACAGAGACAGAGACAGAGACAGAGACAGAGACAGAGACAGAGACAGAGACAGAGACAGGGACAGAGACAGAGACAGAGACAGAGACATAGACAGAGACAGAGACAGAGACAGAGTCAGAGACAGAGACAGAGACGGAGATAGAGACAGCGACAGAGACAGAGGCAGAGACTGAGACTGAGACAGAGACAGAGACAGAGACAGAAACAGAGACGGAGGCAAAGGCCGAGACAGAGGCAGAGACACAGACACAGACAGAGACGGAGACGGAGGCAGAGACAGAGCCAGGGACAGAGACGGAGACAGAGACAGACGAAGAGACAGCGACAGAGACAGAGACAGAGACAGAGACAGAGACAGAGACAGAGGCAGAGGCGGAGACAGAGACAGAGACAGAGACAGAGACAGAGACAGAGACAGAGACAGAGACAGAGACGGAGACAGAGAAGAGACAGAGACAAAGACCGAGACAGACGCAGGGACTGAGACAGAGGCAGAGACAGCGACAGAGACAGAGACCGAGACAGATACAGACACTGAGACGGAGACAGAGACAGAGACAGAGACAGAGACAGAGACAGAGACAGAGACAGAGACAGAGACAGAGACAGAGACAGAGACAGAGACAGAGACAGAGACAGAGACAGAGACAGAGACAGAGACAGAGACAGAGACAGAGACAGAGACAGAGACAAAGACCGAGGCAGACGCAGGCACTGAGACAGAGGCAGAGACAGAGACACAGACAGAGATAGAGACAGGGCAGAGACAGAGGCAGAGACAGAGACAGAGACAGAGACAGAGACAGAGACAAAGACCGAGACAGAGGCAGAGACACAGACAGAGACAGAGACAGAGACAGAGACAGAGACAGAGACAGAGACAAAGACCGAGACAGACGCAGGGACTGAGACAGAGGCAGAGACAGCGACAGAGACAGAGACAGAGACAGATACAGAGACTGAGACGGAGACAGAGACAGAGACGGAGACGGAGATAGAGGCAGAGACAGAGACAGAGACGGAGACAGAGGCAGAGACAGAGCCAGGGACGGAGATAGAGACAGAGACAGAGGGAGAGACAGCGACAGAGACAGAGACAGAGACAGAGACAGAGACACAGACAGAGACAGAGACAGAGACATAGACAGAGACAGAGGCAGAGACAGAGTCAGAGACAGAGACAGAGACAGAAACAGCGACAGGCACAGGGAGAGGGACAGGGACACAGACAGAGACAGAGAGAGAGACAGAGACAGAGACAGATACAGAGGCAGAGACTGAGACTGAGACAGAGACAGAGACAGAGACAGAGACAGAGACAGAGACAGAGACAGAGACAGATACTGAGACAGAGACAGAGACTGAGACGGAGACGGAGATAGAGGCAGGGACAGAGACAGAGACGGAGACAGAGGCAGAGACAGAGCCAGGGACGGAGATAGAGACAGAGACAGAGACAGAGACAGAGGCAGAGGCAGAGACAGAGACAGAGACAGAGACAGAGACAGAGACAGAGACAGAGACAGAGACAGAGACGGAGACAGAGGCAGAGACACAGACAGAGACAGAGACAGAGACAGATACAGAGATTGAGACGGAGACAGAGACAGAGACGGAGACGGAGATAGAGGCAGAGACAGAGACAGAGACGGAGACAGAGGCAGAGACAGAGCCAGGGACGGAGATAGAGACAGAGACAGAGACAGAGACAGAGACAGAGACAGAGACAGAGACAGAGACAGAGACAGAGACAGAGACAGAGACAGAGACAGAGACAGAAACAGAGACGGAGGCAAAGGCCGAGACAGAGGCAGAGACACAGACACAGACAGAGACGGAGACAGAGGCAGAGACAGAGCCAGGGACAGAGACGGAGACAGAGACAGACGAAGAGACAGCGACAGAGACAGAGACAGAGACAGAGACAGAGACAGAGACAGAGGCAGAGACAGAGACAGAGACAGAGACAGAGACAGAGACAGAGACGGAGACAGAGACAGAGACAGAGACAAAGACCGAGACAGACGCAGGGACTGAGACAGAGGCAGAGACAGCGACAGAGACAGAGACCGAGACAGATACAGAGACTGAGACGGAGACAGAGACAGAGGCGGAGACGGAGATAGAGGCAGAGACAGAGACAGAGACGGAGACAGAGGCAGAGACAGAGCCAGGGACGGAGATAGAGACAGAGACAGAGGGAGAGACAGCGACAGATACAGAGACAGAGACAGAGACAGAGACAGAGACAGAGACAGAGACAGAGACAGAGACAGAGACAGAGACAGAGACATAGACAGAGACAGAGACAGAGACAGAGACAGAGTCAGAGACAGAGACAGAGACGGAGAAAGAGACAGAGACAGAGACAGAGACAGAGACAGAGACAGAGACAGAGACAGAAACAGAGACCGAGACAGAGACAGAGACAGAGACAGAGACAGAGACAGAGACAGAGACAGAGACAGAGACAGAGACAGAGACAGAGACAGAGACAGAGACAGAGACAGAGGCAGAGACTGAGACTGAGACAGAGACAGAGACAGAAACAGAGACGGAGACAAAGACAGAGACAGAGGGAGAGACAGCGACAGAGACAGAGGCAGAGACTGAGACTGAGACAGAGACAGACACAGAGACAGGAACAGAGACGGAGGCAAAGGCCGAGACAGAGGCAGAGACACAGACACAGACAGAGACGGAGACAGAGGCAGAGACAGAGCCAGGGACAGAGACGGAGACAGAGACAGACGAAGGGACAGCGACAGAGACAGAGACAGAGACAGAGACAGAGACAGAGACGGAGACAGAGGCAGAGACAGAGCCAGGGACGGAGATAGAGATAGAGACAGAGGGAGAGACAGCGACAGAGACAGAGACAGAGACAGAGACAGAGGCAGAGACAGAGACAGGGACAGAGACAGAGACAGACACAGAGACGGAGACAAAGACCGAGACAGACGCAGGGACTGAGACAGAGGCAGAGACAGCGACAGAGACAGAGATAGAGACAGAGACAGAGACAGAGACAGAGACAGAGACAGAGACAGAGACAGAGACAGAGACAGAGACAGAGACAGAGACAGAGACTGAGACGGAGACAGAGACAGAGACGGAGACGGAGATAGAGGCAGAGACAGAGACAGAGACGGAGACAGAGGCAGAGACAGAGCCAGGGACGGAGACAGAGACAGAGACAGAGACAGAGACAGAGACAGAGACAGAGACAGAGACAGAGACAGAGACAGAGACAGAGACAGAGACAGAGACAGAGACAGAGACAGAGACAGAGACAGAGACAGAGACAGAGACAGAGACAGAGATGCAGAGAGAGACACAGAGACAGAGACAGAGACGGAGACAGAGGCAGAGACAGACACAGAGACGGAGGCAGAGACAGTGACAGAGACAGAGACAGAGACGGAGACAGAGACAGAGACGGAGACAGAGGCAAATAGACACAGATTCAGGGAAAGAGACACAGAGACAGAGTCACCGAGACAGAGACAGAGAGAGAGACAGAGAGAACGAGACACAGAGACAGGGACACAGACACAGAGACAGAGACGCAGAGACAGTGACACAGAGACAGAGACACAGAGACAGAGAGACAGACATGGTGACACAGGGACAGAGACAGGGTCACAGAGACAGATGCACACAGACATAGACACAGAGACAGCGATGCAGAGACAGATACACAGAGAGAGAGACGCAGAGGCAGTGACACAGAGACAGAGACACAGACACCGGGACAGAGACTCAGAGACAGAGACAAATAGGCAGAGATTCAGGGAAAGAGACACAGAGACAGAGTCACCGAGACAGAGACACAGAGACAGGGGCAGAGACACAGAGACAGAGACCCAGAGACAGAGACAGAGACAGAGACAGACACATAAACAGAGACAGAGACAGAGACAGAGACAGATACAGAGACTGAGACGGAGACAGAGACAGAGACGGAGACGGAGATTGAGGCAGAGACAGAGACAGAGACGGAGACAGAGGCAGAGACAGAGCCGCGGACGGAGACAGAGACAGGGACAGAGACAGAGACAGAGACAGATACATAGGCAGAGACTGAGACTGAGACAGAGACAGAGACAGAGACAGAGACAGAGACAGAGACAGAGACAGATACTGAGACAGAGACAGAGACAGAGACGGAGACGGAGATAGAGGCAGAGACAGAGACAGAGACGGAGACAGAGGCAGAGACAGAGCCAGGGACGGAGATAGAGATAGAGGCAGAGGGAGAGACAGCGACAGAGACAGAGACAGAGACAGAGACAGAGACAGAGGCAGAGACAGAGACAAAGACCGAGACAGAGGCAGAGACACAGACAGAGACAGAGACAGAGACAGAGACAGAGACAGATACAGAGACTGAGACGGAGACAGAGACAGAGACGGAGACGGAGATAGAGGCAGAGACTGAGACTGAGACAGAGACAGAGACAGAAACAGAGACGGAGACAAAGACCGAGACAGAGGCAGAGACACAGACAGAGACAGAGACAGAGACAGAGACAGAGACAGAGACAGAGACAGAGACAGAGACAGAGACAGAGACAGAGACAGAGACAGAGACAGAGACAGAGACAGAGACAGAGACAGAGACAGAGACAGAGACAGAGACAGAGATGCAGAGAGAGACACAGAGACAGAGACAGAGACGGAGACAGAGGCAGAGACAGACACAGAGACGGAGTCAGAGACAGTGACAGAGACAGAGACAGAGACGGAGACAGAGACAGAGACGGAGACGGAGATAGAGGCAGAGACTGAGACTGAGACAGAGACAGAGACAGAAACAGAGACGGAGACACAGAGACACAGACACCGAGACGGAGACAGAGAGAGAGACAGAGAGAACGAGACACAGAGACAGGGACACAGACACAGAGACAGAGACGCAGAGACAGTGACACAGAGACAGAGACACAGAGACAGAGAGACAGACATGGTGACACAGGGACAGAGACAGGGTCACAGAGACAGATGCACACAGACATAGACACAGAGACAGCGATGCAGAGACAGATACACAGAGAGAGAGACGCAGAGGCAGTGACACAGAGACAGAGACACAGACACCGGGACAGAGACTCGGAGACAGAGACAAATAGACAGAGGTTCAGGGAAAGAGACACAGAGACAGAGTCACCGAGACAGAGACACAGAGACAGGGGCAGAGACACAGAGACAGAGACCCAGAGACAGAGACAGAGACAGACACATAAACAGAGACAGAGACAGAGACAGAGACAGAGACAGAGACAGATACAGAGACTGAGACGGAGACAGAGACAGAGACGGAGACGGAGATTGAGGCAGAGACAGAGACAGAGACGGAGACAGAGGTAGAGACAGAGCCACGGACGGAGATAGAGACAGAGACAGAGGGAGAGACAGAGACAGAGACAGAGACAGAGACAGAGACAGAGACAGAGACAGAAACAGCGACAGGCACAGGGAGAGGGACAGGGACAGAGACAGAGACAGGGACAGAGACAGACACAGAGACAGATACAGAGGCAGAGACTGAGACTGAGACAGAGACAGAGACAGAGACAGAGGCAGAGACAGAGACAAAGACCGAGACAGAGGCAGAGACACAGACAGAGACAGAGACAGAGACAGAGACAGATACAGAGACTGAGACGGAGACAGAGACAGAGACGGAGACGGAGATAGAGGCAGAGACTGAGACTGAGACAGAGACAGAGACAGAAACAGAGACGGAGACAAAGACCGAGACAGAGGCAGAGACACAGACAGAGACAGAGACAGAGACAGAGACAGAGACAGAGACAGAGACAGAGACAGAGACAGAGACAGAGACAGAGACAGAGACAGAGACAGAGACAGAGACAGAGACAGAGACAGAGACAGAGACAGAGATGCAGAGAGAGACACAGAGACAGAGACAGAGACGGAGACAGAGGCAGAGACAGACACAGAGACGGAGTCAGAGACAGTGACAGAGACAGAGACAGAGACGGAGACAGAGACAGAGACGGAGACGGAGATAGAGGCAGAGACTGAGACTGAGACAGAGACAGAGACAGAAACAGAGACGGAGACACAGAGACACAGACACCGAGACGGAGACAGAGAGAGAGACAGAGAGAACGAGACACAGAGACAGGGACACAGACACAGAGACAGAGACGCAGAGACAGTGACACAGAGACAGAGACACAGAGACAGAGAGACAGACATGGTGACACAGGGACAGAGACAGGGTCACAGAGACAGATGCACACAGACATAGACACAGAGACAGCGATGCAGAGACAGATACACAGAGAGAGAGACGCAGAGGCAGTGACACAGAGACAGAGACACAGACACCGGGACAGAGACTCGGAGACAGAGACAAATAGACAGAGGTTCAGGGAAAGAGACACAGAGACAGAGTCACCGAGACAGAGACACAGAGACAGGGGCAGAGACACAGAGACAGAGACCCAGAGACAGAGACAGAGACAGACACATAAACAGAGACAGAGACAGAGACAGAGACAGAGACAGAGACAGAGACAGAGACAGATACAGAGACTGAGACGGAGACAGAGACAGAGACGGAGACGGAGATTGAGGCAGAGACAGAGACAGAGACGGAGACAGAGGTAGAGACAGAGCCACGGACGGAGATAGAGACAGAGACAGAGGGAGAGACAGAGACAGAGACAGAGACAGAGACAGAGACAGAGACAGAGACAGAAACAGCGACAGGCACAGGGAGAGGGACAGGGACAGAGACAGAGACAGGGACAGAGACAGACACAGAGACAGATACAGAGGCAGAGACTGAGACTGAGACAGAGACAGAGACAGAGACAGAGACAGAGACAGAGACAGAGACAGAGACAGAGACAGAGACAGAGACAGAGACAGAGACAGAGACAGAGACAGAGATGCAGAGAGAGACACAGAGACAGAGACAGAGACGGAGACAGAGGCAGAGACAGACACAGAGACGGAGTCAGAGACAGTGACAGAGACAGAGACAGAGACGGAGACAGAGACAGAGACGGAGACGGAGATAGAGGCAGAGACTGAGACTGAGACAGAGACAGAGACAGAAACAGAGACGGAGACACAGAGACACAGACACCGAGACGGAGACAGAGAGAGAGACAGAGAGAACGAGACACAGAGACAGGGACACAGACACAGAGACAGAGACGCAGAGACAGTGACACAGAGACAGAGACACAGAGACAGAGAGACAGACATGGTGACACAGGGACAGAGACAGGGTCACAGAGACAGATGCACACAGACATAGACACAGAGACAGCGATGCAGAGACAGATACACAGAGAGAGAGACGCAGAGGCAGTGACACAGAGACAGAGACACAGACACCGGGACAGAGACTCGGAGACAGAGACAAATAGACAGAGGTTCAGGGAAAGAGACACAGAGACAGAGTCACCGAGACAGAGACACAGAGACAGGGGCAGAGACACAGAGACAGAGACCCAGAGACAGAGACAGAGACAGACACATAAACAGAGACAGAGACAGAGACAGAGACAGAGACAGAGACAGAGACAGAGACAGATACAGAGACTGAGACGGAGACAGAGACAGAGACGGAGACGGAGATTGAGGCAGAGACAGAGACAGAGACGGAGACAGAGGTAGAGACAGAGCCACGGACGGAGATAGAGACAGAGACAGAGGGAGAGACAGAGACAGAGACAGAGACAGAGACAGAGACAGAGACAGAGACAGAAACAGCGACAGGCACAGGGAGAGGGACAGGGACAGAGACAGAGACAGGGACAGAGACAGACACAGAGACAGATACAGAGGCAGAGACTGAGACTGAGACAGAGACAGAGACAGAGACAGAGACAGAGGCAGAGACAGAGACAAAGACCGAGACAGAGGCAGAGACACAGACAGAGACAGAGACAGAGACAGAGACAGAGACAGATACAGAGACTGAGACGGAGACAGAGACAGAGACGGAGACGGAGATAGAGGCAGAGACTGAGACTGAGACAGAGACAGAGACAGAAACAGAGACGGAGACAAAGACCGAGACAGAGGCAGAGACACAGACAGAGACAGAGACAGAGACAGAGACAGAGACAGAGACAGAGACAGAGACAGAGACAGAGACAGAGACAGAGACAGAGACAGAGACAGAGACAGAGACAGAGACAGAGACAGAGATGCAGAGAGAGACACAGAGACAGAGACAGAGACGGAGACAGAGGCAGAGACAGACACAGAGACGGAGTCAGAGACAGTGACAGAGACAGAGACAGAGACGGAGACAGAGACAGAGACGGAGACGGAGATAGAGGCAGAGACTGAGACTGAGACAGAGACAGAGACAGAAACAGAGACGGAGACACAGAGACACAGACACCGAGACGGAGACAGAGAGAGAGACAGAGAGAACGAGACACAGAGACAGGGACACAGACACAGAGACAGAGACGCAGAGACAGTGACACAGAGACAGAGACACAGAGACAGAGAGACAGACATGGTGACACAGGGACAGAGACAGGGTCACAGAGACAGATGCACACAGACATAGACACAGAGACAGCGATGCAGAGACAGATACACAGAGAGAGAGACGCAGAGGCAGTGACACAGAGACAGAGACACAGACACCGGGACAGAGACTCGGAGACAGAGACAAATAGACAGAGGTTCAGGGAAAGAGACACAGAGACAGAGTCACCGAGACAGAGACACAGAGACAGGGGCAGAGACACAGAGACAGAGACCCAGAGACAGAGACAGAGACAGACACATAAACAGAGACAGAGACAGAGACAGAGACAGAGACAGAGACAGAGACAGAGACAGATACAGAGACTGAGACGGAGACAGAGACAGAGACGGAGACGGAGATTGAGGCAGAGACAGAGACAGAGACAGACACAGAGACAGATACAGAGGCAGAGACTGAGACTGAGACAGAGACAGAGTAGGAGACAGAGACAGAGACAGAGACAGAGACAGATACTGAGACAGAGACAGAGACAGAGACAGAGACGGAGACGGAGATAGAGGCAGAGACAGAGACAGAGACGGAGACAGAGGCAGAGACAGAGCCAGGGACGGAGATAGAGATAGAGACAGAGGGAGAGACAGCGACAGAGACAGAGACAGAGACAGAGACAGAGGCAGAGACAGAGGCAGAGACAGAGACAGAGACAGAGACAGAGACAGACACAGAGACAGAGACAGAGACAGAAACAGCGACAGGCACAGGGAGAGGGACAGGGACAGAGACAGAGACAGGGACAGAGACAGACACAGAGACAGATACAGAGGCAGAGACTGAGACTGAGACAGAGACAGAGTAGGAGACAGAGACAGAGACAGAGACAGAGACAGATACTGAGACAGAGACAGAGACAGAGACAGAGACGGAGACGGAGATAGAGGCAGAGACAGAGACAGAGACGGAGACAGAGGCAGAGACAGAGCCAGGGACGGAGATAGAGATAGAGACAGAGGGAGAGACAGCGACAGAGACAGAGACAGAGACAGAGACAGAGGCAGAGACAGAGGCAGAGACAGAGACAGAGACAGAGACAGAGACAGACACAGAGACGGAGACAAAGACCGAGACAGAGACAGAGGCGGAGACAGAGGCAGAGACAGAGCCAGGGACAGAGACGGAGACAGAGACAGAGACAGAGACAGAGACAGAGACAGAGACAGAGACTGAGACAGAGACAGAGACAGAGACGGAGACAGAGACTGAGACTGAGACTGAGACAGAGACAAAGACAGAAACAGAGGGAGAGACAGCGGCAGAGACAGAGGCAGAGACTGAGACTGAGACAGAGACAGAGACGGAGACAGATACAGAGGCAGAGACTGAGACTGAGACAGAGACAGAGACAGAGACAGAGACAGAGACAGAGACAGAGACAGATACTGAGACAGAGACAGAGACAGAGACAGAGACGGAGACGGAGAGAGAGGCAGAGACAGAGACAGAGACGGAGACAGAGACAAAGACCGAGACAGAGACAGAGGCGGAGACAGAGGCAGAGACAGAGCCAGGGACAGAGACGGAGACAGAGACAGAGACAGAGACAGAGACAGAGACAGAGACAGAGACTGAGACAGAGACAGAGACAGAGACGGAGACAGAGACTGAGACTGAGACTGAGACAGAGACAAAGACAGAAACAGAGGGAGAGACAGCGGCAGAGACAGAGGCAGAGACTGAGACTGAGACAGAGACAGAGACGGAGACAGATACAGAGGCAGAGACTGAGACTGAGACAGAGACAGAGACAGAGACAGAGACAGAGACAGAGACAGAGACAGATACTGAGACAGAGACAGAGACAGAGACAGAGACGGAGACGGAGAGAGAGGCAGAGACAGAGACAGAGACGGAGACAGAGGCAGAGACAGAGCCAGGGACGGAGATAGAGATAGAGACAGAGGGAGAGACAGCGACAGAGACAGAGACAGAGACAGAGACAGAGACAGAGACAGAGGCAGAGACAGAGACAGAGACAGAGACAGAGACAGACACAGAGACGGAGACAAAGACCGAGACAGAGACAGAGGCGGAGACAGAGGCAGAGACAGAGCCAGGGACAGAGACGGAGACAGAGACAGAGACAGAGACAGAGACAGAGACAGAGACAGAGACTGAGACAGAGACAGAGACAGAGACGGAGACAGAGACGGAGACGGAGATTGAGGCAGAGACAGAGACAGAGACGGAGACAGAGGCAGAGACAGAGCCACGGACGGAGATAGAGGCAGAGACAGAGGGAGAGACAGAGACAGAGACAGAGACAGAGACAGAGACAGAGACAGAGACAGAGACAGAAACAGCGACAGGCACAGGGAGAGGGACAGGGACAGAGACAGAGACAGGGGCAGAGACAGAGACAGAGACAGATACAGAGGCAGAGACTGAGACTGAGACAGAGACAGAGACAGAGACAGAGACAGAGACAGAGACAGAGACAGATACTGAGACAGAGACAGAGACAGAGACAGAGACAGAGACGGAGACGGAGATAGAGGCAGAGACAGAGACAGAGACGGAGACAGAGGCAGAGACAGAGCCAGGGACGGAGATAGAGATAGAGACAGAGGGAGAGACAGCGACAGAGACAGAGACAGAGACAGAGACAGAGACAGAGACAGAGACAGAGACAGAGACAGAGACAGAGACAGAGGCAGAGACTGAGACTGAGACTGAGACAGAGACAAAGACAGAAACAGAGGGAGAGACAGCGGCAGAGACAGAGGCAGAGACAGAGACGGAGACAGAAACAGAGTCGGCGGCAAAGGCCGAGACAGAGGCAGAGACACAGACACAGACAGAGACAGAGACAGAGACAGAGACAGAGACAGAGACAGAGACAGAGACAGAGACAGAGACAGAGACAGAGACAGAGACAGAGACAGAGACAGAGACAGAGACAGAGACAGAGACAGAGACAGAGACAGAGACAGAGACAGAGACAGAGACAGAGACAGAGACAGAGACAGAGACAGAGACAGAGACAGAGACAGAGACAGAGACAGAGACAGAGACAGAGACAGAGACAGAGACAGAGACAGAGACAGAGACAGAGACAGAGACAGAGACAGACACAGAGACAGAGACAGAGACAGAGACAGAGACAGAGACAGAGACAGAGACAGAGACAGAGACAGAGACAGAGACAGAGACAGAGACAGAGACAGAGACAGAGACAGAGACAGAGACAGAGACAGAGACAGAGACAGAGACAGAGACAGAGACAGAGACAGAGACAGAGACAGAGACAGAGACAGAGACAGAGACAGAGACAGAAACAGAGACGGAGGCAAAGGCCGAGACAGAGGCAGAGACAGAGGCAAAGGCAGAGACAGAGACAGGGACAGAGACAGAGACAGAGACAGACACAGAGACAGAGACAGAGACAGAGACAGAGACAGAGACAGAGACAGATACAGAGACAGAGACAGAGACAGAGACAGAGACAGAGACAGGGACAGAGACAGAGACAGAGACTGAGACAGAGACAGAGACAGAATCAGAGACGGAGACAAAGACCGAGACAGAGGCAGAGACACAGACAGAGACAGAGACAGAGACAGAGACAGAGACAGAGACAGAGACAGAGACAGAGACAGAGACAGAGACAGAGACAGCGACAGAGACAGAGACAGAGACTGAGACTGAGACAGAGACAGAGACAGAGACAGAGACAGAGACAGAGACAGAGACAGAGACAGAGACAGAGACAGAGACAGAGACAGAGACAGAGGCAGAGACAGAGACAGGGACAGAGACAGAGACAGACACAGAGACGGAGACAAAGGCCGAGACAGACGCAGGGACTGAGACAGAGGCAGAGACAGCGACAGAGACAGAGATAGAGACAGAGACAGAGACAGAGACAGAGACAGAGACAGAGACAGAGACAGAGACAGAGACAGAGACAGAGACAGAGACAGAGACGGAGACAAAGACCGAGACAGACGCAGGGACTGAGACAGAGGCAGAGACAGCGACAGAGACAGAGACAGATACAGAGACTGAGACGGAGACAGAGACAGAGACGGAGACGGAGATAGAGGCAGAGACAGAGACTGAGACAGAGACAGAGACAGAGACAGAAACAGAGACGGAGACAAAGACCGAGACAGAGGCAGAGACACAGACAGAGACAGAGACAGAGACAGAGACAGAGACAGAGACAGAGACAGAGACAGAGACAGAGACTGATACAGAGACTGAGACGGAGACAGAGACATAGACGGAGACGGAGATAGAGGCAGAGACAGAGACAGAGACGGAGACAGAGACGGAGACAGAGACAGAGACAGAGACAGAGACAGAGACAGAGACAGAGACAGAGACAGAGACAGAGACAGAGACAGAAACAGAGACGGAGACAAAGACCGAGACAGAGGCACAGACACAGACAGAGACAGAGACAGAGACAGAGACAGAGACAGAGACAGATACAGAGACTGAGACGGAGACAGAGACAGAGACGGAGACGGAGATAGGGGCAGAGACAGAGACAGAGACGGAGACAGAGGCAGAGACAGAGCCAGGGACGGAGATAGAGATAGAGACAGAGGGAGAGACAGCGACAGAGACAGAGACAGAGACAGAGACAGAGACAGAGACAGAGGCAGAGACAGAGACAGAGACAGAGACAGAGACAGACACAGAGACGGAGACAAAGACCGAGACAGAGACAGAGGCGGAGACAGAGGCAGAGACAGAGCCAGGGACAGAGACGGAGACAGAGACAGAGACAGAGACAGAGACAGAGACAGAGACAGAGACAGAGACAGAGACAGAGACAGAGACAGAGACAGAGGCAGAGACTGAGACTGAGAATGAGACAGAGACAAAGACAGAAACAGAGGGAGAGACAGCGGCAGAGACAGAGGCAGAGACTGAGACTGAGACAGAGACAGAGACAGAGACAGAGACAGATACTGAGACAGAGACAGAGACAGAGACAGAGACGGAGACGGAGATAGAGGCAGAGACAGAGACAGAGACGGAGACAGAGGCAGAGACAGAGCCAGGGACGGAGATAGAGATAGAGACAGAGGGAGAGACAGCGACAGAGACAGAGACAGAGACAGAGACAGAGACAGAGACAGAGACAGAGGCAGAGACAGAGACAGAGACAGAGACAGAGACAGACACAGAGACGGAGACAAAGACCGAGACAGAGACAGAGGCGGAGACAGAGGCAGAGACAGAGCCAGGGACAGAGACGGAGACAGAGACAGAGACAGAGACAGAGACAGAGACAGAGACAGAGACAGAGACTGAGACAGAGACAGAGACAGAGACGGAGACAGAGACTGAGACTGAGACTGAGACAGAGACAAAGACAGAAACAGAGGGAGAGACAGCGGCAGAGACAGAGGCAGAGACTGAGACTGAGACAGAGACAGAGACGGAGACAGATACAGAGGCAGAGACTGAGACTGAGACAGAGACAGAGACAGAGACAGAGACAGAGACAGAGACAGAGACAGATACTGAGACAGAGACAGAGACAGAGACAGAGACGGAGACGGAGAGAGAGGCAGAGACAGAGACAGAGACGGAGACAGAGGCAGAGACAGAGCCAGGGACGGAGATAGAGATAGAGACAGAGGGAGAGACAGCGACAGAGACAGAGACAGAGACAGAGACAGAGACAGAGACAGAGACAGAGGCAGAGACAGAGACAGAGACAGAGACAGAGACAGACACAGAGACGGAGACAAAGACCGAGACAGAGACAGAGGCGGAGACAGAGGCAGAGACAGAGCCAGGGACAGAGACGGAGACAGAGACAGAGACAGAGACAGAGACAGAGACAGAGACAGAGACTGAGACAGAGACAGAGACAGAGACGGAGACAGAGACGGAGACGGAGATTGAGGCAGAGACAGAGACAGAGACGGAGACAGAGGCAGAGACAGAGCCACGGACGGAGATAGAGGCAGAGACAGAGGGAGAGACAGAGACAGAGACAGAGACAGAGACAGAGACAGAGACAGAAACAGCGACAGGCACAGGGAGAGGGACAGGGACAGAGACAGAGACAGGGGCAGAGACAGAGACAGAGACAGATACAGAGGCAGAGACTGAGACTGAGACAGAGACAGAGACAGAGACAGAGACAGAGACAGAGACAGAGACAGAGACAGAGACAGAGACAGAGACAGAGACAGAGACAGAGACAGAGACAGAGACAGAGACAGAGACAGAGATGCAGAGAGAGACACAGAGACAGAGACAGAGACGGAGACAGAGGCAGAGACAGACACAGAGACGGAGTCAGAGACAGTGACAGAGACAGAGACAGAGACGGAGACAGAGACAGAGACGGAGACGGAGATAGAGGCAGAGACTGAGACTGAGACAGAGACAGAGACAGAAACAGAGACGGAGACACAGAGACACAGACACCGAGACGGAGACAGAGAGAGAGACAGAGAGAACGAGACACAGAGACAGGGACACAGACACAGAGACAGAGACGCAGAGACAGTGACACAGAGACAGAGACACAGAGACAGAGAGACAGACATGGTGACACAGGGACAGAGACAGGGTCACAGAGACAGATGCACACAGACATAGACACAGAGACAGCGATGCAGAGACAGATACACAGAGAGAGAGACGCAGAGGCAGTGACACAGAGACAGAGACACAGACACCGGGACAGAGACTCGGAGACAGAGACAAATAGACAGAGGTTCAGGGAAAGAGACACAGAGACAGAGTCACCGAGACAGAGACACAGAGACAGGGGCAGAGACACAGAGACAGAGACCCAGAGACAGAGACAGAGACAGACACATAAACAGAGACAGAGACAGAGACAGAGACAGAGACAGAGACAGAGACAGAGACAGATACAGAGACTGAGACGGAGACAGAGACAGAGACGGAGACGGAGATTGAGGCAGAGACAGAGACAGAGACGGAGACAGAGGTAGAGACAGAGCCACGGACGGAGATAGAGACAGAGACAGAGGGAGAGACAGAGACAGAGACAGAGACAGAGACAGAGACAGAGACAGAGACAGAGACAGAAACAGCGACAGGCACAGGGAGAGGGACAGGGACAGAGACAGAGACAGGGACAGAGACAGACACAGAGACAGATACAGAGGCAGAGACTGAGACTGAGACAGAGACAGAGACAGAGACAGAGGCAGAGACAGAGACACAGAGACAGAGACAGAGACGGAGACAGAGGCAGAGACAGACACAGAGACGGAGTCAGAGACAGTGACAGAGACAGAGACAGAGACGGAGACAGAGACAGAGACGGAGACGGAGATAGAGGCAGAGACTGAGACCGAGACAGAGGCAGAGACACAGACAGAGACAGAGACAGAGACAGAGACAGAGACAGATACAGAGACTGAGACGGAGACAGAGACAGAGACGGAGACGGAGATAGAGGCAGAGACTGAGACTGAGACAGAGACAGAGACAGAAACAGAGACGGAGACAAAGACCGAGACAGAGGCAGAGACACAGACAGAGACAGAGACAGAGACAGAGACAGAGACAGAGACAGAGACAGAGACAGAGACAGAGACAGAGACAGAGACAGAGACAGAGACAGAGACAGAGATGCAGAGAGAGACACAGAGACAGAGACAGAGACGGAGACAGAGGCAGAGACAGACACAGAGACGGAGTCAGAGACAGTGACAGAGACAGAGACAGAGACGGAGACAGAGACAGAGACGGAGACGGAGATAGAGGCAGAGACTGAGACTGAGACAGAGACAGAGACAGAAACAGAGACGGAGACACAGAGACACAGACACCGAGACGGAGACAGAGAGAGAGACAGAGAGAACGAGACACAGAGACAGGGACACAGACACAGAGACAGAGACGCAGAGACAGTGACACAGAGACAGAGACACAGAGACAGAGAGACAGACATGGTGACACAGGGACAGAGACAGGGTCACAGAGACAGATGCACACAGACATAGACACAGAGACAGCGATGCAGAGACAGATACACAGAGAGAGAGACGCAGAGGCAGTGACACAGAGACAGAGACACAGACACCGGGACAGAGACTCGGAGACAGAGACAAATAGACAGAGGTTCAGGGAAAGAGACACAGAGACAGAGTCACCGAGACAGAGACACAGAGACAGGGGCAGAGACACAGAGACAGAGACCCAGAGACAGAGACAGAGACAGACACATAAACAGAGACAGAGACAGAGACAGAGACAGAGACAGAGACAGAGACAGAGACAGATACAGAGACTGAGACGGAGACAGAGACAGAGACGGAGACGGAGATTGAGGCAGAGACAGAGACAGAGACGGAGACAGAGGTAGAGACAGAGCCACGGACGGAGATAGAGACAGAGACAGAGGGAGAGACAGAGACAGAGACAGAGACAGAGACAGAGACAGAGACAGAGACAGAGACAGAGACAGGCACAGGGAGAGGGACAGGGACAGAGACAGAGACAGGGACAGAGACAGACACAGAGACAGATACAGAGGCAGAGACTGAGACTGAGACAGAGACAGAGACAGAGACAGAGACAGAGACAGAGACAGAGACAGAGACAGATACTGAGACAGAGACAGAGACAGAGACAGAGACGGAGACGGAGATAGAGGCAGAGACAGAGACAGAGACGGAGACAGAGGCAGAGACAGAGCCAGGGACGGAGATAGAGATAGAGACAGAGGGAGAGACAGCGACAGAGACAGAGACAGAGGCAGAGACAGAGACAGAGACAGAGGCAGAGACAGAGACAGAGACAGAGACAGAGACAGACACAGAGACGGAGACAAAGACCGAGACAGAGACAGAGGCGGAGACAGAGGCAGAGACAGAGCCAGGGACAGAGACGGAGACAGAGACAGAGACAGAGACAGAGACAGAGACAGAGACAGAGACTGAGACAGAGACAGAGACAGAGACGGAGACAGAGACTGAGACTGAGACTGAGACAGAGACAAAGACAGAAACAGAGGGAGAGACAGCGGCAGAGACAGAGGCAGAGACTGAGACTGAGACAGAGACAGAGACGGAGACAGATACAGAGGCAGAGACTGAGACTGAGACAGAGACAGAGACAGAGACAGAGACAGAGACAGAGACAGAGACAGATACTGAGACAGAGACAGAGACGGAGACGGAGAGAGAGGCAGAGACAGAGACAGAGACGGAGACAGAGGCAGAGACAGAGCCAGGGACGGAGATAGAGATAGAGACAGAGGGAGAGACAGCGACAGAGACAGAGACAGAGACAGAGACAGAGACAGAGACAGAGACAGAGGCAGAGACAGAGACAGAGACAGAGACAGAGACAGACACAGAGACGGAGACAAAGACCGAGACAGAGACAGAGGCGGAAACAGAGGCAGAGACAGAGCCAGGGACAGAGACGGAGACAGAGACAGAGACAGAGACAGAGACAGAGACAGAGACAGAGACGGAGACAGAGGCAGAGACAGAGCCACGGACGGAGATAGAGGCAGAGACAGAGGGAGAGACAGAGACAGAGACAGAGACAGAGACAGAGACAGAGACAGAAACAGCGACAGGCACAGGGAGAGGGACAGGGACAGAGACAGAGACAGGGGCAGAGACAGAGACAGAGACAGATACAGAGGCAGAGACTGAGACTGAGACAGAGACAGAGACAGAGACAGAGACAGAGACAGAGACAGAGACAGATACTGAGACAGAGACAGAGACAGAGACAGAGACAGAGACGGAGACGGAGATAGAGGCAGAGACAGAGACAGAGACGGAGACAGAGGCAGAGACAGAGCCAGGGACGGAGATAGAGATAGAGACAGAGGGAGAGACAGCGACAGAGACAGAGACAGAGACAGAGACAGAGACAGAGACAGAGACAGAGACAGAGACAGAGACAGAGACAGAGGCAGAGACTGAGACTGAGACTGAGACAGAGACAAAGACAGAAACAGAGGGAGAGACAGCGGCAGAGACAGAGGCAGAGACAGAGACGGAGACAGAAACAGAGTCGGAGGCAAAGGCCGAGACAGAGGCAGAGACACAGACACAGACAGAGACAGAGACAGAGACAGAGACAGAGACAGAGACAGAGACAGAGACAGAGACAGAGACAGAGACAGAGACAGAGACAGAGACAGAGACAGAGACAGAGACAGAGACAGAGACAGAGACAGAGACAGAGACAGAGACAGAGACAGAGACAGAGACAGAGACAGAGACAGAGACAGAGACAGAGACAGAGACAGAGACAGACACAGAGACAGAGACAGAGACAGAGACAGAGACAGAGACAGAGACAGAGACAGAGACAGAGACAGAGACAGAGACAGAGACAGAGACAGAGACAGAGACAGAGACAGAGACAGAGACAGAGACAGAGACAGAGACTGAGACAGAGGCAGAGACAGAGACAGAGACAGAAACAGAGACGGAGGCAAAGGCCGAGACAGAGGCAGAGACAGAGGCAAAGGCAGAGACAGAGACAGGGACAGAGACAGAGACAGAGACAGAGACAGAGACAGAGACAGAGACAGAGACAGAGACAGAGACAGAGACAGAGACAGAGACAGAGACAGAGACAGAGACAGAGACAGAGACAGAGACAGACACAGAGACAGAGACAGAGACAGAGACAGAGACAGAGACAGAGACAGAGACAGAGACAGAGACAGAGACAGAGACAGAGACAGAGACAGAGACAGAGACAGAGACAGAGACAGAGACAGAGACAGAGACGGAGACAGAGACAGAGACGGAGACAGAGGCAAATAGACACAGATTCAGGGAAAGAGACACAGAGACAGAGTCACCGAGACAGAGACACAGAGACAGAGAGACAGAGTCGGAGACAGGGACAGAGACACTGAGACAGACACACAGAGACAGAGACACAGAAACAGAGGCAGAGACACAGAGACACAGACACCGAGACGGAGACAGAGAGAGAGACAGAGAGAACGAGACACAGAGACAGGGACACAGACACAGAGACAGAGACGCAGAGACAGTGACACAGAGACAGAGACACAGAGACAGAGAGACAGACATGGTGACACAGGGACAGAGACAGGGTCACAGAGACAGATGCACACAGACATAGACACAGAGACAGCGATGCAGAGACAGATACACAGAGAGAGAGACGCAGAGGCAGTGACACAGAGACAGAGACACAGACACCGGGACAGAGACTCAGAGACAGAGACAAATAGACAGAGATTCAGGGAAAGAGACACAGAGACAGAGTCACCGAGACAGAGACACAGAGACAGGGGCAGAGACACAGAGACAGTGACCCAGAGACAGAGACAGAGACAGACACGTAATCAGAGACAGAGACAGAGACAGAGACAGAGACAGAGACAGAGACAGAGACAGAGACAGATACAGAGACTGAGACGGAGACAGAGACAGAGACGGAGACGGAGATTGAGGCAGAGACAGAGACAGAGACGGAGACAGAGGCAGAGACAGAGCCACGGACGGAGATAGAGACAGAGACAGAGGGAGAGACAGAGACAGAGACAGATACAGAGGCAGACACTGAGACTGAGACAGAGACAGGGACAGAGACAGAGACAGAGACAGAGACAGAGACAGATACTGAGACAGAGACAGAGACAGAGACAGAGACGGAGACGGAGATAGAGGCAGAGACAGAGACAGAGACGGAGACAGAGGCAGAGACAGAGCCACGGACGGAGATAGAGATAGAGACAGAGGGAGAGACAGCGACAGAGACAGAGACAGAGACAGAGACAGAGACAGAGACAGAGGCAGAGACAGAGACAGAGACAGAGACAGAGACAGAGACAGAGACAGACACAGAGACGGAGACAAAGACCGAGACAGAGACAGAGGCGGAGACAGAGGCAGAGACAGAGACAGAGACAGAGGCAGAGACAGAGACAGAGACGGAGACAGAGACAGAGACGGAGACGGAGATTGAGGCAGAGACAGAGACAGAGACGGAGACAGAGGCAGAGACAGAGCCAGGGACGGAGATAGAGATAGAGACAGAGGGAGAGACAGCGACAGAGACAGAGACAGAGACAGAGACAGAGACAGAGACAGAGACAGAGGCAGAGACTGAGACTGAGACTGAGACAGAGACAAAGACAGAAACAGAGGGAGAGACAGCGGCAGAGACAGAGGCAGAGACTGAGACTGAGACAGAGACAGAGACGGAGACAGAAACAGAGACGGAGGCAAAGGCCGAGACAGAGGCAGAGACACAGACACAGACAGAGACAGAGACAGAGACAGAGACAGAGACAGAGACAGAGACAGAGACAGAGACAGAGACAGAGACAGAGACAGAGACAGAGACAGAGACAGAGACAGAGACAGAGACAGAGACAGAGACAGAGACAGAGACAGAGACAGAGACAGAGACAGAGACAGAGACACAGACAGAGACAGAGACAGAAACAGAGACAGAGACAGAGACAGAGACAGAGACAGAGACAGAGACAGAGACAGATACAGAGACAGAGACAGAGACAGAGACAGAGACAGAGACAGAGACAGAGACAGAGACAGAGACAGAGACAGAGACTGAGACAGAGACAGAGACAGAATCAGAGACGGAGACAAAGACCGAGACAGAGGCAGAGACACAGACAGAGACAGAGACAGAGACAGAGACAGAGACAGAGACAGAGACAGAGACAGAGACAGAGACAGAGACAGAGACAGAGACAGAGACAGAGACAGAGACAGAGACAGAGACAGAGACAGAGACAGAGATGCAGAGAGAGACACAGAGACAGAGACAGAGACGGAGACAGAGACAGAGACGGAGACAGAGACAGAGACGGAGACAGAGGCAAATAGACAGAGATTCAGGGAAAGAGACACAGAGACAGAGTCACCGAGACAGAGACACAGAGACAGGGGCAGAGACACAGAGACAGAGACAGAGACAGAGACATAAACAGAGACAGAGACAGAGACAGAGACAGAGACAAAGACAGAGACAGATACAGAGACTGAGACGGAGACAGAGACAGAGACGGAGACGGAGATTGAGGCAGAGACAGAGACAGAGACGGAGACAGAGGCAGAGACAGAGCCACGGACGGAGATAGAGACAGAGACAGAGGGAGAGACAGAGACAGAGACAGAGACAGAGACAGAGACAGAGACAGAGACTGAGACAGAAACAGCGACAGGCACAGGGAGAGGGACAGGGACAGAGACAGAGACAGGGACAGAGACAGAGACAGAGACAGATACAGAGGCAGAGACTGAGACTGAGACAGAGACAGAGACAGAGACAGAGACAGAGACAGAGACAGAGACAGAGACAGATACTGAGACAGAGACAGAGACAGAGACAGAGACGGAGACGTAGATAGAGGCAGAGACAGAGACAGAGACAGAGACAGAGACAGAGACAGAGACAGAGACAGAGATAGAGATAGAGACAGAGGGAGAGACAGCGACAGAGATGCAGAGAGAGACACAGAGACAGAGACAGAGACGGAGACAGAGACAGAGACGGAGACAGAGACAGAGACGGAGACAGAGGCAAATAGACAGAGATTCAGGGAAAGAGACACAGATACAGAGTCACCGAGACAGAGACACAGAGACAGGGGCAGAGACACAGAGACAGAGACAGAGACAGAGACATAAACAGAGACAGAGACAGAGACAGAGACAGAGACAAAGACAGAGACAGATACAGAGACTGAGACGGAGACAGAGACAGAGACGGAGACGGAGATTGAGGCAGAGACAGAGACAGAGACGGAGACAGAGGCAGAGACAGAGCCACAGACGGAGATAGAGACAGAGACAGAGGGAGAGACAGAGACAGAGACAGAGACAGAGACAGAGACAGAGACAGAGACTGAGACAGAAACAGCGACAGGCACAGGGAGAGGGACAGGGACAGAGACAGAGACAGGGACAGAGACAGAGACAGAGACAGATACAGAGGCAGAGACTGAGACTGAGACAGAGACAGAGACAGAGACAGAGACAGAGACAGAGACAGAGACAGAGACAGAGACAGATACTGAGACAGAGACAGAGACAGAGACAGAGACGGAGACGTAGATAGAGGCAGAGACAGAGACAGAGACGGAGACAGAGGCAGAGACAGAGCCAGGGACGGAGATAGAGATAGAGACAGAGGGAGAGACAGCGACAGAGACAGAGACAGAGACAGAGACAGAGACAGAGGCAGAGACAGAGACAGAGACAGAGACAGAGACAGACACAGAGACGGAGACAAAGACCGAGACAGAGACAGAGGCGGAGACAGAGGCAGAGACAGAGCCAGGGACAGAGACGGAGACAGAGACAGAGACAGAGACAGAGACAGAGACAGAGACAGAGACAGAGACAGAGACAGAGACAGAGGCAGAGACTGAGACTGAGACTGAGACAGAGACGAAGACAGAAACAGAGGGAGAGTCAGCGACAGAGACAGAGGCAGAGACTGAGACTGAGACAGAGACAGAGACGGAGACAGAAACAGTGACGGAGGCAAAGGCCGAGACAGAGGCAGAGACACAGACACAGACAGAGACAGAGACAGAGACAGAGACAGAGACAGAGACAGAGACAGACACAGAGACAGAGACAGAGACAGAGACAGAGACAGAGACAGAGACAGAGACAGAGACTGAGACAGAGACAGAGACAGAGACAGAGACAGAAACAAAGACGGAGGCAAAGGCCGAGACAGAGGCAGAGACAGAGGCAAAGACAGAGACAGAGACAGGGACAGAGACAGAGACAGAGACAGAGACAGAGACAGAGACAGAGACAGAGACAGAGACAGAGACAGAGACAGAGACAGAGACAGAGACAGAGACAGAGACAGAGGCAGAGACAGAGACAGGGACAGAGACAGAGACAGACACAGAGACGGAGACAAAGACCGAGACAGACGCAGGGACTGAGACAGAGGCAGAGACAGCGACAGAGACAGAGATAGAGACAGAGACAGAGACAGAGACAGAGACAGAGACAGAGACAGAGACAGAGACAGAGACAGAGACAGAGACAGAGACAGAGACAGAGACAGAGACAGAGACAGAGACAGAGACAGAGACAGAGACAGAGACAGAGACAGAGGCAGAGACTGAGACTGAGACAGAGACAGAGACAGAAACAGAGACGGAGACAAAGACCGAGACAGAGGCAGAGACACAGACAGAGACAGAGACAGAGACAGAGACAGAGACAGAGACAGAGACAGAGACAGAGACAGAGACAGAGACAGAGACAGAGACCGAGACAGAGATGCAGAGAGAGACACAGAGACAGAGACCGAGACGGAGACAGAGGCAGAGACAGACACAGAGACGGAGTCAGAGACAGTGACAGAGACAGAGACAGAGACGGAGACAGAGACAGAGACGGAGACAGAGGCAAATAGACACAGATTCAGGGAAAGAGACACAGAGACAGAGTCACCGAGACTGAGACACAGAGACAGAGAGACAGAGTCGGAGACAGGGACAGAGACACTGAGACAGAGACACAGAGACAGAGACACAGAAACAGAGGCAGAGACACAGAGACACAGACACCGAGACGGAGACAGAGAGAGAGACAGAGAGAACGAGACACAGAGACAGGGACACAGACACAGAGACAGAGACGCAGAGACAGTGACACAGAGACAGAGACACAGAGGCAGAGAGACAGACATGGTGACACAGGGACAGAGACAGGGTCACAGAGACAGATGCACACAGACATAGACACAGATACAGCGATGCAGAGACAGATACACAGAGAGAGAGACGCAGAGGCAGTGACACAGAGACAGAGACACAGACACCGGGACAGAGACTCAGAGACAGAGACAAATAGACAGAGATTCAGGGAAAGAGACACAGAGACAGAGTCACCGAGACAGAGACACAGAGACAGGGGCAGAGACACAGAGACAGTGACCCAGAGACAGAGACAAAGACAGACACGTAAACAGAGACAGAGACAGAGACAGAGACAGAGACAGAGACAGAGACAGAGACAGAGACAGAGACAGATACAGAGACTGAGACGGAGACAGAGACAGAGACGGAGACGGAGATTGAGGCAGAGACAGAGACAGAGACGGAGACAGAGGCAGAGACAGAGCCACGGACGGAGATAGAGACAGAGACAGAGGGAGAGACAGAGACAGAGACAGATACAGAGGCAGAGACTGAGACTGAGACAGAGACAGAGACAGAGACAGAGACAGAGACAGAGACAGAGACAGATACTGAGACAGAGACAGAGACAGAGACAGAATCAGAGACGGAGACAAAGACCGAGACAGAGGCAGAGACACAGACAGAGACAGAGACAGAGGCAGAGACAGAGACAGAGACAGAGACAGAGACAGAGACAGAGACAGAGACAGAGACAGAGACAGAGACAGAGACAGAGACAGAGACAGAGACAGAGACAGAGACTGAGACTGAGACAGAGACAGAGACAGAGACAGAGACAGAGACAGAGACAGAGACAGAGACAGAGACAGAGACAGAGGCAGAGACAGAGACAGGGACAGAGACAGAGACAGACACAGAGACGGAGACAAAGGCCGAGACAGACGCAGGGACTGAGACAGAGGCAGAGACAGCGACAGAGACAGAGATAGAGACAGAGACAGAGACAGAGACAGAGACAGAGACAGAGACAGAGACAGAGACAGAGACAGAGACAGAGACAGAGACGGAGACAAAGACCGAGACAGACGCAGGGACTGAGACAGAGGCAGAGACAGCGACAGAGACAGAGACAGATACAGAGACTGAGACGGAGACAGAGACAGAGACGGAGACGGAGATAGAGGCAGAGACAGAGACTGAGACAGAGACAGAGACAGAAACAGAGACGGAGACAAAGACCGAGACAGAGGCAGAGACACAGACAGAGACAGAGACAGAGACAGAGACAGAGACAGAGACAGAGACAGAGACAGAGACTGATACAGAGACTGAGACGGAGACAGAGACATAGACGGAGACGGAGATAGAGGCAGAGACAGAGACAGAGACGGAGACAGAGACGGAGACAGAGACAGAGACAGAGACAGAGACAGAGACAGAGACAGAGACAGAGACAGAGACAGAGACAGAGACAGAGACAGAAACAGAGACGGAGACAAAGACCGAGACAGAGGCACAGACACAGACAGAGACAGAGACAGAGACAGAGACAGAGACAGAGACAGATACAGAGACTGAGACGGAGACAGAGACAGAGACGGAGACGGAGATAGAGGCAGAGACAGAGACAGAGACGGAGACAGAGGCAGAGACAGAGCCAGGGACGGAGATAGAGATAGAGACAGAGGGAGAGACAGCGACAGAGACAGAGACAGAGACAGAGACAGAGACAGAGACAGAGGCAGAGACAGAGACAGAGACAGAGACAGAGACAGACACAGAGACGGAGACAAAGACCGAGACAGAGACAGAGGCGGAGACAGAGGCAGAGACAGAGCCAGGGACAGAGACGGAGACAGAGACAGAGACAGAGACAGAGACAGAGACAGAGACAGAGACAGAGACAGAGACAGAGACAGAGACAGAGACAGAGGCAGAGACTGAGACTGAGACTGAGACAGACACAGAGACAGAGACAGAGACAGAGACAGACACAGAGACAGAGACAGAGACAGAGACAGAGACAGAGATAGAGACAGAGACAGAGACTGAGACAGAGACAGAGACAGAATCAGAGACGGAGACAAAGACCGAGACAGAGGCAGAGACACAGACAGAGACAGAGACAGAGACAGAGACAGAGACAGAGACAGAGACAGAGACAGAGACAGAGACAGAGACAGAGACAGAGACAGAGACTGAGACTGAGACAGAGACAGAGACAGAGACAGAGACAGAGACAGAGACAGAGACAGAGACAGAGACAGAGACTGAGACGGAGACAGAGACAGAGACGGAGACGGAGATAGAGGCAGAGACAGAGACTGAGACAGAGACAGAGACAGAAACAGAGACGGAGACAAAGACCGAGACAGAGGCAGAGACACAGACAGAGACAGAGACAGAGACAGAGACAGAGACAGAGACAGAGACAGAGACTGATACAGAGACTGAGACGGAGACAGAGACATAGACGGAGACGGAGATAGAGGCAGAGACAGAGACAGAGACGGAGACAGAGACGGAGACAGAGACAGAGACAGAGACAGAGACAGAGACAGAGACAGAGACAGAGACAGAGGCAGAGACTGAGACTGAGACAGAGACAGAGACAGAGACAGAAACAGAGACGGAGACAAAGACCGAGACAGAGGCACAGACACAGACAGAGACAGAGACAGAGACAGAGACAGAGACAGAGACAGAGACAGATACAGAGACTGAGACGGAGACAGAGACAGAGACGGAGACGGAGATAGAGGCAGAAATAGAGACAGAGACGGAGACAGAGGCAGAGACAGAGCCAGGGACGGAGATAGAGACAGAGACAGAGACAGAGACAGAGACAGAGACAGAGACAGAGACAGAGACAGAGACAGAGACAGAGACAGAGACAGAGACAGAGACAGAGACAGAGACAGAGACAGAGGCAGAGACTGAGACTGAGACAGAGACAGAGACAGAAACAGAGACGGAGACAAAGACCGAGACAGAGGCAGAGACACAGACAGAGACAGAGACAGAGACAGAGACAGAGACAGAGACAGAGACAGAGACAGAGACAGAGACAGAGACCGAGACAGAGATGCAGAGAGAGACACAGAGACAGAGACCGAGACGGAGACAGAGGCAGAGACAGACACAGAGACGGAGTCAGAGACAGTGACAGAGACAGAGACAGAGACGGAGACAGAGACAGAGACGGAGACAGAGGCAAATAGACACAGATTCAGGGAAAGAGACACAGAGACAGAGTCACCGAGACAGAGACACAGAGACAGAGAGACAGAGTCGGAGACAGGGACAGAGACACTGAGACAGAGACACAGAGACAGAGACACAGAAACAGAGGCAGAGACACAGAGACACAGACACCGAGACGGAGACAGAGAGAGAGACAGAGAGAACGAGACACAGAGACAGGGACACAGACACAGAGACAGAGACGCAGAGACAGTGACACAGAGACAGAGACACAGAGGCAGAGAGACAGACATGGTGACACAGGGACAGAGACAGGGTCACAGAGACAGATGCACACAGACATAGACACAGATACAGCGATGCAGAGACAGATACACAGAGAGAGAGACGCAGAGGCAGTGACACAGAGACAGAGACACAGACACCGGGACAGAGACTCAGAGACAGAGACAAATAGACAGAGATTCAGGGAAAGAGACACAGAGACAGAGTCACCGAGACAGAGACACAGAGACAGGGGCAGAGACACAGAGACAGTGACCCAGAGACAGAGACAAAGACAGACACGTAAACAGAGACAGAGACAGAGACAGAGGCAGAGACAGAGACAGAGACAGAGACAGAGACAGATACAGAGACTGAGACGGAGACAGAGACAGAGACGGAGACGGAGATTGAGGCAGAGACAGAGACAGAGACGGAGACAGAGGCAGAGACAGAGCCACGGACGGAGATAGAGACAGAGACAGAGGGAGAGACAGAGACAGAGACAGATACAGAGGCAGAGACTGAGACTGAGACAGAGACAGAGACAGAGACAGAGACAGAGACAGAGACAGAGACAGAGACAGATACTGAGACAGAGACAGAGACAGAGACAGAGACGGAGACGGAGATAGAGGCAGAGACAGAGACAGAGACGGAGACAGAGGCAGAGACAGAGCCAGGGACGGAGATAGAGATAGAGACAGAGGGAGAGACAGCGACAGAGACAGAGACAGAGACAGAGACAGAGACAGAGACAGAGACAGAGGCAGAGACAGAGACAGAGACAGAGACAGAGACAGAGACAGACACAGAGACGGAGACAAAGACCGAGACAGAGACAGAGGCGGAGACAGAGGCAGAGACAGAGACAGAGACAGAGACAGAGACAGAGACAGAGACGGAGACAGAGACAGAGACGGAGACGGAGATTGAGGCAGAGACAGAGACAGAGACGGAGACAGAGGCAGAGACAGAGCCAGGGACGGAGATAGAGATAGAGACAGAGGGAGAGACAGCGACAGAGACAGAGACAGAGACAGAGGCAGAGACAGAGACAGAGGCAGAGACAGAGACAGAGACAGAGACAGAGACAGACACAGAGACGGAGACAAAGACCGAGACAGAGACAGAGGCGGAGACAGAGGCAGAGACAGAGCCAGGGACAGAGACGGAGACAGAGACAGAGACAGAGACAGAGACAGAGACAGAGACAGAGACAGAGACAGAGACAGAGACAGAGACAGAGACAGAGACAGAGGCAGAGACTGAGACTGAGACTGAGACAGAGACAAAGACAGAAACAGAGGGAGAGACAGCGACAGAGACAGAGGCAGAGACTGAGACTGAGACAGAGACAGAGACGGAGACAGAAACAGAGACGGAGGCAAAGGCCGAGACAGAGGCAGAGACACAGACACAGACAGAGACAGAGACAGAGACAGAGACAGAGACAGAGACAGAGACAGAGACAGAGACAGAGACAGAGACAGAGACAGAGACAGAGACAGAGACAGAGACAGAGACAGAGACAGAGACAGAGACAGAGACAGAGACAGAGACAGAGACAGAGACAGAGACAGAGACAGAGACAGAGACAGAGACAGAGACAGAGACAGACACAGAGACAGAGACAGAGACAGAGACAGAGGCAGAGACAGAGACAGGGACAGAGACAGAGACAGACACAGAGACGGAGACAAAGACCGAGACAGACGCAGGGACTGAGACAGAGGCAGAGACAGCGACAGAGACAGAGATAGAGACAGAGACAGAGACAGAGACAGAGACAGAGACAGAGACAGAGACAGAGACAGAGACAGAGACAGAGACAGAGACAGAGACAGAGACAGACACAGAGACAGAGACAGAGACAGAGACAGAGACCGATACAGAGACAGAGACAGAGACAGAGACAGAGACAGAGACAGAGACAGATACAGAGACAGAGACAGAGACAGAGACAGAGACAGAGACAGAGACAGAGACAGAGACAGAGACTGAGACAGAGACAGAGACAGAATCAGAGACGGAGACAAAGACCGAGACAGAGGCAGAGACACAGACAGAGACAGAGACAGAGGCAGAGACAGAGACAGAGACAGAGACAGAGACAGAGACAGAGACAGATACAGAGACTGAGACGGAGACAGAGACAGAGACGGAGACGGAGATAGAGGCAGAGACAGAGACATAGACGGAGACAGAGGCAGAGACAGAGCCAGGGACGGAGATAGAGACAGAGACAGAGACAGAGACAGAGACAGAGACAGAGACAGAGACAGAGACAGAGACAGAGACAGAGGCAGAGACTGAGACTGAGACAGAGACAGAGACAGAGACAGAGACGGAGACAGAGACAGAGACGGAGACGGAGATAGAGGCAGAGACAGAGACAGAGACGGAGACAGTGGCAGAGACAGAGCCAGGGACGGAGATAGAGACAGATACAGAGACCGAGACAGAGACAGAGACAGAGACAGAGACAGAGACAGAGACAGAGACAGAGACAGAGACAGAGACAGAGACAGAGGCAGAGACTGAGACTGAGACAGAGACAGAGACAGAAACAGAGACGGAGACAGAGAGAGAGACGGAGACGGAGACAGAGACGGAGACAGAGGCAGAGACAGACACAGAGACGGAGGCAGAGACAGTGACAGAGACAGAGACAGAGACGGAGACAGAGACAGAGACGGAGACAGAGGCAAATCGACAGAGATTCAGGGAAAGAGACACAGAGACAGAGTCACCGAGACAGAGACACAGAGACAGGGGCAGAGACACAGAGACAGAGACCCAGAGACAGAGACAGAGACAGACACATAAACAGAGACAGAGACAGAGACAGAGACAGAGACAGAGACAGAGACAGAGACAGAGACAGAGACAGAGACAGAGGCAGAGACTGAGACTGAGACTGAGACAGAGACAAAGACAGAAACAGAGGGAGAGACAGCGACAGAGACAGAGGCAGAGACTGAGACTGAGACAGAGACAGAGACGGAGACAGAAGCAGAGACGGAGGCAAAGGCCGAGACAGAGGCAGAGACACAGACACAGACAGAGACAGAGACAGAGACAGAGACAGAGACAGAGACAGAGACAGAGACAGAGACAGAGACAGAAACAGAGACAGAGACAGAGACAGAGACAGAGACAGAGACAGACACAGAGACAGAGACAGAGACAGAGACAGAGACAGAGACAGAGACAGAGACAGAGACAGAGAATGAAACAGAGACAGAGACAGAGACAGAGACAGAAACAGAGACGGAGGCAAAGGCCGAGACAGAGGCAGAGACAGAGGCAAAGACAGAGACAGAGACAGGGACAGAGACAGAGACAGAGACAGAGACAGAGACAGGGACAGAGACAGAGACAGAGACAGAGACAGAGACAGAGACAGAGACAGAGGCAGAGGTAGAGACAGAGACAGGGACAGAGACAGAGACAGACACAGAGACGGAGACAAAGACCGAGACAGACGCAGGGACTGAGACAGAGGCAGAGACAGCGACAGAGACAGAGATAGAGACAGAGACAGAGACAGAGACAGAGACAGAGACAGAGACAGAGACAGAGACAGAGACAGAGACAGAGACAGAGACAGAGACAGAGACAGAGACAGAGACAGAGACAGAGACAGAGACAGACACAGAGACAGAGACAGAGACAGAGACAGAGACAGATACAGAGACAGAGACAGAGACAGAGACAGAGACAGAGACAGAGACAGAGACAGAGACAGAGACAGAGACAGAGACAGAGACTGAGACAGAGACAGAGACAGAATCAGAGACGGAGACAAAGACCGAGACAGAGGCAGAGACACAGACAGAGACAGAGACAGAGACAGAGACAGAGACAGAGACAGAGACAGAGACAGAGACAGAGACAGAGACAGAGACAGAGACAGAGACAGAGACAGAGACAGAGACAGAGACAGAGACAGAGACAGAGATGCAGAGAGAGACACAGAGACAGAGACAGAGACGGAGACAGAGGCAGAGACAGACACAGAGACGGAGGCAGAGACAGTGACAGAGACAGAGACAGAGACGGAGACAGAGACAGAGACGGAGACAGAGGCAAATAGACAGAGATTCAGGGAAAGAGACACAGAGACAGAGTCACCGAGACAGAGACACAGAGACAGGGGCAGAGACACAGAGACAGAGACAGAGACAGAGACATAAACAGAGACAGAGACAGAGACAGAGACAGAGACAAAGACAGAGACAGATACAGAGACTGAGACGGAGACAGAGACAGAGACGGAGACGGAGATTGAGGCAGAGACAGAGACAGAGACGGAGACAGAGGCAGAGACAGAGCCACGGACGGAGATAGAGACAGAGACAGAGGGAGAGACAGAGACAGAGACAGAGACAGAGACAGAGACAGAGACAGAGACTGAGACAGAAACAGCGACAGGCACAGGGAGAGGGACAGGGACAGAGACAGAGACAGGGACAGAGACAGAGACAGAGACAGATACAGAGGCAGAGACTGAGACTGAGACAGAGACAGAGACAGAGACAGAGACAGAGACAGAGACAGAGACAGAGACAGAGACAGAGACAGAGACAGAGACAGAGACAGAGACAGAGACAGAGACAGAGACAGAGACAGAGACAGAGACAGAGACAGAGACAGAGACAGAGATGCAGAGAGAGACACAGAGACAGAGACAGAGACGGAGACAGAGGCAGAGACAGACACAGAGACGGAGACAGAGACAGTGACAGAGACAGAGACAGAGACGGAGACAGAGACAGAGACGGAGACAGAGGCAAATAGACAGAGATTCAGGGAAAGAGACACAGAGACAGAGTCACCGAGACAGAGACACAGAGACAGGGGCAGAGACACAGAGACAGAGACCCAGAGACAGAGACAGAGACAGAGACATAAACAGAGACAGAGACAGAGACAGAGACAAAGACAGAGACAGATACAGAGACTGAGACGGAGACAAAGACAGAGACGGAGACGGAGATTGAGGCAGAGACAGAGACAGAGACGGAGACAGAGGCAGAGACAGAGCCACGGACGGAGATAGAGACAGAGACAGAGGGAGAGACAGAGACAGAGACAGAGACAGAGACAGAGACAGAGACAGAGACTGAGACAGAAACAGCGACAGGCACAGGGAGAGGGACAGGGACAGAGACAGAGACAGGGACAGAGACAGAGACAGAGACAGATACAGAGGCAGAGACTGAGACTGAGACAGAGACAGAGACAGAGACAGAGACAGAGACAGAGACAGAGACAGAGACAGAGACAGATACTGAGACAGAGACAGAGACAGAGACAGAGACGGAGACGGAGATAGAGGCAGAGACAGAGACAGAGACGGAGACAGAGGCAGAGACAGAGCCAGGGACGGAGATAGAGATAGAGACAGAGGGAGAGACAGCGACAGAGACAGAGACAGAGACAGAGACAGAGACAGAGGCAGAGACAGAGACAGAGACAGAGACAGAGACAGACACAGAGACGGAGACAAAGACCGAGACAGAGACAGAGGCGGAGACAGAGGCAGAGACAGAGCCAGGGACAGAGACGGAGACAGAGACAGAGACAGAGACAGAGACAGAGACAGAGACAGAGACAGAGGCAGAGACAGAGACAGAGACAGAGACTGAGACAGAGACAGAGACAGAATCAGAGACGGAGACAAAGACCGAGACAGAGGCAGAGACACAGACAGAGACAGAGACAGAGACAGAGACAGAGACAGAGACAGAGACAGAGACAGAGACAGAGACAGAGACAGAGACAGAGACAGAGACAGAGACAGAGACAGAGGCAGAGACAGAGACAGGAACAGAGACAGAGACAGACACAGAGACGGAGACAAAAACCGAGACAGACGCAGGGACTGAGACAGAGGCAGAGACAGCGACAGAGACAGAGATAGAGACAGAGACAGAGACAGAGACAGAGACAGAGACAGAGACAGAGACAGAGACAGAGACAGAGACAGAGACAGAGACAGAGACAGAGACAGACACAGAGACAGAGACAGAGACAGAGACAGAGACAGAGCCAGATACAGAGACAGAGACAGAGACAGAGACAGAGACAGAGACAGAGACAGAGACAGAGACAGAGACAGAGACAGAGACAGAGACAGAGACTGAGACAGAGACAGAGACAGAATCAGAGACGGAGACAAAGACCGAGACAGAGGCAGAGACACAGACAGAGACAGAGACAGAGACAGAGACAGAGACAGAGACAGAGACAGAGACAGAGACAGAGACAGAGACAGAGACAGAGACAGAGACTGATACAGAGACTGAGACGGAGACAGAGACATAGACGGAGACGGAGATAGAGGCAGAGACAGAGACAGAGACGGAGACAGAGGCAGAGACAGAGTCAGAGACAGAGACAGAGACAGAGACAGAGACGGAGACAGAGACAGAGACAGAGACAGAGACAGAGACAGAGGCAGAGACTGAGACTGAGACAGAGACAGAGACAGAAACAGAGACGGAGACAAAGACCGAGACAGAGGCAGAGACACAGACAGAGACAGAGACAGAGACAGAGACAGAGACAGAGACAGATACAGAGACTGAGACGGAGACAGAGACAGAGACGGAGACGGAGATAGAGGCAGAGACAGAGACTGAGACAGAGACAGAGACAGAGACAGATACAGAGACTGAGACGGAGACAGAGACAGAGACGGAGACGGAGATTGAGGCAGAGACAGAGACAGAGACGGAGACAGAGGCAGAGACAGAGCCACGGACGGAGATAGAGACAGAGACAGAGGGAGAGACAGAGACAGAGACAGAGACAGAGACAGAAACAGCGACAGGCACAGGGAGAGGGACAGGGACAGAGACAGAGACAGGGACAGAGACAGAGACAGAGACAGATACAGAGGCAGAGACTGAGACTGAGACAGAGACAGAGACAGAGACAGAGACAGAGACAGAGACAGAGGCAGAGACAGAGGCAGATACTGAGACAGAGACAGAGACAGAGACGGAGACGGAGATAGAGACAGAGACAGAGACAGAGACAGAGACAGAGACAGAGACAGAGACAGACACAGAGACAGAGACAGAGACAGAGACAGAGCCAGATACAGAGACAGAGACAGAGACTGATACAGAGACTGAGACGGAGACAGAGACATAGACGGAGACGGAGATAGAGGCAGAGACAGAGACAGAGACGGAGACAGAGGCAGAGACAGAGCCAGAGACAGAGACAGAGACAGAGACAGAGACAGAGACGGAGACAGAGACAGAGACAGAGACAGAGACAGAGACAGAGACAGAGGCAGAGACTGAGACTGAGACAGAGACAGAGACAGAAACAGAGACGGAGACAAAGACCGAGACAGAGGCAGAGACACAGACAGAGACAGAGACAGAGACAGAGACAGAGACAGAGACAGAGACAGAGACAGATACAGAGACTGAGACGGAGACAGAGACAGAGACAGAGACAGAGACACAGACAGAGACAGAGACAGAGAGAGACGCGCATGAGACAAAGACCGAGACAGAGGGGCAGGAGACATGGACGGAGACAAAGACGGAGACAAAGTCGTAGACAAAGACGGAGGCAAAGACGGAGACAAAGACGGAGACAAATATGCAGACACAGACGGAGACAAATACAGAGACAAAGACGGTGACAAATATAGAGACAAGGACAGGCACAAAGACGGAGACAAAGACAGTGACAAAGACGGAGACAAAGACGAAGACAAAGACGGAGGCAAAGACGGAGACAAAGACGGAGACAAAGATGGTTACACAGACGGATACAAATACGGAGACAAAGACAGGCACAAAGACGGAGAGAAAGACGAAGACAAAGACGGAGGCAGAGTGTAATATAGAGACAGAGACAGAGACACAGACAGAGACAGAGACAGAGACAGAGACACAGGTGCATGAGACAAAGACCGAGACAAAGGGGCAGGAGACATGGACGGAGACAAAGACGGTGACAAAGACGTAGACAAAGACGTAGACAAAGACGGAGACAATGACGCAGACGAAGAGGAAGACGATGACGGAGACAAAGACGGCGACAAAGAAGGAGACAAAGACGGAGACAAAGACGGAGACAAAGATGGAGACAAAGACAGAGACAAAGACGGAGACAGAGACAGAGACAGAGACAGAGACAGAGACAGAGACAGAGACAGAGACAGAGACAGAGACAGAGACAGAGACAGAGACAGAGACAGAGACGGAGACAGAGACAGAGACAGAGACAGAGTCAGAGACAGGGACAGGGACAGGGACAGAGACAGAGACAGAGACAGAGACAGAGACAGAGACAGAGACTGAGACAGAGACAGAGATGGAGCCAGAGACAGAGACAGAGACACAGACAGGGACAGGGACAGAGTCAGGGACAGAGACAAAGACAGAGACACAGGTGCATGAGACAAAGACCGAGACAGAGGGGCAGGAGACATGGACGGAGACAGAGACAGAGATGGAGACAGAGACAGAGACAGAGACAGAGACAGAGACAGAGACAGAGACAGACACAGAGACAGAGACAGGGACAGGGACAGGGACAGGGACAGGGACAGAGACAGTGGGAAAGGGAGAGACGGAGACAGAGGGGCAGGAGCCAAAGACGGAGACATTGACAGAGACAAAGACGAAGACAAAGGCGGAGACAGATACCGACACAGAGGCAGAGGCAGAGGCAGATACACAGACACAGACAGAGACAGAGACATAGACACAGACAGAGACAGAGGCGCATGAGACAAAGACCGAGACAGAGGGGCAGGAGACATGGACGGAGACAGAGACAGAGATGGAGACAGAGACAGAGACAGAGACAGAGACAGAGACAGAGACAGAGACTGAGATGGAACAGAGACAGAGACAGAGACAAAGACGGAGACGGAAACGGAGACAGAGACAGGGACAGAGACAGAGGCAGAGACAGAGGCAGAGACAGCGACAGAGACAGAGACAGAGATGAAGACAGAGACAGAGACAGAGACAGAGACAGAGACAGAGACAGAGACACACACAGAAACAGAGACAGAGACCCACACAGAGACAGAGACAGAGGCAGAGGCGCATGAGACAAAGACCGAGACAGAGGGGCAGGAGACGTGGACAGAGACATAGACGGAGACAAAGACGTAGACAAAGACGAAGACAAAGACGCAGACGAAGAGGAAGGCGACGACGGAGACAAGGACGGTGACAAAGACGGAGACAAAGACGGAGACACAGACGGAGACAGAGACCGGAACAGAGACAGAAACAGAGATAGGGACAGAGACAGGGACAGAGACAGAGACAGAGACACACACAGAGACAGAGACAGAGACCCACACAGAGACAGAGACAGAGGCAGAGGCGCATGAGACAAAGACCGAGACAGAGGGGCAGGAGACGTGGACGGAGACAAAGACGGAGACAAAGACGGTGACAAAGACGGAGACAAACACGGAGACGAGGAGGAAGGCGACGACGGTGACAAAGACGGAGACGAGGAGGAAGGCGACGACGGAGACAAAGACGGAGACAAAGGCGGAGACAAAGATAGAGACACAGACGGAGACAAAGACGGAGACAAAGACGGAGGCAAAGACGGAGAAAAAGACGGAGAAAAAGACGGAGACAAATGTGGAGACACAGACGGAGAAAAATACGGAAACAAAGACGGAGGCAAAGACGGAGACAAAGATGGAGACAAAGACAGAGACAGAGACAGAGACAGAGACAGAGACAGAGACAGAGACAGAGACAGAGTCAGAGTCAGAAACAGGGACAGGGACAGAGACAGAGACAGAGACAGAGACAGAGACAGAGACTGAGATGGAACAGAGACAGAGACAGAGACAAAGACGGAGACGGAAACGGAGACAGAGACAGGGACAGAGACAGAGGCAGAGACAGAGGCAGAGACAGCGACAGAGACAGAGACAGAGATGAAGACAGAGACAGAGACAGAGACAGAGACAGAGACAGAGACAGAGACACACACAGAAACAGAGACAGAGACCCACACAGAGACAGAGACAGAGGCAGAGGCGCATGAGACAAAGACCGAGACAGAGGGGCAGGAGACGTGGACAGAGACATAGACGGAGACAAAGACGTAGACAAAGACGAAGACAAAGACGCAGACGAAGAGGAAGGCGACGACGGAGACAAGGACGGTGACAAAGACGGAGACAAAGACGGAGACACAGACGGAGACAGAGACCGGAACAGAGACAGAAACAGAGATAGGGACAGAGACAGGGACAGAGACAGAGACAGAGACACACACAGAGACAGAGACAGAGACCCACACAGAGACAGAGACAGAGGCAGAGGCGCATGAGACAAAGACCGAGACAGAGGGGCAGGAGACGTGGACGGAGACAAAGACGGAGACAAAGACGGTGACAAAGACGGAGACAAACACGGAGACGAGGAGGAAGGCGACGACGGAGACAAAGACGGAGACGAGGAGGAAGGCGACGACGGAGACAAAGACGGAGACAAAGGCGGAGACAAAGATAGAGACACAGACGGAGACAAAGACGGAGACAAAGACGGAGGCAAAGACGGAGAAAAAGACGGAGAAAAAGACGGAGACAAATGTGGAGACACAGACGGAGAAAAATACGGAAACAAAGACGGAGGCAAAGACGGAGACAAAGATGGAGACAAAGACAGAGACAGAGACAGAGACAGAGACAGAGACAGAGACAGAGACAGAGACAGAGACAGAGACAGAGTCAGAGTCAGAAACAGGGACAGGGACAGAGACAGAGACAGAGACAGAGACAGAGACAGAGACAGAGACTGAGACAGAGACAGAGATGGAGCCAGAGACAGAGACAGAGACAGAGACGGAGACGGAGCAGAGACATGGACAGAGACAGAGGCAGAGACAGAGACAGAGACAGAGACAGAGACAGAGACAGAGACAGAGACAGAGACAGAGACAGAGACAGAGACAGAGACAGAGACAGAGATGGAGACAGAGACAGAGACAGAGACAGAGACAGAGACAGAGACAGAGACAGAGACAGAGACAGAGTCAGAGACAGAGACAGAGACAGAGACGGAGACGGAGACAGAGACAGAGACAGAGACAGAGGCAGAGACAGTGACAGAGACAGAGACAGAGTCAAAGACAGAGACAGAGACAGACACAGAGACAGAGACAGGGACAGGGACAGGGACAGGGACAGGGACAGTGACAGAGGGAAAGGGAGAGACGGAGACAGAGGGGCAGGAGCCAAAGACGGAGACATTGACAGAGACAAAGACGAAGACAAAGGCGGAGACAGATACCGACACAGAGGCAGAGGCAGAGGCAGAGACACAGACACAGACAGAGACAGAGACATAGACAGAGACAGAGACAGAGGCATATGAGACAAAGACCGAGACAGAGGGGCAGGAGACATGGACGGAGACAAAGACGCAGGCGAAGTGGAAGACGACGACGGAGACAAGGACGGTGACAAAGACGGAGACAAAGACGGAGACGAAGATGGAGACAAAGACAGAGAGAGAGGCAGAGGCGGAGACAGAGGCGGGAACAGAGACAGAGACAGAGACAGAGACAGAGACAGAGACAGAGACAGAGACAGAGACAGAGACAGAAACAGAGACAGAGACAGAGGCACAGACAGAGACAGAGACAGAGAGAGACGCGCATGAGACAAAGACCGAGACAGAGGGGCAGGAGACATGGACGGAGACAAAGACGGAGACAAAGATGGAGACAAAGACGGAGACAAAGACGTAGACCAAGACGGAGACAAAGACGGAGACGAAGTCGGTGACAAAGACGGAGACAAATACGGAGACGAAGAGGAAGACGACGATGGAGGCAAAGACGTGGACAAAGACGGAGACAAAGATGGATACACAGACGGATACAAATACGGAGAAAGACAGGCACAAAGACGGAGACAGAAACAGAGACAGAGACAGAGACAGAGACAGAGACAGAGACAGAGACAGAGACAGAGACAGAGACAGAGACAGAGACAGAGACAGAGACAGAGACAGAGACAGAGACAGAGACAGAGACAGAGACAGAGACAGAGACAGAGACAGAGACAGAGACAGAGACAGAGACAGAGACAGAGGCAGTGACAGAGACAGAGACAGAGACAGAGACAGAGACAGAGACTAAGACAGAGACAGAGACAGGGACAGGGACAGGGACAGAGCCCGATACAGAGGCAGAGACAGAGACATAGACACAGACAGAGACAGAGACAGAGACATAGACAGAGACAGAGGCGCATGAGACAAAGACCAACACAGAGGGGCAGGAGACATGGACGGGGACAAAGGCGGAGACAAAGAAGTAGACAAAGACGGAGACAAAGACGGAGACAAAGACGCAGACGAAGAGCAAGACGACGACGGAGAAAAAGATGGTGACAAAGACGGAGACAAAGACGGAGACAAAGATGGAGACAAAGACAGAGACAGAGGCAGAGGCGGAGACAGAGACAGAGACAGAGAAAGAGACAGAGACAGAGACAGAGACACAGACAGAGACAGAGACAAAGACAGAGACAGAGACAGGGACAGAGACAGAGTCAGAGACAGAGACAGAGACAGAGACAGAGACAGAGACAGAGACAGAGACAGAGACAGAGACAGTGACAGAGATAGAGACAAAGATGGAGACAAAAAGAGAGACAAGTAGGAAGACAAAGACGGAGGCAAAGACGGAGACAAAGGCTGAGACAAAGACGGAGGCAAAGACGGAGACAAAGACGGAGACAAAGATGGAGACAAAGACAGAGACAAAGACGGAGACAGAGACAGAGACAGAGACAGAGGCAGAGACAGAGACAGAGACAGACACAGAGACAGAGACGGAGACGGAGACAGAGACGGGGACAGAGACAGAGACAGAGACAGAGACAGAGACAGAGACAGAGACAGAGACAGAGACAGAGACAGAGACAGAGACAGAGACAGAGACAGAGACAGAGACAGAGACAGAGACAGAGACAGAGACATAGACAGAGACAGAGACAGGGACAGGGACAGAGACAGAGACAGAGACAGAGATGGAGACAGAGACAGAGACAGTGACAGAGATGGAGACAGAGACAGAGACGGAGACGGAGACAAAGACGGGGACAGAGACAGAGACAGGGACAGAGACAGAGACAGAGACAGGGACGGAGACGGAGACAGAGACAGAGACAGAGACAGAGGCAGAGACAGTGACAGAGACAGAGACATAGACACAGACAGAGACAGAGGCGCATGAGACAAAGACCGAGACTGAGGGGCAGGAGACATGGACGGAGACAGAGACAGAGACAGAGATGGAGACAGAGACAGAGACAGTGACAGAGATGGAGACAGAGACAGAGACGGAGACGGAGACAAAGACGGGGACAGAGACAGAGACAGGGACAGAGACAGAGACAGAGACAGGGACAGGGACAGAGACAGAGACAGGGACAGGGACAGAGCCCGATACAGAGGCAGAGACAGAGACATACACACAGACAGAGGCAGACACAGAGACATACACACAGACAGAGACAGAGGCGCATGAGACAAAGACCGAGACTGAGGGGCAGGAGACATGGACGGAGACAGAGACAGAGATGGAGACAGAGACAGAGACAGAGACAGAGACGGAGACAGAGACAAAGACGGAGAAAAAGACGGAGACAAAAACAGAGATAAATAGGAAGACAAAGACGGAGACAAAGACGGAGACAAATGTGGAGACACAGACGGAGAAAAATACGGAAACAAAGACGGAGGCAAAGACGGAGACAAAGATGGAGACAAAGACAGAGACAGAGACAGAGACAGAGACAGAGACAGAGACAGAGACAGAGACAGAGACAGAGTCAGAGTCAGAAACAGGGACAGGGACAGAGACAGAGACAGAGACAGAGACAGAGACAGAGACAGACACTGAGACAGAGACAGAGATGGAGCCAGAGACAGAGACAGAGACAGAGACGGAGACGGAGCAGAGACATGGACAGAGACAGAGGCAGAGACAGAGACAGAGACAGAGACAGAGACAGAGACAGAGACAGAGACAGAGACAGAGACAGAGACAGAGACAGAGACAGAGACAGAGACAGAGACAGAGATGGAGACAGAGACAGAGACAGAGACAGAGACAGAGACAGAGACAGAGACAGAGACAGAGACAGAGACAGAGACAGAGTCAGAGACAGAGACAGAGACAGAGACGGAGACGGAGACAGAGACAGAGACAGAGACAGAGGCAGAGACAGTGACAGAGACAGAGACATAGACACAGACAGAGACAGAGGCGCATGAGACAAAGACCGAGACTGAGGGGCAGGACACATGGACGGAGACAGAGACAGAGACAGAGACAGAGACAGAGACAGAGACAGAGACAGAGACAGAGACGGAGACAGAGACAAAGACGGAGACAGAGACAGAGACAGAGACAGAGACAAAGACAGAGACAGAGACAGGGACAGAGACAGAGTCAGAGACAGAGACAGAGACAGAGACAGAGACAGAGACAGAGACAGTGACAGAGATAGAGACAAAGATGGAGACAAAAAGAGAGACAAGTAGGAAGACAAAGACGGAGGCAAAGACGGAGACAAAGGCTGAGACAAAGACGGAGGCAAAGACGGAGACAAAGACGGAGACAAAGATGGAGACAAAGGCAGAGACAAAGACGGAGACAGAGACAGAGACAGAGACAGAGGCAGAGACAGAGACAGAGACAGACACAGAGACAGAGACGGAGACGGAGACAGAGACGGGGACAGAGACAGAGACAGAGACAGAGACAGAGACAGAGACAGAGACAGAGACAGAGACAGAGACAGAGACAGAGACGGAGACAGAGACAGAGACAGAGACATAGACAGAGACAGAGACAGGGACAGGGACAGAGACAGAGACAGAGACAGAGATGGAGACAGAGACAGAGACAGAGACAGAGATGGAGACAGAGACAGAGACGGAGACGGAGACAAAGACGGGGACAGAGACAGAGACAGGGACAGAGACAGAGACAGAGACAGGGACAGGGACAGAGACAGAGACAGGGACAGGGACAGAGCCCGATACAGAGGCAGAGACAGAGACATACACACAGACAGAGGCAGACACAGAGACATACACACAGACAGAGACAGAGGCGCATGAGACAAAGACCGAGACTGAGGGGCAGGAGACATGGACGGAGACAGAGACAGAGATGGAGACAGAGACAGAGACAGAGACAGAGACGGAGACAGAGACAAAGACGGAGAAAAAGACGGAGACAAAAACAGAGATAAATAGGAAGACAAAGACGGAGACAAAGACGGAGACAAAGACGGAGACAAAGACGGAGACAAAGACGAAGACAAAGACGGAGGCAAAGACGGAGACAAAGACGAAGACAAAGACGGAGGCAAAGACGGAGACAAAGACGGAGAGAAAGATGGTTACACAGACGGATACAAATACGGAGACAAAGACAGGCACAAAGACGGAGACAAAGACGAAGACAAAGACGGAGACAGAGTGTAATATAGAGACAGAGACAGAGATAGGGACAGAGACAGAGGTGCATGAGACAAAGACCGAGACAGAGCGGCAGGAGACATGGACGTAGACAAAGACGGAGGCAAAGACGGAGACAAAGACGGAGACAAATATGGAGACACAGACGGAGACAAATACAGAGACAAAGACGGTGACAAATATGGAAACAAAGACAGCCACAAAGACGGCGGCAAAGACGGAGACAAAGACGGAGACAAAGATGGAGACAAAGACAGAGACAAAGACGGAGACAGAGACAGAGACAGAGACAGAGGCAGAGACAGAGACAGAGACAGAGACAGAGACAGAGACAGAGACAGAGACAGAGACAGAGACAGGGACAGGGACAGAGACAGAGACAGAGACAGAGACAGAGACAGAGACTAAGACAGAGACAGAGACAGGGACAGGGACAGGGACAGAGCCCGATACAGAGGCAGAGACAGAGACGTAGACACAGACAGAGACAGAGGCGCATGAGACAAAGACCGAGACTGAGGGGCAGGAGACATGGACGGAGACAGAGACAGAGACAGAGACAGAGACAGAGACAGAGACAGAGACAGAGACAGAGACGGAGACAGAGACAAAGACGGAGACAGAGACAGAGACAGAGACAGAGACGGAGACAGAGACAGAGACAGAGACAGAGTCAGAGACAGGGACAGGGACAGGGACAGAGACAGAGACAGAGACAGAGACAGAGACAGAGACTGAGACAGAGACAGAGATGGAGCCAGAGACAGAGACAGAGACACAGACAGGGACAGGGACAGAGTCAGGGACAGAGACAAAGACAGAGACACAGGTGCATGAGACAAAGACCGAGACAGAGGGGCAGGAGACATGGACGGAGACAGAGACAGAGATGGAGACAGAGACAGAGACAGAGACAGAGACAGAGACAGAGACAGAGACAGACACAGAGACAGAGACAGGGACAGGGACAGGGACAGGGACAGGGACAGAGACAGTGGGAAAGGGAGAGACGGAGACAGAGGGGCAGGAGCCAAAGACGGAGACATTGACAGAGACAAAGACGAAGACAAAGGCGGAGACAGATACCGACACAGAGCCAGAGGCAGAGGCAGATACACAGACACAGACAGAGACAGAGACATAGACACAGACAGAGACAGAGGCGCATGAGACAAAGACCGAGACAGAGGGGCAGGAGACATGGACGGAGACAGAGACAGAGATGGAGACAGAGACAGAGACAGAGACAGAGACAGCGACAGAGACAGAGACAGAGATGAAGACAGAGACAGAGACAGAGACAGAGACAGAGACAGAGACAGAGACACACACAGAAACAGAGACAGAGACCCACACAGAGACAGAGACAGAGGCAGAGGCGCATGAGACAAAGACCGAGACAGAGGGGCAGGAGACGTGGACAGAGACATAGACGGAGACAAAGACGTAGACAAAGACGAAGACAAAGACGCAGACGAAGAGGAAGGCGACGACGGAGACAAGGACGGTGACAATGACGGAGACAAAGACGGAGACACAGACGGAGACAGAGACCGGAACAGAGACAGAAACAGAGATAGGGACAGAGACAGGGACAGAGACAGAGACAGAGACACACACAGAGACAGAGACAGAGACCCACACAGAGACAGAGACAGAGGCAGAGGCGCATGAGACAAAGACCGAGACAGAGGGGCAGGAGACGTGGACGGAGACAAAGACGGAGACAAAGACGGTGACAAAGACGGAGACAAACACGGAGACGAGGAGGAAGGCGACGACGGAGACAAAGACGGAGACGAGGAGGAAGGCGACGACGGAGACAAAGACGGAGACAAAGGCGGAGACAAAGATAGAGACACAGACGGAGACAAAGACGGAGACAAAGACGGAGGCAAAGACGGAGAAAAAGACGGAGACAAATGTGGAGACACAGACGGAGAAAAATACGGAAACAAAGACGGAGGCAAAAACGGAGACAAAGATGGAGACAAAGACAGAGACAGAGACAGAGACAGAGACAGAGACAGAGACAGAGACAGAGACAGAGACAGAGTCAGAGTCAGAAACAGGGACAGGGACAGAGACAGAGACAGAGACAGAGACAGAGACAGAGACAGAGACTGAGACAGAGACAGAGATGGAGCCAGAGACAGAGACAGAGACAGAGACGGAGACGGAGCAGAGACATGGACAGAGACAGAGGCAGAGACAGAGACAGAGACAGAGACAGAGACAGAGACAGAGACAGAGACAGAGACAGAGACAGAGACAGAGACAGAGACAGAGACAGAGATGGAGACAGAGACAGAGACAGAGACAGAGACAGAGACAGAGACAGAGACAGAGACAGAGACAGAGTCAGAGACAGAGACAGAGACAGAGACGGAGACGGAGACAGAGACAGAGACAGAGACAGAGGCAGAGACAGTGACAGAGACAGAGACAGAGTCAAAGACAGAGACAGAGACAGACACAGAGACAGAGACAGGGACAGGGACAGGGACAGGGACAGGGACAGTGACAGAGGGAAAGGGAGAGACGGAGACAGAGGGGCAGGAGCCAAAGACGGAGACATTGACAGAGACAAAGACGAAGACAAAGGCGGAGACAGATACCGACACAGAGGCAGAGGCAGAGGCAGAGACACAGACACAGACAGAGACAGAGACATAGACAGAGACAGAGACAGAGGCATATGAGACAAAGACCGAGACAGAGGGGCAGGAGACATGGACGGAGACAAAGACGCAGGCGAAGTGGAAGACGACGACGGAGACAAGGACGGTGACAAAGACGGAGACAAAGACGGAGACGAAGATGGAGACAAAGACAGAGAGAGAGGCAGAGGCGGAGACAGAGGCGGGAACAGAGACAGAGACAGAGACAGAGACAGAGACAGAGACAGAGACAGAGACAGAAACAGAGACAGAGACAGAGGCACAGACAGAGACAGAGACAGAGAGAGACGCGCATGAGACAAAGACCGAGACAGAGGGGCAGGAGACATGGACGGAGACAAAGACGGAGACAAAGATGGAGACAAAGACGGAGACAAAGACGTAGACCAAGACGGAGACAAAGACGGAGACGAAGTCGGTGACAAAGACGGAGACAAATACGGAGACGAAGAGGAAGACGACGATGGAGGCAAAGACGTGGACAAAGACGGAGACAAAGATGGATACACAGACGGATACAAATACGGAGAAAGACAGGCACAAAGACGGAGACAGAAACAGAGACAGAGACAGAGACAGAGACAGAGACAGAGACAGAGACAGAGACAGAGACAGAGACAGAGACAGAGACAGAGACAGAGACAGAGACAGAGACAGAGACAGAGACAGAGACAGAGACAGAGACAGAGACAGAGACAGAGACAGAGGCAGTGACAGAGACAGAGACAGAGACAGAGACAGAGACAGAGACAGAGACAGTGACAGAGATAGAGACAAAGATGGAGACAAAAAGAGAGACAAGTAGGAAGACAAAGACGGAGGCAAAGACGGAGACAAAGGCTGAGACAAAGACGGAGGCAAAGACGGAGACAAAGACGGAGACAAAGATGGAGACAAAGACAGAGACAAAGACGGAGACATAGACAGAGACAGAGACAGGGACAGGGACAGAGACAGAGACAGAGACAGAGATGGAGACAGAGACAGAGACAGAGACAGAGATGGAGACAGAGACAGAGACGGAGACGGAGACAAAGACGGGGACAGAGACAGAGACAGGGACAGAGACAGAGACAGAGACAGGGACAGGGACAGAGACAGAGACAGGGACAGGGACAGAGCCCGATACAGAGGCAGAGACAGAGACATACACACAGACAGAGGCAGACACAGAGACATACACACAGACAGAGACAGAGGCGCATGAGACAAAGACCGAGACTGAGGGGCAGGAGACATGGACGGAGACAGAGACAGAGATGGAGACAGAGACAGAGACAGAGACAGAGACGGAGACAGAGACAAAGACGGAGAAAAAGACGGAGACAAAAACAGAGATAAATAGGAAGACAAAGACGGAGACAAAGACGGAGACAAAGACGGAGACAAAGACGGAGACAAAGACGAAGACAAAGACGGAGGCAAAGACGGAGACAAAGACGAAGACAAAGACGGAGGCAAAGACGGAGACAAAGACGGAGAGAAAGATGGTTACACAGACGGATACAAATACGGAGACAAAGACAGGCACAAAGACGGAGACAAAGACGAAGACAAAGACGGAGACAGAGTGTAATATAGAGACAGAGACAGAGACAGAGATAGGGACAGAGACAGAGGTGCATGAGACAAAGACCGAGACAGAGCGGCAGGAGACATGGACGTAGACAAAGACGGAGGCAAAGACGGAGACAAAGACGGAGACAAATATGGAGACACAGACGGAGACAAATACAGAGACAAAGACGGTGACAAATATGGAAACAAAGACAGCCACAAAGACGGCGGCAAAGACGGAGACAAAGACGGAGACAAAGATGGAGACAAAGACAGAGACAAAGACGGAGACAGAGACAGAGACAGAGACAGAGGCAGAGACAGAGACAGAGACAGAGACAGAGACAGAGACAGAGACAGAGACAGAGACAGGGACAGGGACAGAGACAGAGACAGAGACAGAGACAGAGACAGAGACTAAGACAGAGACAGAGACAGGGACAGGGACAGGGACAGAGCCCGATACAGAGGCAGAGACAGAGACATAGACACAGACAGAGACAGAGGCGCATGAGACAAAGACCGAGACTGAGGGGCAGGAGACATGGACGGAGACAGAGACAGAGATGGAGACAGAGACAGAGACAGAGACAGAGACAGAGACGGAGACAGAGACAAAGACGGAGAAAAAGACGGAGACAAAAACGGAGATAAGTAGGAAGACAAAGACGGAGACAAAGACGGAGACAAAGACGGAGGCAAAGACGGAGACAAGGACGGAGGCAAAGACGGAGACAAGGACGGAGACAAAGACGGAGACAAAGACGGAGACGAAGAGGAAGACGACGACGGAGACAAAGACGGAGACAGAGACACAGGCAGAGGCGGAGACAGAGACGGGAACAGAGACAAAGACAGAGACAGAGACAGAGACAGAGACAGAGACAGAGACTGAGACAGAGACAGAAATGGAGCCAGAGACAGAGACAGAGACAGAGACGGAGACGGAGCAGAGACATGGACAGAGACAGAGGCAGAGACAGAGACAGAGACAGAGACAGAGACAGGGACAGAGATAGGGACAGAGACAGAGGCAGAGGCAGAGACAGAGACAGAGACAGAGACAGAGACAGAGATGGAGACAGAGACAGAGACGGAGACGGAGACAGAGACGGGGACAGAGACCGAGGCAGAGACAGAGACAGGGACAGAGACAGAGACAGAGACAGAGACAGAGACAGAGACAGAGACAGAGGCAGAGACAGAGACAGAGACGGTGACGGAGACAGAGACGGGGACAGAGACAGAGGCAGAGACAGAGACAGGGACAGAGACAGAGACAGAGACAGAGACAGAGACAGAGACAGAGATGGAGCCAGAGACAGAGACAGAGACACAGACAGAGACAGAGACAGAGAGAGACGCGCATGAGACAAAGGCCGAGACAGAGGGGCAGGAGACATGGACGGAGACAAAGACGGAGACAAAGACGTAGACAAAGACGGAGGCAAAGACGGAGACAAAGACGGATACAAATATGGAGACACAGACGGAGACAAATACAGAGACAAAGACGGTGACAAATATGGAGACAAAGACAGGCGCAAAGACGGAGACAAAGACAGAGACACGGACGGAGACAAATACGGAGGCAACGTCGGTGACAAAGACGGAGACAAAGACGGAGACGAAGAGGAAGACGACGACGGAGTCAAAGACGGAGACAAAGGTGGAGACAAAGATAGAGACACAGACGGAGGCAAAGACGGAGACAAAGACGGAGACAAAGACGGAGACGAAGATGGAGACAAAGACGGAGACAGAGGCAGAGGCGGAGATAGAGGCGGGAACAGAGACAGAGACAGAGATAGGAACAGAGACAGAGGCAGAGACAGAGACAGAGACAGAGACAGAGACAGAGAAAGTGACAGAGACAGAGACGGAGACAGAGACACAGACAGAGACAGAGACAGAGACAGAGACTGAGACAGAGACAGAGATGGAGCCAGAGACAGAGACAGAGACAGAGACAGAGACAGAGACGGAGACAGAGACAGAGACAGAGACAGAGTCAGAGACAGGGACAGGGACAGGGACAGAGACAGAGACAGAGACAGAGACAGAGACAGAGACTGAGACAGAGACAGAGATGGAGCCAGAGACAGAGACAGAGACAGAGACAGAGACACAGACAGGGACAGGGACAGAGACAGAGACAGAGACAGAGACAGAGACAGAGATAGAGATAGAGACAGAGACAGAGACAGAGACAGAGACAGAGACAGAGACAGAGACAGAGACAGAGACAGAGATGGAGACAGAGTCAGGGACAGAGACAGAGACTGAGACAGAGACAGAGACTGAGACTGAGACAGAGACAGAGACAGAGACAGAGACAGAGACGGAAATAGAGACAGAGACAGAGACAGAGACAGAAACAGAGACAGAGACAGAGACACAGACAGAGACAGAGACAGAGAGAGACGCGCATGAGACAAAGACCGAGACAGAGGGGCAGGAGACATGGACGGAGACAAAGACGGAGACAAAGTCGTAGACAAAGACGGAGGCAAAGACGGAGACAAAGACGGAGACAAATATGCAGACACAGACGGAGACAAATACAGAGACAAAGACGGTGACAAATATAGAGACAAGGACAGGCACAAAGACGGAGACAAAGACAGTGACAAAGACGGAGACAAAGACGAAGACAAAGACGGAGGCAAAGACGGAGACAAAGACGGAGACAAAGATGGTTACACAGACGGATACAAATACGGAGACAAAGACAGGCACAAAGACGGAGAGAAAGACGAAGACAAAGACGGAGGCAGAGTGTAATATAGAGACAGAGACAGAGACACAGACAGAGACAGAGACAGAGACAGAGACACAGGTGCATGAGACAAAGACCGAGACAAAGGGGCAGGAGACATGGACGGAGACAGAGACGGTGACAAAGACGTAGACAAAGACGTAGACAAAGACGGAGACAATGACGCAGACGAAGAGGAAGACGATGACGGAGACAAAGACGGCGACAAAGACGGAGACAAAGACGGAGACAAAGACGGAGACAAAGATGGAGACAAAGACAGAGACAAAGACGGAGACAGAGACAGAGACAGAGACAGAGACAGAGACAGAGACAGAGACAGAGACAGAGACAGAGACAGAGACAGAGACAGAGACAGAGACAGAGACAGAGACAGAGACAGAGACAGAGACAGAGACGGAGACAGAGACAGAGACAGAGACAGAGTCAGAGACAGGGACAGGGACAGGGACAGAGACAGAGACAGAGACAGAGACAGAGACAGAGACTGAGACAGAGACAGAGATGGAGCCAGAGACAGAGACAGAGACAGAGACAGAGACACAGACAGGGACAGGGACAGAGTCAGGGACAGAGACAAAGACAGAGACACAGGTGCATGAGACAAAGACCGAGACAGAGGGGCAGGAGACATGGACGGAGACAGAGACAGAGATGGAGACAGAGACAGAGACAGAGACAGAGACAGAGACAGAGACAGAGACAGAGACAGACACAGAGACAGAGACAGGGACAGGGACAGGGACAGGGACAGGGACAGAGACAGTGGGAAAGGGAGAGACGGAGACAGAGGGGCAGGAGCCAAAGACGGAGACATTGACAGAGACAAAGACGAAGACAAAGGCGGAGACAGATACCGACACAGAGGCAGAGGCAGAGGCAGATACACAGACACAGACAGAGACAGAGACATAGACACAGACAGAGACAGAGGCGCATGAGACAAAGACCGAGACAGAGGGGCAGGAGAGATGGACGGAGACAGAGACAGAGATGGAGACAGAGACAGAGACAGAGACAGAGACAGAGACAGAGACAGAGACTGAGATGGAACAGAGACAGAGACAGAGACAAAGACGGAGACGGAAACGGAGACAGAGACAGGGACAGAGACAGAGGCAGAGACAGAGACAGAGACAGCGACAGAGACAGAGACAGAGATGAAGACAGAGACAGAGACAGAGACAGAGACAGAGACAGAGACAGAGACAGAGACACACACAGAAACAGAGACAGAGACCCACACAGAGACAGAGACAGAGGCAGAGGCGCATGAGACAAAGACCGAGACAGAGGGGCAGGAGACGTGGACAGAGACATAGACGGAGACAAAGACGTAGACAAAGACGAAGACAAAGACGCAGACGAAGAGGAAGGCGACGACGGAGACAAGGACGGTGACAAAGACGGAGACAAAGACGGAGACACAGACGGAGACAGAGACCGGAACAGAGACAGAAACAGAGATAGGGACAGAGACAGGGACAGAGACAGAGACAGCGGCGCATGAGACAAAGACCGAGACAGAAGGGCAGGAGACATGGACGGAGACATAGACGGAGACAAAGACGTAGACAAAGACGAAGACAAAGACGCAGACGAAGAGGAAGGCGACGACGGATACAAGGACGGTGACAAAGACGGAGACAAAGACGGAGACGAAGATGGAGACAAAGACAGAGACAGAGGCAGAGGCGGAGACAGAGGCGGGAACAGAGACAGAGACAGAAATAGGGACAGAGACAGAGGCAGAGACAGAGACAGAGACAGAGACAGAGACAGAGACAGAGACAGAGACAGAGACAGAGACAGAGACAGAGACAGAGACAGAGACAGAGACAGAGACAGAGACAGAGACAGAGACGGAGACAGAGACAGAGACAGAGACAGAGTCAGAGACAGGGACAGGGACAGGGACAGAGACAGAGACAGAGACAGAGACAGAGACAGAGACTGAGACAGAGACAGAGATGGAGCCAGAGACAGAGACAGAGACAGAGACAGAGACACAGACAGGGACAGGGACAGAGTCAGGGACAGAGACAAAGACAGAGACACAGGTGCATGAGACAAAGACCGAGACAGAGGGGCAGGAGACATGGACGGAGACAGAGACAGAGATGGAGACAGAGACAGAGACAGAGACAGAGACAGAGACAGAGACAGAGACAGACACAGAGACAGAGACAGGGACAGGGACAGGGACAGGGACAGGGACAGAGACAGTGGGAAAGGGAGAGACGGAGACAGAGGGGCAGGAGCCAAAGACGGAGACATTGACAGAGACAAAGACGAAGACAAAGGCGGAGACAGATACCGACACAGAGGCAGAGGCAGAGGCAGATACACAGACACAGACAGAGACAGAGACATAGACACAGACAGAGACAGAGGCGCATGAGACAAAGACCGAGACAGAGGGGCAGGAGACATGGACGGAGACAGAGACAGAGATGGAGACAGAGACAGAGACAGAGACAGAGACAGAGACAGAGACAGAGACTGAGATGGAACAGAGACAGAGACAGAGACAAAGACGGAGACGGAAACGGAGACAGAGACAGGGACAGAGACAGAGGCAGAGACAGAGACAGAGACAGCGACAGAGACAGAGACAGAGATGAAGACAGAGACAGAGACAGAGACAGAGACACACACAGAAACAGAGACAGAGACCCACACAGAGACAGAGACAGAGGCAGAGGCGCATGAGACAAAGACCGAGACAGAGGGGCAGGAGACGTGGACAGAGACATAGACGGAGACAAAGACGTAGACAAAGACGAAGACAAAGACGCAGACGAAGAGGAAGGCGACGACGGAGACAAGGACGGTGACAAAGACGGAGACAAAGACGGAGACACAGACGGAGACAGAGACCGGAACAGAGACAGAAACAGAGATAGGGACAGAGACAGGGACAGAGACAGAGACAGCGGCGCATGAGACAAAGACCGAGACAGAAGGGCAGGAGACATGGACGGAGACATAGACGGAGACAAAGACGTAGACAAAGACGAAGACAAAGACGCAGACGAAGAGGAAGGCGACGACGGATACAAGGACGGTGACAAAGACGGAGACAAAGACGGAGACGAAGATGGAGACAAAGACAGAGACAGAGGCAGAGGCGGAGACAGAGGCGGGAACAGAGACAGAGACAGAAATAGGGACAGAGACAGAGGCAGAGACAGAGACAGAGACAGAGACAGAGACAGAGACAGAGACAGAGAAAGTGACAGAGACCGAGACGGAGACAGAGACACAGACAGAGACAGAGAGAGCGACAGAAACAGAGGGGCAGGAGACAAAGGCGGTGACCGTTGGGGCAGGAGACAAAGACGGAGACAAAGATGGAGACACAGACGGAGACAAATACGGAGACAAAGACGGTGACAAAGACGGAGACAAAGACGGAGACAAATACGGAGACAAAAACGGTGACAAAGACGGAGACAAAGACGGAGACGAGGAGGAAGGCGACGACGGAGACAAAGACGGAGACAAAGGCGGAGACAAAGATAGAGACACAGACGGAGACAAATACGGAGACAAAGACGGAGAAAAAGACGGAGACAAATGTGGAGACACAGACGGAGAAAAATACGGAAACAAAGACGGAGGCAAAGACGGAGACAAAGATGGAGACAAAGACAGAGACAGAGACAGAGACAGAGACAGAGACAGAGACAGAGTCAGAGTCAGAAACAGGGACAGGGACAGAGACAGAGACAGAGACAGAGACAGAGACAGAGACAGAGACTGAGACAGAGACAGAGATGGAGCCAGAGACAGAGACAGAGACAGAGACGGAGACGGAGCAGAGACATGGACAGAGACAGAGGCAGAGACAGAGACAGAGACAGAGACAGAGACAGAGACAGAGACAGAGACAGAGACAGAGACAGAGATGGAGACAGAGACAGGGACAGGGACAGGGACAGGGACAGGGACAGAGACAGAGGGAAAGGGAGAGACGGAGACAGAAGGGCAGGAGACAAAGACGGAGACATTGACAGAGACAAAGACGAAGACAAAGGCGGAGACAGATACCGATACAGAGGCAGAGGCAGAGGCAGAGACACAGACAGAGACAGAGACATAGACAGAGACAGAGACAGAGGCATATGAGACAAAGACCGAGACAGAGGGGCAGGAGACATGGACGGAGACAACGACGCAGGCGAAGTGGAAGACGACGACGGAGACAAAGACGGTGACAAAGACGGAGACAAAGTCGGTGATAAGGATGGAGACAAAGACAGAGACAGAGGCAGAGGCGGAGACAGAGACGGGAACAGAGACAGGGACAGAGATAGGGACAGAGACAGAGGCAGAGACAGAGACAGAGACAGAGACAGAGACAGAGACAGAGATAGAGACAGAGACAGAGACATAGACAGAGACAAAGACGGAGACAAAAACAGAGACAAGTAGGAAGACAGAGACGGAGAAAAAGATGGAGACAAAGACCGAGACCAAGACGGAGGCAAAGACGGAGACAAAGACGGAGATAAAGGTGGAGACACAGACAGAGACAAATACGGAGACAAAGGGAGAGACAAAGGCGGAGACAGAGACAGAGACAGAGACAGAGACAGAGACAGAGACAGAGACAGAGACAGAGATGGAGACAGATACAGAGACAGAGACAGAGACAGAGACAGAGACGCAGACGGAGACAGAGACGGAGACGGAGACAGAGACGGGGACAGAGACAGAGACAGGGACAGAGACAGAGACAGAGACAGGGACAGGGACAGAGCCCGATACAGAGGCAGAGACAGAGACATAGACACAGACAGAGACAGAGGCGCATGAGACAAAGACCGAGACTGACGGGCAGGAGACATGGACGGAGACAGAGACAGAGATGGAGACTGAGACAGAGACAGAGACAGAGACAGGGACAGAGACGGAGACAGAAACAGAGACAGAGACAGAGACACAGACAGAGACAGAGACAGAGAGAGACGCGCATGAGACAAAGGCCGAGACAGAGGGGCAGGTGACATGGACGGAGACAAAGACGGAGACAAAGACGTAGACAAAGATGGAGGCAAAGACGGAGACAAAGACGGATACAAATATGGAGACACAGACGGAGACAAATACAGAGACAAAGACGGTGACAAATATGGAGACAAAGACAGGCGCGAAGACGGAGGCAAAGACAGAGACAAAGACGGAGACAAAGACGAAGACAAAGACGGAGGCAAAGACGGAGACAAAGACGGAGACAAAGATGGTTACACAGACGGATACAAATACGGAGACAAAGACAGGCACAAAGACGGAGACAAAGGCGAAGACAAAGACGGAGACAGAGTGTAATATAGAGACAGAGACAGAGACACAGACAGAGACAGAGACAGAGACACAGGTGCATGAGACAAAGACCGAGACAAAGGGGCAGGAGACATGGACGGAGACAAAGACGGTGACAAAGACGTAGACAAAGACGTAGACAAAGACGGAGACAGTGACGGAGACAAAGGCGGAGACGAAGAGGAAGACGACGACGGAGACAAAGACGGAGACAAAGACGGTGACAAAGACGGAGACAAAGATGGAGACAAAGACAGAGACAGAGACAGAGACAGAGACAGAGACAGAGACTGAGACAGAGACAGAGATGGAGCCAGAGACAGAGACAGAGACAGAGACGGAGACGGAGCAGAGACATGGACAGAGACAGAGGCAGAGACAGAGACAGAGACAGAGACAGAGACAGAGACAGAGACAGAGACAGAGACAGAGACAGAGACAGAGACAGAGACAGAGACAGAGACAGAGACAGAGACAGAGATGGAGACAGAGACAGAGACAGAGGCAGAGACAGAGACAGAGACAGAGTCAGAGACAGAGACAGAGACAGAGACGGAGACGGAGACAGAGACAGAGACAGAGACAGAGGCAGAGACAGTGACAGAGACAGAGACAGAGTCAAAGACAGAGACAGAGACAGACACAGAGACAGAGACAGGGACAGGGACAGGGACAGGGACAGGGACAGAGACAGAGGGAAAGGGAGAGACGGAGACAGAGGGGCAGGAGCCAAAGACGGAGACATTGACAGAGACAAAGACGAAGACAAAGGCGGAGACAGATACCGACACAGAGGCAGAGGCAGAGGCAGAGACACAGACACAGACAGAGACAGAGACATAGACAGAGACAGAGACAGAGGCATATGAGACAAAGACCGAGACAGAGGGGCAGGAGACATGGACGGAGACAGAGACAGAGATGGAGACAGAGACAGAGACAGAGACAGAGACAGAGACAGAGACAGAGACTGAGATGGAGACAGAGACAGAGACAGAGACAAAGACGGAGACGGAAACGGAGACAGAGACAGGGACAGAGACAGAGGCAGAGACAGAGACAGAGACAGCGACAGAGACAGAGACAGAGATGGAGCCAGAGACAGAGACAGAGACAGAGACGGAGACGGAGCAGAGACATGGACAGAGACAGAGGCAGAGACAGAGACAGAGACAGAGACAGAGACACAGACAGAGACAGAGACAGAGACAGAGACAGAGACAGAGACAGAGACAGAGACAGAGACAGAGACAGAGATGGAGACAGAGACAGAGACAGAGACAGAGACAGAGACAGAGACAGAGACAGAGACAGAGACAGAGACAGAGACAGAGACAGAGACGGAGACAGAGACAGAGACAGAGACAGAGTCAAAGACAGAGACAGAGACAGACACAGAGACAGAGACAGGGACAGGGACAGGGACAGGGACAGGGACAGAGACAGAGGGAAAGGGAGAGACGGAGACAGAAGGGCAGGAGACAAAGACGGAGACATTGACAGAGACAAAGACGAAGACAAAGGCGGAGACAGATACCGATACAGAGGCAGAGGCAGAGGCAGAGACACAGACAGAGACAGAGACATAGACAGAGACAGAGACAGAGGCATATGAGACAAAGACCGAGACAGAGGGGCAGGAGACATGGACGGAGACAACGACGCAGGCGAAGTGGAAGACGACGACGGAGACAAAGACGGTGACAAAGACGGAGACAAAGTCGGTGATAAGGATGGAGACAAAGACAGAGACAGAGGCAGAGGCGGAGACAGAGACGGGAACAGAGACAGGGACAGAGATAGGGACAGAGACAGAGGCAGAGACAGAGACAGAGACAGAGACAGAGACAGAGACAGAGACAGAGATAGAGACAGAGACAGAGACATAGACAGAGACAAAGACGGAGACAAAAACAGAGACAAGTAGGAAGACAAAGACGGAGAAAAAGATGGAGACAAAGACCGAGACCAAGACGGAGGCAAAGACGGAGACAAAGACGGAGATAAAGGTGGAGACACAGACAGAGACAAATACGGAGACAAAGGGAGAGACAAAGGCGGAGACAGAGACAGAGACAGAGACAGAGACAGAGACAGAGACAGAGACAGAGATGGAGACAGATACAGAGACAGAGACAGAGACAGAGACAGAGACGCAGACGGAGACAGAGACGGAGACGGAGACAGAGACGGGGACAGAGACAGAGACAGGGACAGAGACAGAGACAGAGACAGGGACAGGGACAGAGCCCGATACAGAGGCAGAGACAGAGACATAGACACAGACAGAGACAGAGGCGCATGAGACAAAGACCGAGACTGACGGGCAGGAGACATGGACGGAGACAGAGACAGAGATGGAGACTGAGACAGAGACAGAGACAGAGACAGGGACAGAGACGGAGACAGAAACAGAGACAGAGACAGAGACACAGACAGAGACAGAGACAGAGAGAGACGCGCATGAGACAAAGGCCGAGACAGAGGGGCAGGTGACATGGACGGAGACAAAGACGGAGACAAAGACGTAGACAAAGATGGAGGCAAAGACGGAGACAAAGACGGATACAAATATGGAGACACAGACGGAGACAAATACAGAGACAAAGACGGTGACAAATATGGAGACAAAGACAGGCGCGAAGACGGAGGCAAAGACAGAGACAAAGACGGAGACAAAGACGAAGACAAAGACGGAGGCAAAGACGGAGACAAAGACGGAGACAAAGATGGTTACACAGACGGATACAAATACGGAGACAAAGACAGGCACAAAGACGGAGACAAAGGCGAAGACAAAGACGGAGACAGAGTGTAATATAGAGACAGAGACAGAGACACAGACAGAGACAGAGACAGAGACACAGGTGCATGAGACAAAGACCGAGACAAAGGGGCAGGAGACATGGACGGAGACAAAGACGGTGACAAAGACGTAGACAAAGACGTAGACAAAGACGGAGACAGTGACGGAGACAAAGGCGGAGACGAAGAGGAAGACGACGACGGAGACAAAGACGGAGACAAAGACGGTGACAAAGACGGAGACAAAGATGGAGACAAAGACAGAGACAGAGACAGAGACAGAGACAGAGACAGAGACTGAGACAGAGACAGAGATGGAGCCAGAGACAGAGACAGAGACAGAGACGGAGACGGAGCAGAGACATGGACAGAGACAGAGGCAGAGACAGAGACAGAGACAGAGACAGAGACAGAGACAGAGACAGAGACAGAGACAGAGACAGAGACAGAGACAGAGACAGAGACAGAGACAGAGACAGAGACAGAGATGGAGACAGAGACAGAGACAGAGGCAGAGACAGAGACAGAGACAGAGTCAGAGACAGAGACAGAGACAGAGACGGAGACGGAGACAGAGACAGAGACAGAGACAGAGGCAGAGACAGTGACAGAGACAGAGACAGAGTCAAAGACAGAGACAGAGACAGACACAGAGACAGAGACAGGGACAGGGACAGGGACAGGGACAGGGACAGAGACAGAGGGAAAGGGAGAGACGGAGACAGAGGGGCAGGAGCCAAAGACGGAGACATTGACAGAGACAAAGACGAAGACAAAGGCGGAGACAGATACCGACACAGAGGCAGAGGCAGAGGCAGAGACACAGACACAGACAGAGACAGAGACATAGACAGAGACAGAGACAGAGGCATATGAGACAAAGACCGAGACAGAGGGGCAGGAGACATGGACGGAGACAGAGACAGAGATGGAGACAGAGACAGAGACAGAGACAGAGACAGAGACAGAGACAGAGACTGAGATGGAGACAGAGACAGAGACAGAGACAAAGACGGAGACGGAAACGGAGACAGAGACAGGGACAGAGACAGAGGCAGAGACAGAGACAGAGACAGCGACAGAGACAGAGACAGAGATGGAGCCAGAGACAGAGACAGAGACAGAGACGGAGACGGAGCAGAGACATGGACAGAGACAGAGGCAGAGACAGAGACAGAGACAGAGACAGAGACACAGACAGAGACAGAGACAGAGACCGAGACAGAGACAGAGACAGAGACAGAGACAGAGACAGAGACAGAGATGGAGACAGAGACAGAGACAGAGACAGAGACAGAGACAGAGACAGAGACAGAGACAGAGACAGAGACAGAGACAGAGACAGAGACGGAGACAGAGACAGAGACAGAGACAGAGTCAAAGACAGAGACAGAGACAGACACAGAGACAGAGACAGGGACAGGGACAGGGACAGGGACAGGGACAGAGACAGAGGGAAAGGGAGAGACGGAGACAGAAGGGCAGGAGACAAAGACGGAGACATTGACAGAGACAAAGACGAAGACAAAGGCGGAGACAGATACCGATACAGAGGCAGAGGCAGAGGCAGAGACACAGACAGAGACAGAGACATAGACAGAGACAGAGACAGAGGCATATGAGACAAAGACCGAGACAGAGGGGCAGGAGACATGGACGGAGACAACGACGCAGGCGAAGTGGAAGACGACGACGGAGACAAAGACGGTGACAAAGACGGAGACAAAGTCGGAGATAAGGATGGAGACAAAGACAGAGACAGAGGCAGAGGCGGAGACAGAGACGGGAACAGAGACAGGGACAGAGATAGGGACAGAGACAGAGGCAGAGACAGAGACAGAGACAGAGACAGAGACAGAGATAGAGACAGAGACAGAGACATAGACAGAGACAGAGACAGAGACAGAGACAGAGACAGAGACAGAGATAGAGACAAAGACGGAGACAAAAACAGAGACAAGTAGGAAGACAAAGACGGAGAAAAAGATGGAGACAAAGACCGAGACCAAGACGGAGGCAAAGACGGAGACAAAGACGGAGATAAAGGTGGAGACACAGACAGAGGCAAATACGGAGACAAAGGGAGAGACAAAGGCGGAGACAGAGACAGAGACAGAGACAGAGACAGAGACAGAGACAGAGATGGAGACAGATACAGAGACAGAGACAGAGACAGAGACAGAGACGCAGACGGAGACAGAGACGGAGACGGAGACAGAGACGGGGACAGAGACAGAGACAGGGACAGAGACAGAGACAGAGACAGGGACAGGGACAGAGCCCGATACAGAGGCAGAGACAGAGACATAGACACAGACAGAGACAGAGGCGCATGAGACAAAGACCGAGACTGACGGGCAGGAGACATGGACGGAGACAGAGACAGAGATGGAGACTGAGACAGAGACAGAGACAGAGACAGGGACAGAGACGGAGACAGAAACAGAGACAGAGACAGAGACACAGACAGAGACAGAGACAGAGAGAGACGCGCATGAGACAAAGGCCGAGACAGAGGGGCAGGTGACATGGACGGAGACAAAGACGGAGACAAAGACGTAGACAAAGATGGAGGCAAAGACGGAGACAAAGACGGATACAAATATGGAGACACAGACGGAGACAAATACAGAGACAAAGACGGTGACAAATATGGAGACAAAGACAGGCGCGAAGACGGAGGCAAAGACAGAGACAAAGACGGAGACAAAGACGAAGACAAAGACGGAGGCAAAGACGGAGACAAAGACGGAGACAAAGATGGTTACACAGACGGATACAAATACGGAGACAAAGACAGGCACAAAGACCGAGACAAAGGGGCAGGAGACATGGACGGAGACAAAGACGGTGACAAAGACGTAGACAAAGACGTAGACAAAGACGGAGACAGTGACGGAGACAAAGGCGGAGACGAAGAGGAAGACGACGACGGAGACAAAGACGGAGACAAAGACGGTGACAAAGACGGAGACAAAGATGGAGACAAAGACAGAGACAGAGACAGAGACAGAGACAGAGACAGAGACTGAGACAGAGACAGAGATGGAGCCAGAGACAGAGACAGAGACAGAGACGGAGACGGAGCAGAGACATGGACAGAGACAGAGGCAGAGACAGAGACAGAGACAGAGACAGAGACAGAGACAGAGACAGAGACAGAGACAGAGACAGAGACAGAGACAGAGACAGAGACAGAGACAGAGATGGAGACAGAGACAGAGACAGAGGCAGAGACAGAGACAGAGACAGAGTCAGAGACAGAGACAGGGACAGAGACGGAGACGGAGACAGAGACAGAGACAGAGACAGAGGCAGAGACAGTGACAGAGACAGAGACAGAGTCAAAGACAGAGACAGAGACAGACACAGAGACAGAGACAGGGACAGGGACAGGGACAGGGAGAGGGACAGAGACAGAGGGAAAGGGAGAGACGGAGACAGAGGGGCAGGAGCCAAAGACGGAGACATTGACAGAGACAAAGACGAAGACAAAGGCGGAGACAGATACCGACAGAGAGGCAGAGGCAGAGGCGGAGACAGAGACGGGAACAGAGACAGGGACAGAGATAGGGACAGAGACAGAGGCAGAGGCAGAGACAGAGACAGAGACAGAGACAGAGACAGAGATGGAGACAGAGACAGAGACGGAGACGGAGACAGAGACGGGGACAGAGACCGAGGCAGAGACAGAGACAGGGACAGAGACAGAGACAGAGACAGAGACAGAGACAGAGACAGAGACAGAGGCAGAGACAGAGACAGAGACGGTGACGGAGACAGAGACGGGGACAGAGACAGAGGCAGAGACAGAGACAGGGACAGAGACAGAGACAGAGACAGAGACAGAGACAGAGACAGAGATGGAGCCAGAGACAGAGACAGAGGCAGAGACGGAGACGGAGACTGAGACAGAGACAGAGACTGAGACTGAGACAGAGACAGAGATGGAGCCAGAGACAGAGACAGAGACAAAGACGGAGACGGAGACAGAGACGGGAACAGAGACAGAGACAGAGACAGAGATAGGGACAGAGAGAGAGACAGAGACAGAGACTGAGAGAGAGACAGAGACAGAGACGGAGACAGAGACAAAGACGGAGACAGAGGCAGAGGCGGAGACAGAGGCGGGAACAGAGACAGAGACAGAGATAGGGACAGAGACAGAGGCAGAGACAGAGACAGAGGCAGAGACAGAGACAGAGACACAGAGGCAGAGACAGAGACAGAGACAGAGACAGAGACAGAGACAGAGACAGAGGCAGAGACAGAGACAGAGACAGAGACGGAGACAGAGACACAGACAGAGACAGAGAGAGCGACAGAAACATAGGGGGAGGAGACAAAGGCGGTGACCCTGGGGCAGGAGACAAAGACGGAGACAAAGTCGGAAACAAAGAGGAAAGCGAAGACGGATACGAAGACTCAGACAAAGACGGACACAAAGACGGAGACAGAGACCGATACAGAGACAGAGACAGAGACAGAGACAGAGACAGAGACAGAGACAGAGACAGAGACAGAGACAGAGACAGAGACAGAGACAGAGACAGAGACAGAGATGGAGACAGAGACAGAGACAGAGGCAGAGACAGAGACAGAGACAGAGTCAGAGACAGAGACAGAGACAGAGACGGAGACGGAGACAGAGACAGAGACAGAGACAGAGGCAGAGACAGTGACAGAGACAGAGACAGAGTCAAAGACAGAGACAGAGACAGACACAGAGACAGAGACAGGGACAGGGACAGGGACAGGGACAGGGACAGAGACAGAGGGAAAGGGAGAGACGGAGACAGAGGGGCAGGAGCCAAAGACGGAGACATTGACAGAGACAAAGACGAAGACAAAGGCGGAGACAGATACCGACACAGAGGCAGAGGCAGAGGCAGAGACACAGACACAGACAGAGACAGAGACATAGACAGAGACAGAGACAGAGGCATATGAGACAAAGACCGAGACAGAGGGGCAGGAGACATGGACGGAGACAGAGACAGAGATGGAGACAGAGACAGAGACAGAGACAGAGACAGAGACAGAGACAGAGACTGAGATGGAGACAGAGACAGAGACAGAGACAAAGACGGAGACGGAAACGGAGACAGAGACAGGGACAGAGACAGAGGCAGAGACAGAGACAGAGACAGCGACAGAGACAGAGACAGAGATGGAGCCAGAGACAGAGACAGAGACAGAGACGGAGACGGAGCAGAGACATGGACAGAGACAGAGGCAGAGACAGAGACAGAGACAGAGACAGAGACAGAGACAGAGACAGAGACAGAGACAGAGACAGAGACAGAGACAGAGACAGAGACAGAGACAGAGACAGAGATGGAGACAGAGACAGAGACAGAGACAGAGACAGAGACAGAGACAGAGACAGAGACAGAGACAGAGACAGAGACAGAGACAGAGACGGAGACAGAGACAGAGACAGAGACAGAGTCAAAGACAGAGACAGAGACAGACACCGAGACAGAGACAGGGACAGGGACAGGGACAGGGACAGGGACAGAGACAGAGGGAAAGGGAGAGACGGAGACAGAAGGGCAGGAGACAAAGACGGAGACATTGACAGAGACAAAGACGAAGACAAAGGCGGAGACAGATACCGATACAGAGGCAGAGGCAGAGGCAGAGACACAGACAGAGACAGAGACATAGACAGAGACAGAGACAGAGGCATATGAGACAAAGACCGAGACAGAGGGGCAGGAGACATGGACGGAGACAACGACGCAGGCGAAGTGGAAGACGACGACGGAGACAAAGACGGTGACAAAGACGGAGACAAAGTCGGAGATAAGGATGGAGACAAAGACAGAGACAGAGGCAGAGGCGGAGACAGAGACGGGAACAGAGACAGGGACAGAGATAGGGACAGAGACAGAGGCAGAGACAGAGACAGAGACAGAGACAGAGACAGAGATAGAGACAGAGACAGAGACATAGACAGAGACAGAGACAGAGACAGAGACAGAGACAGAGACAGAGATAGAGACAAAGACGGAGACAAAAACAGAGACAAGTAGGAAGACAAAGACGGAGAAAAAGATGGAGACAAAGACCGAGACCAAGACGGAGGCAAAGACGGAGACAAACACGGAGATAAAGGTGGAGACACAGACAGAGACAAATACGGAGACAAAGGGAGAGACAAAGGCGGAGACAGAGACAGAGACAGAGACAGAGACAGAGACAGAGACAGAGATGGAGACAGATACAGAGACAGAGACAGAGACAGAGACAGAGACGCAGACGGAGACAGAGACGGAGACGGAGACAGAGACGGGGACAGAGACAGAGACAGGGACAGAGACAGAGACAGAGACAGGGACAGGGACAGAGCCCGATACAGAGGCAGAGACAGAGACATAGACACAGACAGAGACAGAGGCGCATGAGACAAAGACCGAGACTGACGGGCAGGAGACATGGACGGAGACAGAGACAGAGATGGAGACTGAGACAGAGACAGAGACAGAGACAGGGACAGAGACGGAGACAGAAACAGAGACAGAGACAGAGACACAGACAGAGACAGAGACAGAGAGAGACGCGCATGAGACAAAGGCCGAGACAGAGGGGCAGGTGACAAGGACGGAGACAAAGACGGAGACAAAGACGTAGACAAAGATGGAGGCAAAGACGGAGACAAAGACGGATACAAATATGGAGACACAGACGGAGACAAATACAGAGACAAAGACGGTGACAAATATGGAGACAAAGACAGGCGCAAAGACGGAGGCAAAGACAGAGACAAAGACGGAGACAAAGACGAAGACAAAGACGGAGGCAAAGACGGAGACAAAGACGGAGACAAAGATGGTTACACAGACGGATACAAATACGGAGACAAAGACAGGCACAAAGACGGAGACAAAGGCGAAGACAAAGACGGAGACAGAGTGTAATATAGAGACAGAGACAGAGACACAGACAGAGACAGAGACGGAGACACAGGTGCATGAGACAAAGACCGAGACAAAGGGGCAGGAGACATGGACGGAGACAAAGACGGTGACAAAGACGTAGACAAAGACGTAGACAAAGACGGAGACAGTGACGGAGACAAAGGCGGAGACGAAGAGGAAGACGACGACGGAGACAAAGACGGAGACAAAGACGGTGACAAAGACGGAGACAAAGATGGAGACAAAGACAGAGACAGAGACAGAGACAGAGACAGAGACAGAGACTGAGACAGAGACAGAGATGGAGCCAGAGACAGAGACAGAGACAGAGACGGAGACGGAGCAGAGACATGGACAGAGACAGAGGCAGAGACAGAGACAGAGACAGAGACAGAGACAGAGACAGAGACAGAGACAGAGACAGAGACAGAGACAGAGACAGAGACAGAGACAGAGACAGAGACAGAGACAGAGACAGAGATGGAGACAGAGACAGAGACAGAGGCAGAGACAGAGACAGAGACAGAGTCAGAGACAGAGACAGAGACAGAGACGGAGACGGAGACAGAGACAGAGACAGAGACAGAGGCAGAGACAGTGACAGAGACAGAGACAGAGTCAAAGACAGAGACAGAGACAGACACAGAGACAGAGACAGGGACAGGGACAGGGACAGGGACAGGGACAGAGACAGAGGGAAAGGGAGAGACGGAGACAGAGGGGCAGGAGCCAAAGACGGAGACATTGACAGAGACAAAGACGAAGACAAAGGCGGAGACAGATACCGACAGAGAGGCAGAGGCAGAGGCGGAGACAGAGACGGGAACAGAGACAGGGACAGAGATAGGGACAGAGACAGAGGCAGAGGCAGAGACAGAGACAGAGACAGAGACAGAGACAGAGATGGAGACAGAGACAGAGACGGAGACGGAGACAGAGACGGGGACAGAGACCGAGGCAGAGACAGAGACAGGGACAGAGACAGAGACAGAGACAGAGACAGAGACAGAGACAGAGACAGAGGCAGAGACAGAGACAGAGACGGTGACGGAGACAGAGACGGGGACAGAGACAGAGGCAGAGACAGAGACAGGGACAGAGACAGAGACAGAGACAGAGACAGAGACAGAGACAGAGATGGAGCCAGAGACAGAGACAGAGGCAGAGACGGAGACGGAGACTGAGACAGAGACAGAGACTGAGACTGAGACAGAGACAGAGATGGAGCCAGAGACAGAGACAGAGACAAAGACGGAGACGGAGACAGAGACGGGAACAGAGACAGAGACAGAGACAGAGATAGGGACAGAGAGAGAGACAGAGACAGAGACTGAGAGAGAGACAGAGACAGAGACGGAGACAGAGACAAAGACGGAGACAGAGGCAGAGGCGGAGACAGAGGCGGGAACAGAGACAGAGACAGAGATAGGGACAGAGACAGAGGCAGAGACAGAGACAGAGGCAGAGACAGAGACAGAGACACAGAGGCAGAGACAGAGACAGAGACAGAGACAGAGACAGAGACAGAGACAGAGGCAGAGACAGAGACAGAGACAGAGACGGAGACAGAGACACAGACAGAGACAGAGAGAGCGACAGAAACATAGGGGGAGGAGACAAAGGCGGTGACCCTGGGGCAGGAGACAAAGACGGAGACAAAGTCGGAAACAAAGAGGAAAGCGAAGACGGATACGAAGACTCAGACAAAGACGGACACAAAGACGGAGACAGAGACCGATACAGAGACAGAGACAGAGACAGAGACAGAGACAGAGACAGAGACGGAGACGGAGACAGAGACAGAGACAGAGACAGAGGCAGAGACAGTGACAGAGACAGAGACAGAGTCAAAGACAGAGACAGAGACAGAGACAGAGACAGAGACAGAGATGGAGACAGATACAGAGACAGAGACAGAGACAGAGACAGAGACGCAGACGGAGACAGAGAGGGAGACGGAGACAGAGACGGGGACAGAGACAGAGACAGGGACAGAGACAGAGACAGAGACACGGACAGGGACAGAGACGGAGACGGAGACAGAGACAGAGACAGAGACAGAGGCAGAGACAGTGACAGAGACAGAGACAGAGTCAAAGACAGAGACAGAGACAGACACAGAGACAGAGACAGGGACAGGGACAGGGACAGGGACAGGGACAGAGACAGAGGGAAAGGGAGAGACGGAGACAGAGGGGCAGGAGCCAAAGACGGAGACATTGACAGAGACAAAGACGAAGACAAAGGCGGAGACAGTTACCGACACAGAGGCAGAGGCAGAGGCAGAGACACAGACACAGACAGAGACAGAGACATAGACAGAGACAGAGACAGAGGCATATGAGACAAAGACCGAGACAGAGGGGCAGGAGACATGGACGGAGACAAAGACGCAGGCGAAGTGGAAGACGACGACGGAGACAAAGACGGTGACAAAGACGGAGACAAAGTCGGAGATAAGGATGCAGACAAAGACAGAGACAGAGACAGAGACAGAGACATAGATGGAGCCAGAGACAGAGACAGAGGCAGAGACAGAGACAGAGACAGAAACAGAGGCAGAGACAGAGACACAGACAGAGACAGAGAGAGCGACAGAAACATAGGGGCAGGAGACAAAGGCGGTGACCCTGGGGCAGGAGACAAAGACGGAGACAAAGTCGGAAACAAAGAGGAAAGCAAAGACAGAGACAAAGACGGAGACAAAGACGGACACAAAAACGGAGACAAAGGCGGAAACAGAGACCGAGACAGAGACAGAGAGAGAGACAGAGACAGAGACAGAGGCAGACACAGAGACAGAGGCGCATGAGACAAAGACCGAGACAGAAGGGCAGGAGACATGGACGGAGACATAGACGGAGACAAAGACGTAGACAAAGACGAAGACAAAGACGCAGACGAAGAGGAAGGCGACGACGGAGACAAGGACGGTGACAAAGACGGAGACAAAGACGGAGACGTAGATGGAGACAAAGACAGAGACAGAGGCAGAGGCGGAGACAGAGGCGGGAACAGAGACAGAGACAGAAATAGGGACAGAGACAGAGGCAGAGACAGAGACAGAGACAGAGACAGAGACAGAGACAGAGACAGAGAAAGTGACAGAGACCGAGGCGGAGACAGAGACACAGACAGAGACAGAGAGAGCGACAGAAACAGAGGGGCAGGAGACAAAGGCGGTGACCGTTGGGGCAGGAGACAAAGACGGAGACAAAGATGGAGACACAGACGGAGACAAATACGGAGACAAAGACGGTGACAAAGACGGAGACAAAGACGGAGACAAATACGGAGACAAAGACGGTGACAAAGACGGAGACAAAGACGGAGACGAGGAGGAAGGCGACGACGGAGACAAAGACGGAGACAAAGGCGGAGACAAAGATAGAGACACAGACGGAGACAAATACGGAGACAAAGACGGAGAAAAAGACGGAGACAAATGTGGAGACACAGACGGAGAAAAATACGGAAACAAAGACGGAGGCAAAGACGGAGACAAAGATGGAGACAAAGACAGAGACAGAGACAGAGACAGAGACAGAGACAGAGACAGAGACAGAGTCAGAGTCAGAAACAGGGACAGGGACAGAGACAGAGACAGCGACAGAGACAGAGACAGAGACAGAGACTGAGACAGAGACAGAGATGGAGCCAGAGACAGAGACAGAGACAGAGACGGAGACGGAGCAGAGACATGGACAGAGACAGAGGCAGAGACAGAGACAGAGACAGAGACAGAGACAGAGACAGAGACAGAGACAGAGACAGAGACAGAGACAGAGACAGAGATGGAGACAGAGACAGAGACAGAGACAGAGACAGAGACAGAGACAGAGACAGAGACAGAGACAGAGACACAGACAGAGACAGAGGCGCATGAGACAAAGACCGAGACTGACGGGCAGGAGACATGGACGGAGACAGAGACAGAGATGGAGACTGAGACAGAGACAGAGACAGAGACAGGGACAGAGACGGAGACAGAAACAGAGACAGAGACAGAGACACAGACAGAGACAGAGACAGAGAGAGACGCGCATGAGACAAAGGCCGAGACAGAGGGGCAGGTGACATGGACGGAGACAAAGACGGAGACAAAGACGTAGACAAAGATGGAGGCAAAGACGGAGACAAAGACGGATACAAATATGGAGACACAGACGGAGACAAATACAGAGACAAAGACGGTGACAAATATGGAGACAAAGACAGGCGCAAAGACGGAGGCAAAGACAGAGACAAAGACGGAGACAAAGACGAAGACAAAGACGGAGGCAAAGACGGAGACAAAGACGGAGACAAAGATGGTTACACAGACGGATACAAATACGGAGACAAAGACAGGCACAAAGACGGAGACAAAGGCGAAGACAAAGACGGAGACAGAGTGTAATATAGAGACAGAGACATAGACACAGACAGAGACAGAGGCGCATGAGACAAAGACCGAGACAGAGGGGCAGGAGACATGGACGGAGACAAAGACGCAGGCGAAGTGGAAGACGACGACGGAGACAAAGACGGTGACAAAGACGGAGACAAAGTCGGAGATAAGGATGGAGACAAAGACAGAGACAGAGGCAGAGGCGGAGACAGAGACGGGAACAGAGACAGGGACAGAGATAGGGACAGAGACAGAGGCAGAGGCAGAGACAGAGACAGAGACAGAGACAGAGACAGAGATGGAGACAGAGACAGAGACGGAGACGGAGACAGAGACGGGGACAGAGACCGAGGCAGAGACAGAGACAGGGACAGAGACAGAGACAGAGACAGAGACAGAGACAGAGACAGAGACAGAGGCAGAGACAGAGACAGAGACGGTGACGGAGACAGAGACGGGGACAGAGACAGAGGCAGAGACAGAGACAGGGACAGAGACAGAGACAGAGACAGAGACAGAGACAGAGATGGAGCCAGAGACAGAGACAGAGGCAGAGACGGAGACGGAGACTGAGACAGAGACAGAGACTGAGACTGAGACAGAGACAGAGATGGAGCCAGAGACAGAGACAGAGACAAAGACGGAGACGGAGACAGAGACGGGAACAGAGACAGAGACAGAGACGGAGACAGAGACACAGACAGAGACAGAGAGAGCGACAGAAACATAGGGGGAGGAGACAAAGGCGGTGACCCTGGGGCAGGAGACAAAGACGGAGACAAAGTCGGAAACAAAGAGGAAAGCGAAGACGGATACGAAGACTCAGACAAAGACGGACACAAAGACGGAGACAGAGACCGATACAGAGACAGAGACAGAGACAGAGACAGAGACAGAGACAGAGACGGAGACGGAGACAGAGACAGAGACAGAGACAGAGGCAGAGACAGTGACAGAGACAGAGACAGAGTCAAAGACAGAGACAGAGACAGAGACAGAGACAGAGACAGAGATGGAGACAGATACAGAGACAGAGACAGAGACAGAGACAGAGACGCAGACAAAGACGGAGACGATGAGGAAGACGAGGACGGAGACAAAGACAGAGACACGGACGGAGACAAATACGGAGGCAACGTCGGTGACAAAGACGGAGACAAAGACGGAGACGAAGAGGAAGACGACGACGGAGTCAAAGACGGAGACAAAGGTGGAGACAAAGATGGAGACACAGACGGAGGCAAAGACGGAGACAAAGACGGAGACAAAGACGGAGACAAAGACGGAGACGAAGAGGAAGACGACGACGGGGACAAAGACGGAGACAAAGACGGAGACAGAGACAGAGGCAGAGGCGGAGACAGATACGGGAACAGAGACAGAGACAGAGATAGGGACAGAGACAGAGACGGAGACAGAGACAGAGACAGAGGCAGAGAGAGCGACAGAAACATAGGGGCAGGAGACAAAGGCGGTGACCCTGGGGCAGGAAACAAAGACGGAGACAAAGTCGGAAACAAAGAGGAAAGCGAAGACGGAGACAAAGACGGAGACAAAGACGGACACAAAAACGGAGACAACGACGGAAACAGAGACCGAGACAGAGACAGAGAGAGAGACAGAGACAGAGACAGAGACAGACACAGAGACAGAGGCGCATGAGACAAAGACCGCGACAGAAGGGCAGGAGACATGGACGGAGACATAGACGGAGACAAAGACGTAGACAATGACGAAGACAAAGACGCAGACGAAGAGGAAGGCGACGACGGAGACAAGGACGGTGACAAAGACGGAGACAAAGACGGAGACGAAGATGGAGACAAAGACGGAGACAGAGGCAGAGGCGGAGATAGAGGCGGGAACAGAGACAGAGACAGAGATAGGAACAGAGACAGAGGCAGAGACAGAGACAGAGACAGAGACAGAGACAGAGACAGAGACAGAGAAAGTGACAGAGACAGAGACGGAGACAGAGACACAGACAGAGACAGAGACAGAGACAGAGACAGAGACTGAGACAGAGACAGAGATGGAGCCAGAGACAGAGACAGAGACAGAGACAGAGACGGAGACGGAGCAGAGACATGGACAGAGACAGAGGCAGAGACAGAGACAGAGACAGAGACAGAGACAGAGACAGAGACAGAGACAGAGACAGAGACAGAGACGGAGACAGAGACAGAGACAGAGATGGAGACAGAGACAGAGACAGAGACAGAGACAGAGACAGAGACAGAGACAGAGACAGAGACAGAGACAGAGACAGAGACAGAGACAGAGATAGAGATAGAGACAGAGACAGAGACAGAGACAGAGACAGAGACAGAGACAGAGACAGAGACAGAGACAGAGACAGAGATGGAGACAGAGTCAGGGACAGAGACAGAGACTGAGACAGAGACAGAGACTGAGACTGAGACAGAGACAGAGACAGAGACAGAGACAGAGACAGAGACAGAGACAGAGACGGAAATAGAGACAGAGACAGAGACAGAGACAGAAACAGAGACAGACACAGAGACACAGACAGAGACAGAGACAGAGAGAGACGCGCATGAGACAAAGACCGAGACAGAGGGGCAGGAGACATGGACGGAGACAAAGACGGAGACAAAGTCGTAGACAAAGACGGAGGCAAAGACGGAGACAAAGACGGAGACAAATATGCAGACACAGACGGAGACAAATACAGAGACAAAGACGGTGACAAATATAGAGACAAGGACAGGCACAAAGACGGAGACAAAGACAGTGACAAAGACGGAGACAAAGACGAAGACAAAGACGGAGGCAAAGACGGAGACAAAGACGGAGACAAAGATGGTTACACAGACGGATACAAATACGGAGACAAAGACAGGCACAAAGACGGAGAGAAAGACGAAGACAAAGACGGGGGCAGAGTGTAATATAGAGACAGAGACAGAGACACAGACAGAGACAGAGACAGAGACAGAGACAGAGACACAGGTGCATGAGACAAAGACCGAGACAAAGGGGCAGGAGACATGGACGGAGACAAAGACGGTGACAAAGACGTAGACAAAGACGTAGACAAAGACGGAGACAATGACGCAGACGAAGAGGAAGACGATGACGGAGACAAAGACGGCGACAAAGACGGAGACAAAGACGGAGACAAAGACGGAGACAAAGATGGAGACAAAGACAGAGACAAAGACGGAGACAGAGACAGAGACAGAGACAGAGACAGAGACAGAGACAGAGACAGAGACAGAGACAGAGACAGAGACAGAGACAGAGACAGAGACAGAGACAGAGACAGAGACAGAGACAGAGACAGAGACAGAGACAGAGACAGAGACGGAGACAGAGACAGGGACAGGGACAGGGACAGGGACAGGGACAGAGACAGAGGGAAAGGGAGAGACGGAGACAGAGGGGCAGGAGCCAAAGACGGAGACATTGACAGAGACAAAGACGAAGACAAAGGCGGAGACAGATACCGACACAGAGGCAGAGGCAGAGGCAGAGACGCAGACACAGACAGAGACAGAGACATAGACACAGACAGAGACAGAGGCGCATGAGACAAAGACCGAGACAGAGGGGCAGGAGACATGGACGGAGACAGAGACAGAGATGGAGACAGAGACAGAGACAGAGACAGAGACAGAGACAGAGACAGAGACTGAGATGGAACAGAGACAGAGACAGAGACAAAGACGGAGACGGAAACGGAGACAGAGACAGGGACAGAGACAGAGGCAGAGACAGAGACAGAGACAGAGACAGAGATGAAGACAGAGACAGAGACAGAGACAGAGACAGAGACAGAGACACACACAGAAACAGAGACAGAGACCCACACAGAGACAGAGACAGAGGCAGAGGCGCATGAGACAAAGACCGAGACAGAGGGGCAGGAGACGTGGACAGAGACATAGACGGAGACAAAGACGTAGACAAAGACGAAGACAAAGACGCAGACGAAGAGGAAGGCGACGACGGAGACAAGGACGGTGACAAAGACGGAGACAAAGACGGAGACGAAGATGGAGACAAAGACAGAGACAGAGGCAGAGGCGGAGACAGAGGCGGGAACAGAGACAGAGACAGAGATAGGGACAGAGACAGAGGCAGAGACAGAGACAGAGACAGAGACAGAGACAGAGACAGAGACAGAGACAGAGACAGATACAGAGAAAGTGACAGAGACAGAGACGGAGACAGAGACACAGACAGAGACAGAGAGAGCGACAGAAACAGAGGGGCAGGACACAAAGGCGGTGACCGTTGGGGCAGGAGACAAAGACGGAGACAAAGATGGAGACACAGACGGAGACAAATACGGAGACAAAGACGGTGACAAAGACGGAGACAAAGACGGAGACAAATACGGAGACAAAGACGGTGACAAAGACGGAGACAAAGACGGAGACGAGGAGGAAGGCGACGACGGAGACAAAGACGGAGACAAAGGCGGAGACAAAGATAGAGACACAGACGGAGACAAATACGGAGACAAAGACGGAGGCAAAGACGGAGAAAAAGACGGAGACAAATGTGGAGACACAGACGGAGAAAAATACGGAAACAAAGACGGAGGCAAAGACGGAGACAAAGATGGAGACAAAGACAGAGACAGAGACAGAGACAGAGACAGAGACAGAGTCAGAAACAGGGACAGGGACAGAGACAGAGACAGAGACAGAGACAGAGACAGAGACAGAGACTGAGACAGAGACAGAGATGGAGCCGGAGACAGAGACAGAGACAGAGACAGAGACGGAGACAGAGACAGAGACAGAGACAGAGACAGAGACAGAGACAGAGACAGAGACAGAGACAGAAACAGAGACAGAGACAGAGATGGAGACAGAGACAGAGATAGAGACAGAGACAGAGACAGAGACAGAGACAGAGACAGAGACAGAGACAGAGACAGAGACAGAGACAGAGTCAAAGACAGAGACAGAGACAGACACAGAGACAGAGACAGGGACGGGGACAGGGACAGGGATAAGGACAGGGACAGGGACAGAGACAGAGGGAAAGGGAGAGACGGAGACAGAGGGGCAGGAGACAAAGACGGAGACATTGACAGAGACAAAGACGAAGACAAAGGCGGAGACAGATACCGATACAGAGGCAGAGGCAGAGGCAGAGACACAGACAGAGACAGAGACATAGACAGAGACAGAGACAGAGACAGAGACAGAGGCATATGAGACAAAGACCGAGACAGAGGGGCAGCAGACATGGACGGAGACAAAGACGCAGGCGAAGTGGAAGACGACGACGGAGACAAAGACGGTGACAAAGACGGAGACAATGTCGGAGATAAGGATGGAGACAAAGACAGAGACAGAGGCAGAGGCGGAGACAGAGACGGGAACAGAGACAGGGACAGAGATAGGGACAGAGACAGAGGCAGAGACAGAGACAGAGACAGAGACAGAGACAGAGATGGAGACAGAGACAGAGACGGAGACGGAGACAGAGACGGGGACAGAGACCGAGGCAGAGACAGAGACAGGGACAGAGACAGAGACAGAGACAGAGACAGAGACAGAGACAGAGACAGAGGCAGAGACAGAGACAGAGACGGTGACGGAGACAGAGACGGGGACAGAGACAGAGGCAGAGACAGAGACAGGGACAGAGACAGAGACAGAGACAGAGACAGAGACAGAGACAGAGATGGAGCCAGAGACAGAGACAGAGGCAGAGACGGAGACGGAGACTGAGACAGAGACAGAGACTGAGACTGAGACAGAGACAGAGATGGAGCCAGAGACAGAGACAGAGACAAAGACGGAGACGGAGACAGAGACGGGAACAGAGACAGAGACAGAGACAGAGATAGGGACAGAGAGAGAGACAGAGACAGAGACTGAGAGAAAGACAGAGACAGAGACGGAGACAGAGACAAAGACGGAGACAGAGGCAGAGGCGGAGACAGAGGCGGGAACAGAGACAGAGACAGAGATAGGGACAGAGACAGAGGCAGAGACAGAGACAGAGGCAGAGACAGAGACAGAGACACAGAGGCAGAGACAGAGACAGCGACAGAGACAGAGACAGAGACAGAGGCAGAGACAGAGACAGAGACAGAGACGGAGACAGAGACACAGACAGAGACAGAGAGAGCGACAGAAACATAGGGGGAGGAGACAAAGGCGGTGACCCTGGGGCAGGAGACAAAGACGGAGACAAAGTCGGAAACAAAGAGGAAAGCGAAGACGGATACGAAGACTCAGACAAAGACGGACACAAAGACGGAGACAGAGACCGATACAGAGACAGAGACAGAGACAGAGACAGAGACAGAGACGGAGACAGAGACAGAGACAGAGACAGAGGCAGAGACAGTGACAGAGACAGAGACAGAGTCAAAGACAGAGACAGAGACAGAGACAGAGACAGAGACAGAGACAGAGATGGAGACAGATACAGAGACAGAGACAGAGACAGAGACAGAGACGCAGACGGAGACAGAGACGGAGACGGAGACAGAGACGGGGACAGAGACAGAGACAGGGACAGAGACAGAGACAGAGACAGGGACAGGGACAGAGCCCGATACAGAGACAGAGACAGAGACAGAGACAGACACAGAGACAGAGACAGGGACAGGGACAGGGACAGGGACAAGGACAGAGACAGAGGGAAAGGGAGAGACGGAGACAGAGGGGCAGGAGCCAAAGACGGAGACATTGACAGAGACAAAGACGAAGACAAAGGCGGAGACAGATACCGACACAGAGGCAGAGGCAGAGGCAGAGACACAGACACAGACAGAGACAGAGACATAGACACAGACAGAGACAGAGGCGCATGAGACAAAGACCGAGACAGAGGGGCAGGAGACATGGACGGAGACAGAGACAGAGATGGAGACAGAGACAGAGACAGAGACAGAGACAGAGACAGAGACAGAGACTGAGATGGAACAGAGACAGAGACAGAGACAAAGACGGAGACGGAAACGGAGACAGAGACAGGGACAGAGACAGAGGCAGAGACAGAGACAGAGACAGCGACAGAGACAGAGACAGAGATGAAGACAGAGACAGAGACAGAGACAGAGACAGAGACAGAGACAGAGACACACACAGAAACAGAGACAGAGACCCACACAGAGACAGAGACAGAGGCAGAGGCGCATGAGACAAAGACCGAGACAGAGGGGCAGGAGACGTGGACAGAGACATAGACGGAGACAAAGACGTAGACAAAGACGAAGACAAAGACGCAGACGAAGAGGAAGGCGACGACGGAGACAAGGACGGTGACAAAGACGGAGACAAAGACGGAGACGAAGATGGAGACAAAGACAGAGACAGAGGCAGAGGCGGAGACAGAGGCGGGAACAGAGACAGAGACAGAGATAGGGACAGAGACAGAGGCAGAGACAGAGACAGAGACAGAGACAGAGACAGAGACAGAGACAGAGACAGAGACAGAGACAGATACAGAGAAAGTGACAGAGACAGAGACGGAGACAGAGACACAGACAGAGACAGAGAGAGCGACAGAAACAGAGGGGCAGGACACAAAGGCGGTGACCGTTGGGGCAGGAGACAAAGACGGAGACAAAGATGGAGACACAGACGGAGACAAATACGGAGACAAAGACGGTGACAAAGACGAAGACAAAGACGGAGACAAATACGGAGACAAAGACGGTGACAAAGACGGAGACAAAGACGGAGACGAGGAGGAAGGCGACGACGGAGACAAAGACGGAGACAAAGGCGGAGACAAAGATAGAGACACAGACGGAGACAAATACGGAGACAAAGACGGAGGCAAAGACGGAGAAAAAGACGGAGACAAATGTGGAGACACAGACGGAGAAAAATACGGAAACAAAGACGGAGGCAAAGACGGAGACAAAGATGGAGACAAAGACAGAGACAGAGACAGAGACAGAGACAGAGACAGAGTCAGAAACAGGGACAGGGACAGAGACAGAGACAGAGACAGAGGCAGAGACAGAGACTGAGACAGAGACAGAGATGGAGCCGGAGACAGAGACAGAGACAGAGACAGAGACGGAGACAGAGACAGAGACAGAGACAGAGACAGAGACAGAGACAGAGACAGAGACAGAGACAGAGACAGAGACAGAAACAGAGACAGAGACAGAGATGGAGACAGAGACAGAGACAGAGACAGAGACAGAGACAGAGACAGAGACAGAGACAGAGACAGAGACAGAGACAGAGACAGAGTCAAAGACAGAGACAGAGACAGACACAGAGACAGAGACAGGGACGGGGACAGGGACAGGGATAAGGACAGGGACAGGGACAGAGACAGAGGGAAAGGGAGAGACGGAGACAGAGGGGCAGGAGACAAAGACGGAGACATTGACAGAGACAAAGACGAAGACAAAGGCGGAGACAGATACCGATACAGAGGCAGAGGCAGAGGCAGAGACACAGACAGAGACAGAGACATAGACAGAGACAGAGACAGAGACAGAGACAGAGGCATATGAGACAAAGACCGAGACAGAGGGGCAGGAGACATGGACGGAGACAAAGACGCAGGCGAAGTGGAAGACGACGACGGAGACAAAGACGGTGACAAAGACGGAGACAATGTCGGAGATAAGGATGGAGACAAAGACAGAGACAGAGGCAGAGGCGGAGACAGAGACGGGAACAGAGACAGGGACAGAGATAGGGACAGAGACAGAGGCAGAGACAGAGACAGAGACGGAGACAGAGGCAGAGACAGAGCCAGGGACGGAGATAGAGATAGAGACAGAGGGAGGTACAGCGTCAGAGACAGAGGGAGGTACAGGGTCAGAGACAGAGACAGAGACAGAGACAGAGACAGAGACAGAGACAGAGACAGAGACAGAGACAGAGACAGACCCAGAGACGGAGACAGAGACAGAGACAGAGACAGAGACAGAGACAGAGACAGAGACAGAGACAGAGACTGAGACGGAGACAGGGACAGAGACGGAGACGGAGATAGAGGCAGAGACAGAGACAGAGACGGAGACAGAGGCAGAGACAGAGCCAGGGACGGAGATAGAGATAGAGACAGAGGGAGGTACAGCGTCAGAGACAGAGGGAGGTACAGCGTCAGAGACAGAGACAGAGACAGAGACAGAGACAGAGACAGACCCAGAGACGGAGACAGAGACAGAGACAGAGACAGAGACAGAGACAGAGACAGAGACAGAGACTGAGACAGAGACAGAGACAGAGACGGAGACGGAGATAGAGGCAGAGACAGAGACAGAGACGGAGACAGAGGCAGAGACAGAGCCAGGGACGGAGATAGAGATAGAGACAGAGGGAGAGACAGCGTCAGAGACAGAGACAGAGACAGAGACAGAGACAGAGACAGAGACAGAGACAGAGACAGAAACAGAGACGGAGGCAAAGACCGAGACAGAGGCAGAGACACAGACAGAGACAGAGACGGAGACAGAGGCAGAGACAGAGCCAGGGACAGAGACGGAGACAGATACAGACGAAGAGACAGCGAAGAGACAGAGACAGAGACAGAGACAGAGACAGAGACAGAGACTGAGACTGAGACAGAGACAGAGACAGAAACAGAGACGGAGACAAAGACAGAGACAGAGGGAGAGACAGCGACAGAGACAGAGGCAGAGACTGAGACTGAGACAGAGACAGAGATGGAGCCAGAGACAGAGACAGAGACAAAGACGGAGACGGAGACAGAGACGGGAACAGAGACAGAGACAGAGACAGAGATAGGGACAGAGAGAGAGACAGAGACAGAGACTGAGAGAGAGACAGAGACAGAGACGGAGACAGAGACAAAGACGGAGACAGAGGCAGAGGCGGAGACAGAGGCGGGAACAGAGACAGAGACAGAGATAGGGACAGAGACAGAGGCAGAGACAGAGACAGAGGCAGAGACAGAGACAGAGACACAGAGGCAGAGACAGAGACAGAGACAGAGACAGAGACAGAGACAGAGGCAGAGACAGAGACAGAGACAGAGACGGAGACAGAGACACAGACAGAGACAGAGAGAGCGACAGAAACATAGGGGGAGGAGACAAAGGCGGTGACCCTGGGGCAGGAGACAAAGAGGGAGACAAAGTCGGAAACAAAGAGGAAAGCGAAGACGGATACGAAGACTCAGACAAAGACGGACACAAAGACGGAGACAGAGACCGATACAGAGACAGAGACAGAGACAGAGACAGGGACAGGGACAGAGCCCGATACAGAGGCAGAGACAGAGACATAGACACAGACAGAGACAGAGGCGCATGAGACAAAGACCGAGACTGACGGGCAGGAGACATGGACGGAGACAGAGACAGAGATGGAGACAGAGACAGAGACAGAGACAGAGACAGAGACAGAGACAGAGACAGAGGCGGAGACAGAGACAGGGACAGAGACGGAGACAGAAACAGAGACAGAGACAGAGACACAGACAGAGACAGAGACAGAGAGAGACGCGCATGAGACAAAGGCCGAGACAGAGGGGCAGGAGACATGGACGGAGACAAAGACGGAGACAAAGACGTAGACAAAGACGGAGGCAAAGACGGAGACAAAGACGGATACAAATATGGAGACACAGACGGAGACAAATACAGAGACAAAGACGGTGACAAATATGGAGACAAAGACAGGCGCAAAGACGGAGACAAAGACAGAGATAAAGACGGAGACAAAGACGAAGACAAAGACGGAGGCAAAGACGGAGACAAAGACGCAGACAAAGATGGTTACACAGACGGATACAAATACGGAGACAAAGACAGGCACAAAGACGGAGACAAAGACGAAGACAAAGACGGAGACAGAGTGTAATATAGAGACAGAGACACAGACAGAGACAGAGACAGAGACACAGGTGCATGAGACAAAGACCGAGACAAAGGGGCAGGAGACATGGACGGAGACAAAGACGGTGACAAAGACGTAGACAAAGACGTAGACAAGGACGGAGACAGTGACGGAGACAAAGGCGGAGACGAAGAGGAAGACGACGACGGAGACAAAGACGGAGACAAAGACGGTGACAAAGACGGAGACAAAGGCGGAGACGAAGAGGAAGACGAGGACGGAGACAAAGACGGAGACACGGACGGTGACAAAGACGGAGGCAAAGACGGAGACAGAGACAGAGGCAGAGGCGGAGACAGAGACACAGACAGAGACAGAGACAGAGAGAGACGCGCATGAGACAGAGACCGAGACAAAAGGCCGGAGACAAGGACGGAGACAAAAACGGAGACAAAGACGGTGATAAAGACGGAGACAAAGACGGAGACGATGAGGAAGACGAGGACGGAGACAAAGACAGAGACACGGACGGAGACAAATACGGAGGCAACGTCGGTGACAAAGACGGAGACAAAGACGGAGACGAAGAGGAAGACGACGACGGAGTCAAAGACGGAGACAAAGGTGGAGACAAAGATGGAGACACAGACGGAGGCAAAGACGGAGACAAAGACGGAGACAAAGACGGAGACAAAGACGGAGACGAAGAGGAAGACGACGACGGGGACAAAGACGGAGACAAAGACGGAGACAGAGACAGAGGCAGAGGCGGAGACAGATACGGGAACAGAGACAGAGACAGAGATAGGGACAGAGACAGAGACGGAGACAGAGACAGAGACAGAGGCAGAGAGAGCGACAGAAACATAGGGGCAGGAGACAAAGGCGGTGACCCTGGGGCAGGAAACAAAGACGGAGACAAAGTCGGAAACAAAGAGGAAAGCGAAGACGGAGACAAAGTCGGAGACAAAGGCGGACACAAAAACGGAGACAAAGACGGAAACAGAGACCGAGACAGAGACAGAGAGAGAGACAGAGACAGAGACAGAGACAGAGACAGACACAGAGACAGAGGCGCATGAGACAAAGACCGCGACAGAAGGGCAGGAGACATGGACGGAGACATAGACGGAGACAAAGACGTAGACAATGACGAAGACAAAGACGCAGACGAAGAGGAAGGCGACGACGGAGACAAGGACGGTGACAAAGACGGAGACAAAGACGGAGACGAAGATGGAGACAAAGACGGAGACAGAGGCAGAGGCGGAGATAGAGGCGGGAACAGAGACAGAGACAGAGATAGGAACAGAGACAGAGGCAGAGACAGAGACAGAGACAGAGACAGAGACAGAGAAAGTGACAGAGACAGAGACGGAGACAGAGACACAGACAGAGACAGAGACAGAGACAGAGACTGAGACAGAGACAGAGATGGAGCCAGAGACAGAGACAGAGACAGAGACGGAGACGGAGCAGAGACATGGACAGAGACAGAGGCAGAGACAGAGACAGAGACAGAGACAGAGACAGAGACAGAGACAGAGACAGAGACAGAGACAGAGACAGAGACGGAGACAGAGACAGAGACAGAGATGGAGACAGAGACAGAGACAGAGACAGAGACAGAGACAGAGACAGAGACAGAGACAGAGACAGAGACAGAGACAGAGACAGAGACAGAGACAGAGATAGAGATAGAGACAGAGACAGAGACAGAGACAGAGACAGAGACAGAGACACAGGTGCATGAGACAAAGACCGAGACAAAGGGGCAGGAGACATGGACGGAGACAAAGACGGTGACAAAGACGTAGACAAAGACGTAGACAAAGACGGAGACAATGACGCAGACGAAGAGGAAGACGATGACGGAGACAAAGACGGCGACAAAGACGGAGACAAAGACGGAGACAAAGACGGAGACAAAGATGGAGACAAAGACAGAGACAAAGACCGAGACAGAGACAGAGACAGAGACAGAGACAGAGACAGAGACAGAGACAGAGACAGAGACAGAGACAGAGACAGAGACAGAGACAGAGACAGAGACAGAGACAGAGACAGAGACAGAGACAGAGACGGAGACAGAGACAGAGACAGAGACAGAGTCAGAGACAGGGACAGGGACAGGGACAGAGACAGAGACAGAGACAGAGACAGAGACAGAGACTGAGACAGAGACAGAGATGGAGCCAGAGACAGAGACAGAGACAGAGACACAGACAGGGACAGGGACAGAGACAGGGACAGAGACAAAGATAGAGACACAGGTGCATGAGACAAAGACCGAGACAGAGGGGCAGGAGACATGGACGGAGACAGAGACAGAGATGGAGACAGAGACAGAGACAGAGACAGAGACAGAGACAGAGACAGAGCAGAGACAGAGACAGAGTCAGAAACAGGGACAGGGACAGAGACAGAGACAGAGACAGAGACAGAGACAGAGACAGAGACTGAGACAGAGACAGAGATGGAGCCGGAGACAGAGACAGAGACAGAGGCAGAGACAGAGACGGAGACAGAGACAGAGACAGAGACAGAGACAGAGACAGAGACAGAGACAGAGACAGAGACAGAGACAGAGACAGAGACAGAGACAGAGACAGAAACAGAGACAGAGACAGAGATGGAGACAGAGACAGAGACAGAGACAGAGACAGAGACAGAGACAGAGACAGAGACAGAGACAGAGACAGAGACAGAGACAGAGACAGAGTCAAAGACAGAGACAGAGACAGACACAGAGACAGAGACAGGGACGGGGACAGGGACAGGGACAAGGACAGGGACAGGGACAGAGACAGAGGGAAAGGGAGAGACGGAGACAGAGGGGCAGGAGACAAAGACGGAGACATTGACAGAGACAAAGACGAAGACAAAGGCGGAGACAGATACCGATACAGAGGCAGAGGCAGAGGCAGAGGCACAGACAGAGACAGAGACATAGACAGAGACAGAGACAGAGACAGAGACAGAGGCATATGAGACAAAGACCGAGACAGAGGGGCAGGAGACATGGACGGAGACAAAGACGCAGGCGAAGTGGAAGACGACGACGGAGACAAAGACGGTGACAAAGACGGAAACAAAGTCGGAGATAAGGATGGAGACAAAGACAGAGACAGAGGCAGAGGCGGAGACAGAGACGGGAACAGAGACAGGGACAGAGATAGGGACAGAGACAGAGGCAGAGACAGAGACAGAGACAGAGACAGAGACAGAGATGGAGACAGAGACAGAGACGGAGACGGAGACAGAGACGCGGACAGAGACCGAGGCAGAGACAGAGACAGGGACAGAGACAGAGACAGAGACAGAGACAGAGACAGAGACAGAGACAGAGGCAGAGACAGAGACAGAGACGGTGACGGAGACAGAGACGGGGACAGAGACAGAGGCAGAGACAGAGACAGGGACAGAGACAGAGACAGAGACAGAGACAGAGTCAGAGACAGGGACAGGGACAGGGACAGAGACAGAGACAGAGACAGAGACAGAGACAGAGACTGAGACAGAGGCAGAGATGGAGCCAGAGACAGAGACAGAGACAGAGACAGAGACACAGACAGGGACAGGGACAGAGACAGGGACAGAGACAAAGACAGAGACACAGGTGCATGAGACAAAGACCGAGACAGAGGGGCAGGAGACATGGACGGAGACAGAGACAGAGATGGAGACAGAGACAGAGACAGAGACAGAGACAGAGACAGAGACAGAGACAGAGACAGAGACAGAGACAGAGTCAGAAACAGGGACAGGGACAGAGACAGAGACAGAGACAGAGACAGAGACAGAGACAGAGACTGAGACAGAGACAGAGATGGAGCCGGAGACAGAGACAGAGACAGAGACAGAGACGGAGACAGAGACAGAGACAGAGACAGAGACAGAGACAGAGACAGAGACAGAGACAGAGACAGAGACAGAGACAGAGACAGAGACAGAGACAGAAACAGAGACAGAGACAGAGATGGAGACAGAGACAGAGACAGAGACAGAGACAGAGACAGAGACAGAGACAGAGACAGAGACAGAGACAGAGACAGAGTCAAAGACAGAGACAGAGACAGACACAGAGACAGAGACAGGGACGGGGACAGGGACAGGGACAAGGACAGGGACAGGGACAGAGACAGAGTGAAAGGGAGAGACGGAGACAGAGGGGCAGGAGACAAAGACGGAGACATTGACAGAGACAAAGACGAAGACAAAGGCGGAGACAGATACCGATACAGAGGCAGAGGCAGAGGCAGAGACACAGACAGAGACAGAGACATAGACAGAGACAGAGACAGACACAGAGACAGAGACAGGGACGGGGACAGGGACAGGGACAAGGACAGGGACAGGGACAGAGACAGAGGGAAAGGGAGAGACGGAGACAGAGGGGCAGGAGACAAAGACGGAGACATTGACAGAGACAAAGACGAAGACAAAGGCGGAGACAGATACCGATACAGAGGCAGAGGCAGAGGCAGAGACACAGACAGAGACAGAGACATAGACAGAGACAGAGACAGAGACAGAGACAGAGGCATATGAGACAAAGACCGAGACAGAGGGGCAGGAGACATGGACGGAGACAAAGACGCAGGCGAAGTGGAAGACGACGACGGAGACAAAGACGGTGACAAAGACGGAGACAAAGTCGGAGATAAGGATGGAGACAAAGACAGAGACAGAGGCAGAGGCGGAGACAGAGACGGGAACAGAGACAGGGACAGAGATAGGGACAGAGACAGAGGCAGAGACAGAGACAGAGACAGAGACAGAGACAGAGATGGAGACAGACACAGAGACGGAGACGGAGACAGAGACGCGGACAGAGACCGAGGCAGAGACAGAGACAGGGACAGAGACAGAGACAGAGACAGAGACAGAGACAGAGACAGAGACAGAGACAGAGGCAGAGACAGAGACAGAGACGGTGACGGAGACAGAGACGGGGACAGAGACAGAGGCAGAGACAGAGACAGGGACAGAGACAGAGACAGAGACAGAGACAGAGACAGAGACAGAGATGGAGCCAGAGACAGAGACAGAGGCAGAGACGGAGACGGAGACTGAGACAGAGACAGAGACTGAGACTGAGACTGAGACAGAGACAGAGATGGAGCCAGAGACAGAGACAGAGACAAAGACGGAGACGGAGACAGAGACGGGAACAGAGACAGAGACAGAGACAGAGATAGGGACAGAGAGAGAGACAGAGACTGAGAGAGAGACAGAGACAGAGACGGAGACAGAGACAAAGACGGAGACAGAGGCAGAGGCGGAGACAGAGGCGGGAACAGAGACAGAGACAGAGATAGGGACAGAGACAGAGGCAGAGACAGAGACAGAGGCAGAGACAGAGACAGAGACACAGAGGCAGAGACAGAGACAGAGACAGAGACAGAGACAGAGACAGAGACAGAGACAGAGGCAGAGACAGAGACAGAGACAGAGACGGAGACAGAGACACAGACAGAGACAGAGAGAGCGACAGAAACATAGGGGGAGGAGACAAAGTCGATGACCCTGGGGCAGGAGACAAAGACGGAGACAAAGTCGGAAACAAAGAGGAAAGCGAAGACGGATACGAAGACTCAGACAAAGACGGACACAAAGACGGAGACAGAGACCGATACAGAGACAGAGACAGAGACAGAGACAGAGACAGAGACAGAGACAGAGACGGAGACGGAGACAGAGACAGAGACAGAGACAGAGGCAGAGACAGTGACAGAGACAGAGACAGAGTCAAAGACAGAGACAGAGACAGAGACAGAGACAGAGACAGAGATGGAGACAGATACAGAGACAGAGACAGAGACAGAGACAGAGACGCAGACGGAGACAGAGACGGAGACGGAGACAGAGACGGGGACAGAGACCGAGACAGGGACAGAGACAGAGACAGAGACAGGGACAGGGACAGAGCCCGATACAGAGGCAGAGACAGAGACATAGACACAGACAGAGACAGAGGCGCATGAGACAAAGACCGAGACTGACGGGCAGGAGACATGGACGGAGACAGAGACAGAGATGGAGACAGAGACAGAGACAGAGACAGAGACAGAGACAGAGACAGAGGCGGAGACAGAGACAGGGACAGAGACGGAGACAGAAACAGAGACAGAGACAGAGACACAGACAGAGACAGAGACAGAGAGAGACGCGCATGAGACAAAGGCCGAGACAGAGGGGCAGGAGACATGGACGGAGACAAAGACGGAGACAAAGACGTAGACAAAGACGGAGGCAAAGACGGAGACAAAGACGGATACAAATATGGAGACACAGACGGAGACAAATACAGAGACAAAGACGGTGACAAATATGGAGACAAAGACAGGCGCAAAGACGGAGGCAAAGACAGAGACAAAGACGGAGACAAAGACGAAGACAAAGACGGAGGCAAAGACGGAGACAAAGACGGAGACAAAGACGGAGACAAAGATGGTTACACAGACGGATACAAATACGGAGACAAAGACAGGCACAAAGACGGAGACAAAGGCGAAGACAAAGACGGAGACAGAGTGTAATATAGAGACAGAGACAGAGACACAGACAGAGACAGAGACAGAGACACAGGTGCATGAGACAAAGACCGAGACAAAGGGGCAGGAGACATGGACGGAGACAAAGACGGTGACAAAGACGTAGACAAAGACGTAGACAAAGACGGAGACAGTGACGGAGACAAAGGCGGAGACGAAGAGGAAGACGACGACAGAGACAGAGACAGAGACAGAGACAGAGACAGAGACGGAGACTGAGATGGAGACAGAGACAGAGACAGAGACAAAGACGGAGACGGAAACGGAGACAGAGACAGGGACAGAGACAGAGGCAGAGACAGAGACAGAGACAGCGACAGAGACAGAGACAGAGACAGAGATGGAGCCAGAGACAGAGACAGAGACAGAGACGGAGACGGAGCAGAGACATGGACAGAGACAGAGGCAGAGACAGAGACAGAGACAGAGACAGAGGCATATGAGACAAAGACCGAGACAGAGGGGCAGGAGACATGGACGGAGACAACGACGCAGGCGAAGTGGAAGTCGACGACGGAGACAAAGACGGTGACAAAGACGGAGACAAAGTCGGAGATAAGGATGGAGACAAAGACAGAGACAGAGGCAGAGGCGGAGACAGAGACGGGAACAGAGACAGGGACAGAGATAGAGACAGAGACAGAGGCAGAGACAGAGACAGAGACAGAGACAGAGACAGAGACGGAGATAGAGACAGAGACAGAGACATAGACAGAGACAGAGACAGAGACAGAGACAGAGACAGAGACAGAGACAGAGATAGAGACAAAGACGGAGACAAAAACAGAGACAAGTAGGAAGACAAAGACGGAGAAAAAGATGGAGACAAAGACCGAGACCAAGACGGAGGCAAAGACGGAGACAAAGACGGAGATAAAGGTGGAGACACAGACAGAGACAAATACGGAGACAAAGGGAGAGACAAAGGCGGAGACAGAGACAGAGACAGAGACAGAGACAGAGACAGAGACAGAGATGGAGACAGATACAGAGACAGAGACAGAGACAGAGACAGAGACAGAGACAGAGACAGAGACGGAGACGGAGACAGAGACGGGGACAGAGACAGAGATAGAGATAGAGACAGAGACAGAGACAGAGACAGAGACAGAGACAGAGACAGAGACAGAGACAGAGACAGAGATGGAGACAGAGTCAGGGACAGAGACAGAGACTGAGACAGAGACAGAGACTGAGACTGAGACAGAGACAGAGACAGAGACAGAGACAGAGACAGAGACGGAAATAGAGACAGAGACAGAGACAGAGACAGAAACAGAGACAGAGACAGAGACACAGACAGAGACAGAGACAGAGAGAGACGCGCATGAGACAAAGACCGAGACAGAGGGGCAGGAGACATGGACGGAGACAAAGACGGAGACAAAGTCGTAGACAAAGACGGAGGCAAAGAAGGAGACAAAGACGGAGACAAATATGCAGACACAGACGGAGACAAATACAGAGACAAAGACGGTGACAAATATAGAGACAAGGACAGGCACAAAGACGGAGACAAAGACAGTGACAAAGACGGAGACAAAGACGAAGACAAAGACGGAGGCAAAGACGGAGACAAAGACGGAGACAAAGATGGTTACACAGACGGATACAAATATGGAGACACAGACGGAGACAAATACAGAGACAAAGACGGTGACAAATATGGAGACAAAGACAGGCGCAAAGACGGAGGCAAAGACAGAGACAAAGACGGAGACAAAGACGAAGACAAAGACGGAGGCAAAGACGGAGACAAAGACGGAGACAAAGATGGTTACTCAGACGGATACAAATACGGAGACAAAGACAGGCACAAAGACGGAGACAAAGACGGAGACAAAGATGGAGACAAAGACAGAGACAAAGACCGAGACAGAGACAGAGACAGAGACAGAGACAGAGACAGAGACAGAGACAGAGACAGAGACAGAGACAGAGACAGAGACAGAGACAGAGACAGAGACAGAGACAGAGACAGAGACAGAGACAGAGACAGAGACGGAGACAGAGACAGAGACAGAGACAGAGTCAGAGACAGGGACAGGGACAGGGACAGAGACAGAGACAGAGACAGAGACAGAGACAGAGACTGAGACAGAGACAGAGATGGAGCCAGAGACAGAGACAGAGACAGAGACACAGACAGGGACAGGGACAGAGACAGGGACAGAGACAAAGATAGAGACACAGGTGCATGAGACAAAGACCGAGACAGAGGGGCAGGAGACATGGACGGAGACAGAGACAGAGATGGAGACAGAGACAGAGACAGAGACAGAGACAGAGACAGAGACAGAGCAGAGACAGAGACAGAGTCAGAAACAGGGACAGGGACAGAGACAGAGACAGAGACAGAGACAGAGACAGAGACAGAGACTGAGACAGAGACAGAGATGGAGCCGGAGACAGAGACAGAGACAGAGGCAGAGACAGAGACGGAGACAGAGACAGAAACAGAGACAGAGACAGAGACAGAGACAGAGACAGAGACAGAGACAGAGACAGAGACAGAGACAGAGACAGAGACAGAAACAGAGACAGAGACAGAGATGGAGACAGAGACAGAGACAGAGACAGAGACAGAGACAGAGACAGAGACAGAGACAGAGACAGAGACAGAGACAGAGACAGAGTCAAAGACAGAGACAGAGACAGACACAGAGACAGAGACAGGGACGGGGACAGGGACAGGGACAAGGACAGGGACAGGGACAGAGACAGAGGGAAAGGGAGAGACGGAGACAGAGGGGCAGGAGACAAAGACGGAGACATTGACAGAGACAAAGACGAAGACAAAGGCGGAGACAGATACCGATACAGAGGCAGAGGCAGAGGCAGAGGCACAGACAGAGACAGAGACATAGACAGAGACAGAGACAGAGACAGAGACAGAGGCATATGAGACAAAGACCGAGACAGAGGGGCAGGAGACATGGACGGAGACAAAGACGCAGGCGAAGTGGAAGACGACGACGGAGACAAAGACGGTGACAAAGACGGAAACAAAGTCGGAGATAAGGATGGAGACAAAGACAGAGACAGAGGCAGAGGCGGAGACAGAGACGGGAACAGAGACAGGGACAGAGATAGGGACAGAGACAGAGGCAGAGACAGAGACAGAGACAGAGACAGAGACAGAGATGGAGACAGAGACAGAGACGGAGACGGAGACAGAGACGCGGACAGAGACCGAGGCAGAGACAGAGACAGGGACAGAGACAGAGACAGAGACAGAGACAGAGACAGAGACAGAGACAGAGGCAGAGACAGAGACAGAGACGGTGACGGAGACAGAGACGGGGACAGAGACAGAGGCAGAGACAGAGACAGGGACAGAGACAGAGACAGAGACAGAGACAGAGTCAGAGACAGGGACAGGGACAGGGACAGAGACAGAGACAGAGACAGAGACAGAGACAGAGACTGAGACAGAGGCAGAGATGGAGCCAGAGACAGAGACAGAGACAGAGACAGAGACACAGACAGGGACAGGGACAGAGACAGGGACAGAGACAAAGAAAGAGACACAGGTGCATGAGACAAAGACCGAGACAGAGGGGCAGGAGACATGGACGGAGACAGAGACAGAGATGGAGACAGAGACAGAGACAGAGACAGAGACAGAGACAGAGACAGAGACAGAGACAGAGACAGAGACAGAGTCAGAAACAGGGACAGGGACAGAGACAGAGACAGAGACAGAGACAGAGACAGAGACAGAGACTGAGACAGAGACAGAGATGGAGCCGGAGACAGAGACAGAGACAGAGACAGAGACGGAGACAGAGACAGAGACAGAGACAGAGACAGAGACAGAGACAGAGACAGAGACAGAGACAGAGACAGAGACAGAGACAGAGACAGAGACAGAAACAGAGACAGAGACAGAGATGGAGACAGAGACAGAGACAGAGACAGAGACAGAGACAGAGACAGAGACAGAGACAGAGACAGAGACAGAGACAGAGACAGAGTCAAAGACAGAGACAGAGACAGACACAGAGACAGAGACAGGGACGGGGACAGGGACAGGGACAAGGACAGGGACAGGGACAGAGACAGAGTGAAAGGGAGAGACGGAGACAGAGGGGCAGGAGACAAAGACGGAGACATTGACAGAGACAAAGACGAAGACAAAGGCGGAGACAGATACCGATACAGAGGCAGAGGCAGAGGCAGAGACACAGACAGAGACAGAGACATAGACAGAGACAGAGACAGAGACAGAGACAGAGTCAAAGACAGAGACAGAGACAGACACAGAGACAGAGACAGGGACGGGGACAGGGACAGGGACAAGGACAGGGACAGGGACAGAGACAGAGGGAAAGGGAGAGACGGAGACAGAGGGGCAGGAGACAAAGACGGAGACATTGACAGAGACAAAGACGAAGACAAAGGCGGAGACAGATACCGATACAGAGGCAGAGGCAGAGGCAGAGACACAGACAGAGACAGAGACATAGACAGAGACAGAGACAGAGACAGAGACAGAGGCATATGAGACAAAGACCGAGACAGAGGGGCAGGAGACATGGACGGAGACAAAGACGCAGGCGAAGTGGAAGACGACGACGGAGACAAAGACGGTGACAAAGACGGAGACAAAGTCGGAGATAAGGATGGAGACAAAGACAGAGACAGAGGCAGAGGCGGAGACAGAGACGGGAACAGAGACAGGGACAGAGATAGGGACAGAGACAGAGGCAGAGACAGAGACAGAGACAGAGACAGAGACAGAGATGGAGACAGAGACAGAGACGGAGACGGAGACAGAGACGCGGACAGAGACCGAGGCAGAGACAGAGACAGGGACAGAGACAGAGACAGAGACAGAGACAGAGACAGAGACAGAGTCAGAGGCAGAGACAGAGACAGAGACGGTGACGGAGACAGAGACGGGGACAGAGACAGAGGCAGAGACAGAGACAGGGACAGAGACAGAGACAGAGACAGAGACAGAGACAGAGACAGAGATGGAGCCAGAGACAGAGACAGAGGCAGAGACGGAGACGGAGACTGAGACAGAGACAGAGACTGAGACTGAGACTGAGACAGAGACAGAGATGGAGCCAGAGACAGAGACAGAGACAAAGACGGAGACGGAGACAGAGACGGGAACAGAGACAGAGACAGAGACAGAGATAGGGACAGAGAGAGAGACAGAGACTGAGAGAGAGACAGAGACAGAGACGGAGACAGAGACAAAGACGGAGACAGAGGCAGAGGCGGAGACAGAGGCGGGAACAGAGACAGAGACAGAGATAGGGACAGAGACAGAGGCAGAGACAGAGACAGAGGCAGAGACAGAGACAGAGACACAGAGGCAGAGACAGAGACAGAGACAGAGACAGAGACAGAGACAGAGACAGAGACAGAGGCAGAGACAGAGACAGAGACAGAGACGGAGACAGAGACACAGACAGAGACAGAGAGAGCGACAGAAACATAGGGGGAGGAGACAAAGTCGATGACCCTGGGGCAGGAGACAAAGACGGAGACAAAGTCGGAAACAAAGAGGAAAGCGAAGACGGATACGAAGACTCAGACAAAGACGGACACAAAGACGGAGACAGAGACCGATACAGAGACAGAGACAGAGACAGAGACAGAGACAGAGACAGAGACAGAGACGGAGACGGAGACAGAGACAGAGACAGAGACAGAGGCAGAGACAGTGACAGAGACAGAGACAGAGTCAAAGACAGAGACAGAGACAGAGACAGAGACAGAGACAGAGATGGAGACAGATACAGAGACAGAGACAGAGACAGAGACAGAGACGCAGACGGAGACAGAGACGGAGACGGAGACAGAGACGGGGACAGAGACCGAGACAGGGACAGAGACAGAGACAGAGACAGGGACAGGGACAGAGCCCGATACAGAGGCAGAGACAGAGACATAGACACAGACAGAGACAGAGGCGCATGAGACAAAGACCGAGACTGACGGGCAGGAGACATGGACGGAGACAGAGACAGAGATGGAGACAGAGACAGAGACAGAGACAGAGACAGAGACAGAGACAGAGGCGGAGACAGAGACAGGGACAGAGACGGAGACAGAAACAGAGACAGAGACAGAGACACAGACAGAGACAGAGACAGAGAGAGACGCGCATGAGACAAAGGCCGAGACAGAGGGGCAGGAGACATGGACGGAGACAAAGACGGAGACAAAGACGTAGACAAAGACGGAGGCAAAGACGGAGACAAAGACGGATACAAATATGGAGACACAGACGGAGACAAATACAGAGACAAAGACGGTGACAAATATGGAGACAAAGACAGGCGCAAAGACGGAGGCAAAGACAGAGACAAAGACGGAGACAAAGACGAAGACAAAGACGGAGGCAAAGACGGAGACAAAGACGGAGACAAAGACGGAGACAAAGATGGTTACACAGACGGATACAAATACGGAGACAAAGACAGGCACAAAGACGGAGACAAAGGCGAAGACAAAGACGGAGACAGAGTGTAATATAGAGACAGAGACAGAGACACAGACAGAGACAGAGACAGAGACACAGGTGCATGAGACAAAGACCGAGACAAAGGGGCAGGAGACATGGACGGAGACAAAGACGGTGACAAAGACGTAGACAAAGACGTAGACAAAGACGGAGACAGTGACGGAGACAAAGGCGGAGACGAAGAGGAAGACGACGACAGAGACAGAGACAGAGACAGAGACAGAGACAGAGACGGAGACTGAGATGGAGACAGAGACAGAGACAGAGACAAAGACGGAGACGGAAACGGAGACAGAGACAGGGACAGAGACAGAGGCAGAGACAGAGACAGAGACAGCGACAGAGACAGAGACAGAGACAGAGATGGAGCCAGAGACAGAGACAGAGACAGAGACGGAGACGGAGCAGAGACATGGACAGAGACAGAGGCAGAGACAGAGACAGAGACAGAGACAGAGGCATATGAGACAAAGACCGAGACAGAGGGGCAGGAGACATGGACGGAGACAACGACGCAGGCGAAGTGGAAGTCGACGACGGAGACAAAGACGGTGACAAAGACGGAGACAAAGTCGGAGATAAGGATGGAGACAAAGACAGAGACAGAGGCAGAGGCGGAGACAGAGACGGGAACAGAGACAGGGACAGAGATAGAGACAGAGACAGAGGCAGAGACAGAGACAGAGACAGAGACAGAGACAGAGACGGAGATAGAGACAGAGACAGAGACATAGACAGAGACAGAGACAGAGACAGAGACAGAGACAGAGACAGAGACAGAGACAGAGATAGAGACAAAGACGGAGACAAAAACAGAGACAAGTAGGAAGACAAAGACGGAGAAAAAGATGGAGACAAAGACCGAGACCAAGACGGAGGCAAAGACGGAGACAAAGACGGAGATAAAGGTGGAGACACAGACAGAGACAAATACGGAGACAAAGGGAGAGACAAAGGCGGAGACAGAGACAGAGACAGAGACAGAGACAGAGACAGAGACAGAGATGGAGACAGATACAGAGACAGAGACAGAGACAGAGACAGAGACAGAGACAGAGACAGAGACGGAGACGGAGACAGAGACGGGGACAGAGACAGAGATAGAGATAGAGACAGAGACAGAGACAGAGACAGAGACAGAGACAGAGACAGAGACAGAGACAGAGACAGAGATGGAGACAGAGTCAGGGACAGAGACAGAGACTGAGACAGAGACAGAGACTGAGACTGAGACAGAGACAGAGACAGAGACAGAGACAGAGACAGAGACGGAAATAGAGACAGAGACAGAGACAGAGACAGAGACAGAAACAGAGACAGAGACAGAGACACAGACAGAGACAGAGACAGAGAGAGACGCGCATGAGACAAAGACCGAGACAGAGGGGCAGGAGACATGGACGGAGACAAAGACGGAGACAAAGTCGTAGACAAAGACGGAGGCAAAGAAGGAGACAAAGACGGAGACAAATATGCAGACACAGACGGAGACAAATACAGAGACAAAGACGGTGACAAATATAGAGACAAGGACAGGCACAAAGACGGAGACAAAGACAGTGACAAAGACGGAGACAAAGACGAAGACAAAGACGGAGGCAAAGACGGAGACAAAGACGGAGACAAAGATGGTTACACAGACGGATACAAATATGGAGACACAGACGGAGACAAATACAGAGACAAAGACGGTGACAAATATGGAGACAAAGACAGGCGCAAAGACGGAGGCAAAGACAGAGACAAAGACGGAGACAAAGACGAAGACAAAGACGGAGGCAAAGACGGAGACAAAGACGGAGACAAAGATGGTTACTCAGACGGATACAAATACGGAGACAAAGACAGGCACAAAGACGGAGACAAAGGCGAAGACAAAGACGGAGACAGAGTGTAATATAGAGACAGAGACAGAGACACAGACAGAGACAGAGACAGAGACACAGGTGCATGAGACAAAGACCGAGACAAAGGGGCAGGAGACATGGACGGAGACAAAGACGGTGACAAAGACGTAGACAAAGACGTAGACAAGGACGGAGACAGTGACGGAGACAAAGGCGGAGACGAAGAGGAAGACGACGACGGAGACAAAGACGGAGACAAAGACGGTGACAAAGACGGAGACAAAGGCGGAGACGAAGAGGAAGACGAGGACGGAGACAAAGACGGAGACACGGACGGTGACAAAGACGGAGGCAAAGACGGAGACAGAGACAGAGGCAGAGGCGGAGACAGAGACACAGACAGAGACAGAGACAGAGAGAGACGCGCATGAGACAGAGACCGAGACAAAAGGCCGGAGACAAGGACGGAGACAAAGACGGAGACAAAGACGGTGACAAAGACGGAGACAAAGACGGAGACGATGAGGAAGACGAGGACGGAGACAAAGACAGAGACACGGACGGAGACAAATACGGAGGCAACGTCGGTGACAAAGACGGAGACAAAGACGGAGACGAAGAGGAAGACGACGACGGAGTCAAAGACGGAGACAAAGGTGGAGACAAAGATGGAGACACAGACGGAGGCAAAGACGGAGACAAAGACGGAGACAAAGACGGAGACAAAGACGGAGACGAAGAGGAAGACGACGACGGGGACAAAGACGGAGACAAAGACGGAGACAGAGACAGAGGCAGAGGCGGAGACAGATACGGGAACAGAGACAGAGACAGAGATAGGGACAGAGACAGAGACGGAGACAGAGACAGAGACAGAGGCAGAGAGAGCGACAGAAACATAGGGGCAGGAGACAAAGGCGGTGACCCTGGGGCAGGAAACAAAGACGGAGACAAAGTCGGAAACAAAGAGGAAAGCGAAGACGGAGACAAAGACGGAGACAAAGACGGACACAAAAACGGAGACAACGACGGAAACAGAGACCGAGACAGAGACAGAGAGAGAGACAGAGACAGAGACAGAGACAGACACAGAGACAGAGGCGCATGAGACAAAGACCGCGACAGAAGGGCAGGAGACATGGACGGAGACATAGACGGAGACAAAGACGTAGACAATGACGAAGACAAAGACGCAGACGAAGAGGAAGGCGACGACGGAGACAAGGACGGTGACAAAGACGGAGACAAAGACGGAGACGAAGATGGAGACAAAGACGGAGACAGAGGCAGAGGCGGAGATAGAGGCGGGAACAGAGACAGAGACAGAGATAGGAACAGAGACAGAGGCAGAGACAGAGACAGAGACAGAGACAGAGACAGAGAAAATGACAGAGACAGAGGCGGAGACAGAGACACAGACAGAGACAGAGACAGAGACAGAGACTGAGACAGAGACAGAGATGGAGCCAGAGACAGAGACAGAGACAGAGACGGAGACGGAGCAGAGACATGGACAGAGACAGAGGCAGAGACAGAGACAGAGACAGAGACAGAGACAGAGACAGAGACAGAGACAGAGACAGAGACACAGACGGAGACAGAGACAGAGACAGAGACAGAGACAGAGACAGAGACAGAGACAGAGACAGAGACAGAGACAGAGACAGAGACAGAGACAGAGACAGAGATAGAGATAGAGACAGAGACAGAGACAGAGACAGAGACAGAGACAGAGACAGAGACAGAGACAGAGACAGAGATGGAGACAGAGTCAGGGACAGAGACAGAGACAGAGACAGAGACACACACAGAGGCAGAGACAGGGACAGAGACAGAGACAGAGACAGAGAGAGCGACAGAACCATGGGGGCAGGAGACAAAGGCGGTGACCCGGGGGCAGGAGACAAAAACGGAGACAAAGTCGAAAACAAAGAGGAAAGCGAAGACGGAGACAAAGACGGACACAAAGACGGAGACAAAGACGGAGACAGAGACCGAGACAGAGACAGAGACAGAGACAGAGATAGAGACAGAGGCGCACGAGACAAAGACCGAGACAGAGGGGCAGGAGACGTGGACGGAGACAAAGGCGGAGACAAAGACGTATACAAAAACGTAGACAAAGACGGAGACAAAGACGCAGACGAAGAGGAAGACGACGACGGAGACAAAGACGGAGAAAAAGGCGGAGACAAAGATGGAGACTCAGACGGAGACAAATATGGAGACAAAGACGGAGGCAAAGACGGAGACAAAGACGGAGACAAAAACAGAGACAAGTAGGAAGACAAAGACGGAGAAAAAGATGGAGACAAAGACCGAGACCAAGACGGAGGCAAAGACGGAGACAAAGACGGAGATAAAGGTGGAGACACAGACAGAGACAAATACGGAGACAAAGGGAGAGACAAAGGCGGAGACAGAGACAGAGACAGAGACAGAGACAGAGACAGAGACAGAGATGGAGACAGATACAGAGACAGAGACAGAGACAGAGACAGAGACGCAGACGGAGACAGAGACGGAGACAGAGACAGAGACGGGGACAGAGACAGAGACAGGGACAGAGACAGAGACAGAGACAGGGACAGGGACAGAGCCCGATACAGAGGCAGAGACAGAGACATAGACACAGACAGAGACAGAGGCGCATGAGACAAAGACCGAGACTGACGGGCAGGAGACATGGACGGAGACAGAGACAGAGATGGAGACTGAGACAGAGACAGAGACAGAGACAGGGACAGAGACGGAGACAGAAACAGAGACAGAGACAGAGACACAGACAGAGACAGAGACAGAGAGAGACGCGCATGAGACAAAGGCCGAGACAGAGGGGCAGGTGACATGGACGGAGACAAAGACGGAGACAAAGACGTAGACAAAGATGGAGGCAAAGACGGAGACAAAGACGGATACAAATATGGAGACACAGACGGAGACAAATACAGAGACAAAGACGGTGACAAATATGGAGACAAAGACAGGCGCAAAGACGGAGGCAAAGACAGAGACAAAGACGGAGACAAAGACGAAGACAAAGACGGAGGCAAAGACGGAGACAAAGACGGAGACAAAGATGGTTACACAGACGGATACAAATACGGAGACAAAGACAGGCACAAAGACGGAGACAAAGGCGAAGACAAAGACGGAGACAGAGTGTAATATAGAGACAGAGACAGAGACACAGACAGAGACAGAGACAGAGACACAGGTGCATGAGACAAAGACCGAGACAAAGGGGCAGGAGACATGGACGGAGACAAAGACGGTGACAAAGACGTAGACAAAGACGTAGACACGGACGGAGACAGTGACGGAGACAAAGGCGGAGACGAAGAGGAAGACGACGACGGAGACAAAGACGGAGACAAAGACGGTGACAAAGACGGAGACAAAGGCGGAGACGAAGAGGAAGACGAGGACGGAGACAAAGACGGAGACACGGACGGTGACAAAGACGGAGGCAAAGACGGAGACAGAGACAGAGGCAGAGGCGGAGACAGAGACACAGACAGAGAGAGAGACAGAGAGAGACGCGCATGAGACAGAGACCGAGACAAAAGGCCGGAGACAAGGACGGAGACAAAGACGGAGACAAAGACGGTGACAAAGACGGAGACAAAGACGGAGACGATGAGGAAGACGAGGACGGAGACAAAGACAGAGACACGGACGGAGACAAATACGGAGGCAACGTCGGTGACAAAGACGGAGACAAAGACGGAGACGAAGAGGAAGACGACGACGGAGTCAAAGACGGAGACAAAGGTGGAGACAAAGATGGAGACACAGACGGAGGCAAAGACGGAGACAAAGACGGAGACAAAGACGGAGACAAAGACGGAGACGAAGAGGAAGACGACGACGGGGACAAAGACGGAGACAAAGACGGAGACGGAGACAGAGGCAGAGGCGGAGACAGATACGGGAACAGAGACAGAGACAGAGATAGGGACAGAGACAGAGACGGAGACAGAGACAGAGACAGAGGCAGAGAGAGCGACAGAAACATAGGGGCAGGAGACAAAGGCGGTGACCCTGGGGCAGGAAACAAAGACGGAGACAAAGTCGGAAACAAAGAGGAAAGCGAAGACGGAGACAAAGACGGAGACAAAGACGGACACAAAAACGGAGACAACGACGGAAACAGAGACCGAGACAGAGACAGAGAGAGAGACAGAGACAGAGACAGAGACAGAGACAGACACAGAGACAGAGGCGCATGAGACAAAGACCGCGACAGAAGGGCAGGAGACATGGACGGAGACATAGACGGAGACAAAGACGTAGACAATGACGAAGACAAAGACGCAGACGAAGAGGAAGGCGACGACGGAGACAAGGACGGTGACAAAGACGGAGACAAAGACGGAGACGAAGATGGAGACAAAGACGGAGACAGAGGCAGAGGCGGAGATAGAGGCGGGAACAGAGACAGAGACAGAGATAGGAACAGAGACAGAGGCAGAGACAGAGACAGAGACAGAGACAGAGACAGAGAAAGTGACAGAGACAGAGACGGAGACAGAGACACAGACAGAGACAGAGACAGAGACAGAGACTGAGACAGAGACAGAGATGGAGCCAGAGACAGAGACAGAGACAGAGACGGAGACGGAGCAGAGACATGGACAGAGACAGAGGCAGAGACAGAGACAGAGACAGAGACAGAGACAGAGACAGAGACAGAGACAGAGACAGAGACAGAGACAGAGACAGAGACAGAGACAGAGACAGAGACGGAGACAGAGACAGAGACAGAGACAGAGACAGAGACAGAGACAGAGACAGAGACAGAGACAGAGACAGAGACAGAGACAGAGATAGAGATAGAGACAGAGACAGAGACAGAGACAGAGACAGAGACAGAGACAGAGACAGAGACAGAGACAGAGATGGAGACAGAGTCAGGGACAGAGACAGAGACTGAGACAGAGACAGAGACAGAGACTGAGACTGAGACAGAGACAGAGACAGAGACAGAGACAGAGACAGAGACAGAGACAGAGACGGAAATAGAGACAGAGACAGAGACAGAGACAGAAACAGAGACAGAGACAGAGACACAGACAGAGACAGAGACAGAGAGAGACGCGCATGAGACAAAGACCGAGACAGAGGGGCAGGAGACATGGACGGAGACAAAGACGGAGACAAAGTCGTAGACAAAGACGGAGGCAAAGACGGAGACAAAGACGGAGACAAATATGCAGACACAGACGGAGACAAATACAGAGACAAAGACGGTGACAAATATAGAGACAAGGACAGGCACAAAGACGGAGACAAAGACAGTGACAAAGACGGAGACAAAGACGAAGACAAAGACGGAGGCAAAGACGGAGACAAAGACGGAGACAAAGATGGTTACACAGACGGATACAAATACGGAGACAAAGACAGGCACAAAGACGGAGAGAAAGACGAAGACAAAGACGGAGGCAGAGTGTAATATAGAGACAGAGACAGAGACACAGACAGAGACAGAGACAGAGACAGAGACACAGGTGCATGAGACAAAGACCGAGACAAAGGGGCAGGAGACATGGACGGAGACAAAGACGGTGACAAAGACGTAGACAAAGACGTAGACAAAGACGGAGACAATGACGCAGACGAAGAGGAAGACGATGACGGAGACAAAGACGGCGACAAAGACGGAGACAAAGACGGAGACAAAGACGGAGACAAAGATGGAGACAAAGACAGAGACAAAGACGGAGACAGAGACAGAGACAGAGACAGAGACAGAGACAGAGACAGAGACAGAGACAGAGACAGAGACAGAGACAGAGACAGAGACAGAGACAGAGACAGAGACAGAGACAGAGACAGAGACAGAGACAGAGACAGAGACAGAGACAGAGACAGAGACAGAGACAGAGACAGAGACAGAGACGGAGACAGAGACAGAGACAGAGACAGAGTCAGAGACAGGGACAGGGACAGGGACAGAGACAGAGACAGAGACAGAGACAGAGACAGAGACAGAGACAGAGACAGAGACTGAGACAGAGACAGAGACAGAGACTGAGACTGAGACAGAGACAGAGACAGAGACAGAGACAGAGACAGAGACAGAGACAGAGACGGAAATAGAGACAGAGACAGAGACAGAGACAGAAACAGAGACAGAGACAGAGACACAGACAGAGACAGAGACAGAGAGAGACGCGCATGAGACAAAGACCGAGACAGAGGGGCAGGAGACATGGACGGAGACAAAGACGGAGACAAAGTCGTAGACAAAGACGGAGGCAAAGACGGAGACAAAGACGGAGACAAATATGCAGACACAGACGGAGACAAATACAGAGACAAAGACGGTGACAAATATAGAGACAAGGACAGGCACAAAGACGGAGACAAAGACAGTGACAAAGACGGAGACAAAGACGAAGACAAAGACGGAGGCAAAGACGGAGACAAAGACGGAGACAAAGACGGAGACAAAGACGGAGACGAAGAGGAAGACGACGACGGGGACAAAGACGGAGACAAAGACGGAGACGGAGACAGAGGCAGAGGCGGAGACAGATACGGGAACAGAGACAGAGACAGAGATAGGGACAGAGACAGAGACGGAGACAGAGACAGAGACAGAGGCAGAGAGAGCGACAGAAACATAGGGGCAGGAGACAAAGGCGGTGACCCTGGGGCAGGAAACAAAGACGGAGACAAAGTCGGAAACAAAGAGGAAAGCGAAGACGGAGACAAAGACGGAGACAAAGACGGACACAAAAACGGAGACAACGACGGAAACAGAGACCGAGACAGAGACAGAGAGAGAGACAGAGACAGAGACAGAGACAGAGACAGACACAGAGACAGAGGCGCATGAGACAAAGACCGCGACAGAAGGGCAGGAGACATGGACGGAGACATAGACGGAGACAAAGACGTAGACAATGACGAAGACAAAGACGCAGACGAAGAGGAAGGCGACGACGGAGACAAGGACGGTGACAAAGACGGAGACAAAGACGGAGACGAAGATGGAGACAAAGACGGAGACAGAGGCAGAGGCGGAGATAGAGGCGGGAACAGAGACAGAGACAGAGATAGGAACAGAGACAGAGGCAGAGACAGAGACAGAGACAGAGACAGAGACAGAGAAAGTGACAGAGACAGAGACGGAGACAGAGACACAGACAGAGACAGAGACAGAGACAGAGACTGAGACAGAGACAGAGATGGAGCCAGAGACAGAGACAGAGACAGAGACGGAGACGGAGCAGAGACATGGACAGAGACAGAGGCAGAGACAGAGACAGAGACAGAGACAGAGACAGAGACAGAGACAGAGACAGAGACAGAGACAGAGACAGAGACAGAGACAGAGACAGAGACAGAGACGGAGACAGAGACAGAGACAGAGACAGAGACAGAGACAGAGACAGAGACAGAGACAGAGACAGAGACAGAGACAGAGACAGAGACAGAGACAGAGACAGAGACAGAGACAGAGACAGAGACGGAGACAGAGACAGAGACAGAGACAGAGTCAGAGACAGGGACAGGGACAGGGACAGAGACAGAGACAGAGACAGAGACAGAGACAGAGACAGAGACAGAGACAGAGACTGAGACAGAGACAGAGACAGAGACTGAGACTGAGACAGAGACAGAGACAGAGACAGAGACAGAGACAGAGACAGAGACAGAGACGGAAATAGAGACAGAGACAGAGACAGAGACAGAAACAGAGACAGAGACAGAGACACAGACAGAGACAGAGACAGAGAGAGACGCGCATGAGACAAAGACCGAGACAGAGGGGCAGGAGACATGGACGGAGACAAAGACGGAGACAAAGTCGTAGACAAAGACGGAGGCAAAGACGGAGACAAAGACGGAGACAAATATGCAGACACAGACGGAGACAAATACAGAGACAAAGACGGTGACAAATATAGAGACAAGGACAGGCACAAAGACGGAGACAAAGACAGTGACAAAGACGGAGACAAAGACGAAGACAAAGACGGAGGCAAAGACGGAGACAAAGACGGAGACAAAGATGGTTACACAGACGGATACAAATACGGAGACAAAGACAGGCACAAAGACGGAGAGAAAGACGAAGACAAAGACGGAGGCAGAGTGTAATATAGAGACAGAGACAGAGACACAGACAGAGACAGAGACAGAGACAGAGACACAGGTGCATGAGACAAAGACCGAGACAAAGGGGCAGGAGACATGGACGGAGACAAAGACGGTGACAAAGACGTAGACAAAGACGTAGACAAAGACGGAGACAATGACGCAGACGAAGAGGAAGACGATGACGGAGACAAAGACGGCGACAAAGACGGAGACAAAGACGGAGACAAAGACGGAGACAAAGATGGAGACAAAGACAGAGACAAAGACGGAGACAGAGACAGAGACAGAGACAGAGACAGAGACAGAGACAGAGACAGAGACAGAGACAGAGACAGAGACAGAGACAGAGACAGAGACAGAGACAGAGACAGAGACAGAGACAGAGACAGAGACAGAGACAGAGACAGAGACAGAGACAGAGACAGAGACAGAGACAGAGACAGAGACGGAGACAGAGACAGAGACAGAGACAGAGTCAGAGACAGGGACAGGGACAGGGACAGAGACAGAGACAGAGACAGAGACAGAGACAGAGACAGAGACAGAGACAGAGGCGGAGACAGAGACAGGGACAGAGACGGAGACAGAAACAGAGACAGAGACAGAGACACAGACAGAGACAGAGACAGAGAGAGACGCGCATGAGACAAAGGCCGAGACAGAGGGGCAGGAGACATGGACGGAGACAAAGACGGAGACAAAGACGTAGACAAAGACGGAGGCAAAGACGGAGACAAAGACGGATACAAATATGGAGACACAGACGGAGACAAATACAGAGACAAAGACGGTGACAAATATGGAGACAAAGACAGGCGCAAAGACGGAGACAAAGACAGAGATAAAGACGGAGACAAAGACGAAGACAAAGACGGAGGCAAAGACGGAGACAAAGACGCAGACAAAGATGGTTACACAGACGGATACAAATACGGAGACAAAGACAGGCACAAAGACGGAGACAAAGACGAAGACAAAGACGGAGACAGAGTGTAATATAGAGACAGAGACACAGACAGAGACAGAGACAGAGACACAGGTGCATGAGACAAAGACCGAGACAAAGGGGCAGGAGACATGGACGGAGACAAGGACGGTGACAAAGACGTAGACAAAGACGTAGACAAGGACGGAGACAGTGACGGAGACAAAGGCGGAGACGAAGAGGAAGACGACGACGGAGACAAAGACGGAGACAAAGACGGTGACAAAGACGGAGACAAAGGCGGAGACGAAGAGGAAGACGAGGACGGAGACAAAGACGGAGACACGGACGGTGACAAAGACGGAGGCAAAGACGGAGACAGAGACAGAGGCAGAGGCAGAGGCGGAGACAGAGACACAGACAGAGACAGAGACAGAGAGAGACGCGCATGAGACAGAGACCGAGACAAAAGGCCGGAGACAAGGACGGAGACAAAAACGGAGACAAAGACGGCGACAAAGACGGAGACAAAGACGGAGACGATGAGGAAGACGAGGACGGAGACAAAGACAGAGACACGGACGGAGACAAATACGGAGGCAACGTCGGTGACAAAGACGGAGACAAAGACGGAGACGAAGAGGAAGACGACGACGGAGTCAAAGACGGAGACAAAGGTGGAGACAAAGATGGAGACACAGACGGAGGCAAAGACGGAGACAAAGACGGAGACAAAGACGGAGACAAAGACGGAGACGAAGAGGAAGACGACGACGGGGACAAAGACGGAGACAAAGACGGAGACAAAGACGAAGACAAAGACGGAGGCAAAGACGGAGACAAAGACGGAGACAAAGATGGTTACACAGACGGATACAAATACGGAGACAAAGACAGGCACAAAGACGGAGAGAAAGACGAAGACAAAGACGGAGGCAGAGTATAATATAGAGACAGAGACAGAGACACAGACAGAGACAGAGACAGAGACAGAGACACAGGTGCATGAGACAAAGACCGAGACAAAGGGGCAGGAGACATGGACGGAGACAAAGACGGTGACAAAGACGTAGACAAAGACGTAGACAAAGACGGAGACAATGACGCAGACGAAGAGGAAGACGATGACGGAGACAAAGACGGCGACAAAGACGGAGACAAAGACGGAGACAAAGACGGAGACAAAGATGGAGACAAAGACAGAGACAAAGACGGAGACAGAGACAGAGACAGAGACAGAGACAGAGACAGAGACAGAGACAGAGACAGAGACAGAGACAGAGACAGAGACAGAGACGGAGACAGAGACAGAGACAGAGACAGAGTCAGAGACAGGGACAGGGACAGGGACAGGGACAGAGACAGAGACAGAGAGAGACAGAGACAGAGACTGAGACAGAGACAGAGATGGAGCCAGAGACAGAGACACAGACAGGGACAGGGACAGAGACAGGGACAGAGACAAAGACAGAGACACAGGTGCATGAGACAAAGACCGAGACAGAGGGGCAGGAGACATGGACGGAGACAAAGACGGAGACAAAGACGTAGACAAAGACGGAGGCAAAGACGTAGACAAAGACGGAGACAATGACGCAGACGAAGAGGAAGACGACGTCGGAGACAAAGACGGCGACAAAGACGGAGACACAGAAGGAGACAAAGATGGAGACAAAGACAGAGACAAAGACGGAGACAGAGACAGAGACAGAGACAGAGACAGAGACAGAGACACAGACAGGGACAGAGACAGAGACAGAGACAGAGACAGAGACAGAGACAGAGACAGAGACAGAGAGAGACGCGCATGAGACAGAGACCGAGACAGAGGGGCAGGAGACATGGACGGAGAGAAAGACGGAGACAAAGACGGAGACAAAGACGGAGACGAAGAGGAAGACGACGACGGAGACAAAGACGGAGACAAAGACGGAGACAGAGGTAGAGGCAGAAGCGGAGACAGAGACGGGAACAGAGACAGAGACAGAGATAGGGCAGAGACAGAGACGGAGACAGAGACAGAGACAGAGGTAGAGACAGAGACAGAGACAGAGACAGAGATGTAGCCAGAGACCGAGACAGAGGCAGAGACAGAGACAGAGACAGAAACAGAGGCAGAGACAGAGACACAGACAGAGACAGAGACAGAGACAGAGACACACACAGAGGCAGAGACAGGGACAGAGACAGAGACAGAGACAGAGAGAGCGACAGAACCATGGGGGCAGGAGACAAAGGCGGTGACCCGGGGGCAGGAGACAAAAACGGAGACAAAGTCGAAAACAAAGAGGAAAGCGAAGACGGAGACAAAGACGGACACAAAGACGGAGACAAAGACGGAGACAGAGACCGAGACAGAGACAGAGACAGAGACAGAGATAGAGACAGAGGCGCACGAGACAAAGACCGAGACAGAGGGGCAGGAGACATGGACGGAGACAAAGGCGGAGACAAAGACGTATACAAAAACGTAGACAAAGACGGAGACAAAGACGCAGACGAAGAGGAAGACGACGACGGAGACAAAGACGGAGAAAAAGGCGGAGACAAAGATGGAGACTCAGACGGAGACAAATATGGAGACAAAGACGGAGGCAAAGACGGAGACAAAGACGGAGACAAATGTGGAGACACAGACGGAGAGAAATACGGAAACAAAGACGGAGGCAAAGACGGAGACAAGGACGGAGACAATGATGGAGACACAGCCGGAGACAAACACGGGGACAAAGACAGGCACAAAGACGGAGTCAAAGAAGAAGACAAAGACGGAGACAAAGACGGAGACAAAGACGGAAACAAAGACGGAGGCAAAGACGGGGACAAAGACGGAGACAAAGATGGTGACACAGACGGAGACAAATACGGAGACAAAGACAGAGACGAAGACAGAGAGAGACCGAGACAGAGACGAAGGCAGAGAGAGGCCGAGACAGAGACGAAGACAGCGAGAGAGACAGAGACAGAGAACTAGACAGAGACAGAGACAGAGACAGAGACAGAGACAGAGACAGAGACAGAGACGGAGACAGAGGCTGAGACAGAGACAGAGACAGAGACAGAGACAGAGACAGAAACAGAGGCAGAGACAGAGACACAGACAGAGACAGAGAGAGCGACAGAACCATAGGGGCAGGAGACAAAGGCGGTGACCCGGGGGCAGGAGACAAAAACGGAGACAAAGTCGGAAACAAAGAGGAAAGCGAAGACGGAGACAAAGACGGACACAAAGACGGAGACAAAGACGGAGACAGAGACCGAGACAGAGACAGAGACAGAGACAGAGATAGAGACAGAGACAGAGACAGAGACAGAGACACACACAGAGGCAGAGACAGGGACAGAGAGAGAGACAGAGACAGAGAGAGCGACAGAACCATGGGGGCAGGAGACAAAGGCGGTGACCCGGGGGCAGGAGACAAAAACGGAGACAAAGTCGGAAACAAAGAGGAAAGCGAAGACGGAGACAAAGACGGACACAAAGACGGAGACAAAGACAGAGACAGAGACAGAGACAGAGACAGGGACAGGGATAGGGACAGGGACAGAGACAGAGACAGAGACAGAGACAGAGACAGAGACAGAGACAGAGACAGAGACAGAGACAGAGGCGCATGAGACAAAGACCGAGACAGAAGGGCAGGAGACATGGACGGAGACATAGACGGAGACATAGACGTAGACAAAGAAGGAGACAAAGACGCAGACGAAGTGGAAGACGACGACGGAGACAGAGACGGTGACAAAGACGGAGACAAAGACGGAGACAAAGATGGTGACACAGACGGAGACAAATACGGAGACAAAGACGGAGACGAAGACAGAGAGAGACCGAGACAGAGACGAAGGCAGAGAGAGGCCGAGACAGGGACGAAGACAGCGAGAGAGACAGAGACAGAGAACTAGACAGAGATAGGGACAGAGACAGAGACAGAGACAGAGAGAGAGACAGAGACAGAGGGGCAGGAGACGCGGACTGAGACAAAGACGGAGACAAAGACACAGACAAGGACGGATACAAAGACGCAGACAGAGAAGGAGACAAAGACGGAGACGAGGACGGAGGCCAAGACAGAGACTGAGATGAAGACAGAGACAGGGACAGAGATAGAGACAGAGTGGCAGTAGACAAAGACGGAGACAAACACGGAAAAGAAGACGGAGGCAAAGACGGAGACAAAGATGGAGACACACACGGAGACAAATACGGAGACAAAGGCAGAGACAAAGACGGAGACAAAGACAGAGACAGAGACAGGGGCAGAGAGAGAGAGACAGAGACAGAGACAGTGAAGGATGCCGAGACAGAGACAGAGGCAGAGACAGAGACAGAGACGGAGACAGAGACAGAGACAGAGCCAGAGATAGAGACACAGACGGATACAAATACGGAGGCAAAGACTGAGACAAAGACGGAGACAAAGACGGAGACAAAGACGCAGACAAAGACGGAGACAAAGATGGAGACACAGACGGACACAAATACGGACACAAAGACGGAGACAAAGACGGTGACATAGACGGAGACGAAGAGGAAGACGACGACGGAGACAAAGACGGAGACAAAGGCGGAGACAAAAATGGAGACACAGACGGAGACAGGTGCGGAGACAAAGACGGAGGCAAAGACGGAGACAAAGACATGAGACAAAGACGAAGTAAAAGACGGAGGCAGAGTGTAATACAGAGACAGAGACAGAGACACAGTTGCATGAGACAAAGACCGAGACAGAGCGGCAGGAGACATGGACGGAGACAAAGACCGAGACAAAGACGTAGACAAAGACGGAGACAAAGACGGAGACAAAGACGGAGACAAAGATGGAGACAAAGACAGAGACAGAGACAGTGGCAGAGACAGAGACAGAGACAGAGACAGAGACATAGACAGAGACAGAGACCGAGACACAGACAGAGACACAGACGGAGGCAGAGACGGAGACAGAGGCAGAGACAGAGACAGAGACGCAGACAAAGACGGAGACAAAGATGGAGACACAGACGGACATAAACACGGAGACAAAGACGGAGAAGAAGACGGAGACAAAGACGGTGACATAGACGGAGACAAAGACGGTGACAAAGACGGAGACGAAGAGGAAGACGACGACGGATACAAAGACGGAGACAAAGGCGGAGACAAAAATGGAGACACAGACGGAGACAGATACGGAGACAAAGACGGAGGCAAAGGCGGAGACAAAGACGGAGACAAAGACGAAGAAAAAGACGGAGGCAGAGTGTAATACAGAGACATAGACAGAGACAGAGACAGAGACACAGACTGAGACACAGACAGAGGCAGAGATGGAGACAGAGCCAGAGACAGGGACAGAGACAGAGATAGAGACAAAGACGGAGACAAAAACACAGGCAAGCAGGAAGACAAAGACGGAGACAAAGACGGAGACAAAGACTGAGACCAAGACGGAGGCAAAGACGCAGACAAAGACGGAGACAATGATGGAGACACAGCCGGAGACAAACACGGGGACAAAGACAGGCACAAAGACGGTGTCAAAGAAGAAGACAAAGACGGAGACAAAGACGGAGACAAAGACGGAAACAAAGACGGAGGCAAAGACGGGGACAAAGACGGACACAAAGATGGTGACAAAGACAGAGACGAAGACAGAGAGAGGCCGAGACAGAGACGAACGCAGAGAGAGGCCGAGACAGAGACGAAGACAGCGAGAGAGACAGAGACAGAGAACTAGACAGAGACAGAGACAGAGACAGAGACAGAGATGGAGACAGAGACAGAGAGAGAGGCACAGACATAGACACAGGCAGAGACAACGACAGATGCGCATGAGACAAAGGCCGAGACAGAGGCAGAGGCGGAGTCAGAGACGGGAACAGAGACAGAGGCAGAGATTGGGACAGAGACAGAGACAGAGACACAGACAGAGGCTGAGACAGAGACCGAGACAGAGACAGAGACAGAGACAGAGACAGAGACAGAGACAGGGGCAGAGACAGAGACAGAGACAGAGACAGAGATGGAGACAGAGACAGAGAGAGAGGCACATACATAGACACAGGCAGAGACACCGACAGATGCGCATGAGACAAAGGCCGAGACAGAGGCAGAGGCGGAGACAGAGACGGGAACAGAGACAGAGGCAGAGATTGGGACAGAGACAGAGACAGAGACAGAAACAGAGGCTGAGACAGAGAGAGAGACAGAGACCGAGACAGAGACAGAGACAGAGACAGAGACAGAGGCAGAGACAGAGACAGAGACAGAGAAAGAGACAGAGACAGAAAAAGAGATAGGGACAGAGACAGAGACAGAGACAGAGAGAGAGAGAGACAGAGACAGAGATGGAGCCAGAGACAGAGACAGAGTCAGAGACGGAGACAGAGTCCAATACGGAGACAGAGACAGAGACAGAGACAGAGACAGGGACAGAGACAGAGACAGAGACAGAGACAGAGACAGAGACAGAGACAGAGACAGAGACGGAGACATAGACAGAGGCAGAGACAGGGACAGAGACAGAGACAGAGACAGAAACAGAGACAGCGACAGAGACAGAGACAGAGACATAGACAGAGACAGAGACCGAGACACAGACAGAGACACAGACGGAGGCAGAGACGGAGACAGAGGCAGAGACAGAGACAGAGACAGTGACAGAGACGGAGACAGATGGGCAGGAAACAAAGACGGAGACAAAGACAGAGACAGAGACGAAGACAAAAACGGAGGCAGAGACCGATACAGAGGCAGAGACAGAGACAGAGACAGAGACAGAGGCGCATGCGACAAAGACCGAGACAGAGGGGCAGGAAACATGGACGGACACAAAGATGGAGACAAAGACGGAGACGAAGACGGAGGCCAAGACAGAGACTGAGATAAAGACAGAGACAGAGACAGAGATAGAGACAGAGTGGCAGTGGACAAAGACGGAGGGGAAGGAGACAAAGACGGAGACAAACACGGAAAAGTAGACGGTGTCAAAGAAGAAGACAAAGACGGAGACAAAGACGGAGACAAAGACGGAAACAAAGACGGAGGCAAAGACGGGGACAAAGACGGAGACAAAGATGGTGACAAAGACAGAGACGAAGACAGAGAGAGGCCGAGACAGAGACGAACGCAGAGAGAGGCCGAGACAGAGACGATGACAGCGAGAGAGACAGAGACAGAGAACTAGACAGAGACAGAGACTGAGACAGAGACAGAGACAGAGACAGAGACAGAGACAGAGACAGAGACAGAGACAGAGACAGAGACAGAGATGGAGACAGAGACAGAGAGAGAGGCACAGACATAGACACAGGCAGAGACAACGACAGATGCGCATGAGACAAAGGCCGAGACAGAGGCAGAGGCGGAGTCAGAGACGGGAACAGAGACAGAGGCAGAGATTGGGACAGAGACAGAGACAGAGACAGAGACAGAGGCTGAGACAGAGACCGAGACAGAGACAGAGACAGAGACAGAGGCAGAGACAGAGACAGAGACAGAGACAGAGATGGAGACAGAGACAGAGAGAGAGGCACAGACATAGACACAGGCAGAGACACCGACAGATGCGCATGAGACAAAGGCCGAGACAGAGGCAGAGGCGGAGACAGAGACGGGAACAGAGACAGAGGCAGAGATTGGGACAGAGACAGAGACAGAGACAGAGACAGAGACAGAGGTTGAGACAGAGAGAGAGACAGGGACCGAGACAGAGACAGAGACAGAGACAGAGGTAGAGACAGAGACAGAGACAGAGACAGAGAAAGAGACAGAGACAGAAAAAGAGATAGGGACAGAGACAGAGACAGAGACAGAGAGAGAGAGACAGAGACAGAGATGGAGCCAGAGACAGAGACAGAGTCAGAGACGGAGACAGAGTCCAATACGGAGACAGAGACAGAGACAGAGACAGAGACAGGGACAGAGACAGAGCCAGAGACAGAGACAGAGACAGCGACAGAGACAGAGACAGAGACGGAGACATAGACAGAGACAGAGACAGGGACAGAGACAGAGACAGAGACAGAAACAGAGACAGCGACAGAGACAGAGACAGAGACATAGACAGAGACAGAGACAGTGACAGAGACAGAGACACAGACAGAGGCAGAGACGGAGACAGAGGTAGAGACAGGTACAGAGACAGAGACAGTGACAGAGACGGAGACAGATGCGCAGGAGACAAAGACGGAGACAGAGACGTAGACAAAGACGGAGACAAAGACGGAGATAAAGACGGTGACAAAGACGGAGAAGAAGAGGAAGATGACGACGGAGACAGAGACGGAGACAAAGACGGAGACACAGACGGAGACAAAAACGGTTACAAAGACGGAGACGAAGAGGAAAACGACGACGGAGACAAAGACGGAGACAAAGACAGAGACACAGACAGTCACAAAGAGAGAGGCGCATGCGACAAAGACAGAGACAGAGACAGAGACAGAGGCAGAGACAGAGACAGACACAGAGACAGAGACAGCGACAGAGACAGAGACAGAGACAGAGACAGAGACAGACACAGAGACAGAGTTCAGCGGCAGGGACAGGGACAGGGACAGGGAAAGGGACAGAGACAGAGCGAAAGAGAGAGACGGAGACAGAGGACAGGAGACAAAAACGGAGAAAATGACAGAGACAAAGACGAGGACAAAGACTGAGACAGATACCGATGCAGAGGCAGAGACAGAGACAGAGACACAGACAGAGACAGGGACATAGACAGAGACAGAGACAGAGGCGCACGAGACAAAGACCGAGACAGAGGGGCAGGAGACATGGACGGAGACAAAGGCGGAGACAAAGACGTATACAAAAACGTAGACAAAGACGGAGACAAAGACGCAGACGAAGAGGAAGACGACGACGGAGACAAAGACGGAGACAAAGGCGGAGACAAGGATGGAGACTCAGACGGAGACAAATACGGAGGCAAAGACGGAGACAAAGACGGAGACAAATGTGGAGACACAGACGGAGAGAAATACGGAAACAAAGACGGAGGCAAAGACGGAGACAAAGACGGAGACAAAGACGGAGACAATGATGGAGACACTGCCGGAGACAAACACGGGGACAAAGACAGGCACAAAGACGGAGTCAGAGAAGAAGACAAAGACGGAGACAAAGACGGAGACAAAGACGGAAACAAAGACGGAGGCAAAGACGGGGACAAAGACGGAGACAAAGATGGTGACAAAGACAGAGACGAAGACAGAGAGAGACCGAGACAGAGACGAAGGCAGAGAGAGGCCGAGACAGAGACGAAGACAGCGAGAGAGACAGAGACAGAGAACTAGACAGAGACAGAGACAGAGACAGACACAGAGACAGAGACAGAGACAGAGACAGAGACAGAGACATAGACAGAGACAGAGATGGAGACAGAGACAGAGAGAGAGGCACAGACATAGACACAGGCAGAGACAACGACAGATGCGCATGAGACAAAGGCCGAGACAGAGGCAGAGGCGGAGACAGAGACGGGAACAGAGACAGAGGCAGAGATTGGGACAGAGACAGAGTCAGAGACAGAGACACAGACAGAGACAGGGACATAGACAGAGACAGAGACAGAGGCGCACGAGACAAAGACCGAGACAGAGGGGCAGGAGACATGGACGGAGACAAAGGCGGAGACAAAGACGTATACAAAAACGTAGACAAAGACGGAGACAAAGACGGAGACAATGATGGAGACACAGCCGGAGACAAACACGGGGACAAAGACAGGCACAAAGACGGAGTCAAAGAAGAAGACAAAGACGGAGACAAAGACGGAGACAAAGACGGAAACAAAGACGGCGGCAAAGACGGGGACAAAGACGGAGACAAAGATGGTGACAAAGACAGAGACGAAGACAGAGAGAGACCGAGACAGAGACGAAGGCAGAGAGAGGCCGAGACAGAGACGAAGACAGCGAGAGAGACAGAGACAGAGACAGAGACAGAGACAGAGACAGAGATGGAGACAGAGACAGACACAGAGACAGAGACAGAGACAGAGACAGAGACAGAGAGAGAGGCACAGACTAGACACAGGCAGAGACAACGACAGATGCGCATGAGACAAAGGCCGAGACAGAGGCAGAGGCGGAGACAGAGACGGGAACAGAGACAGAGCCAGAGATTGGGACAGAGACACAGACAGAGACAGAGACAGAGGCTGAGACAGAGAAAGAGACAGAGACCAAGACAGAGACAGAGACAGAGACAGAGACAGAGGCAGAGACAGAGACAGAGACAGAGACAGAGAAAGAGACAGAGACAGAAAAAGAGATAGGGACAGAGACAGAGACAGAGACAGAGGCAGAGGCAGAGACAGAGACAGAGACACAGACAGATAAAGAGACAGAGACAGAAAAAGAGATAGGGACAGAGACAGAGACAGAGACAGAGAGAGAGAGACAGAGACAGAGATGGAGCCAGAGACAGAGACAGAGTCAGAGACGGAGACAGATTCCAATACGGAGACAGAGACAGAGACAGAGACGGAGACAGAGACAGAGACAGAGATAGAGACACAGACGGAGACAAGTACGGAGGCAAAGACAGAGACAAAGACGGAGGCAAAGACGGAGACAAAGACGCAGACAAAGACGGAGACAAAGATGGAGACACAGACGGACACAAACACGGAGACAAAGACGGAGACAAAGACGGTGACAAAGACGGAGACAAAGATGGAGACACAGACGGACACAAACACGGAGACAAAGATGGAGAGAAAGACGGAGACAAAGACGGTGACATAGACGGATACAAAGGCGGTGACAAAGACGGAGACGAAGAGGAAGACGACGACGGAGACAGAGACAGAGACACAGACATAGACAGGGGCAGAGACGGAGACAGAGACAGAGACAGAGGTGCATGAGACAAAGACCGAGACAGAGGCGCAGGAGACATGAACGGAGACAAAGACGGAGACAAAGACGTAGACAAAGGCGTAGACAAAGACGGAGACAAAGGCGGTGACAAAGACGGGACAATGATGGAGACACAGCCGGAGACAAACACGGGGACAAAGACAGGCACAAAGACGGAGACAAAGAAGAAGTCAAAGACGGAGACAAAGACGGAGACAAAGACGGAAACAAAGACGGCGGCAACGACGGGGACAAAGACGGAGACAAAGATGGTGACAAAGACAGAGACGAAGACAGAGAGAGACCGAGACAGAGACGAAGGCAGAGAGAGGCCGAGACAGAGACGAAGACAGCGAGAGAGACAGAGACAGAGAACTAGACAGAGACAGAGACAGAGACAGAGACAGAGACAGAGACAGAGACAGAGACAAAGATGGAGACAGAGGCAGAGATAGAGACAGAGACAGAGACAGAGACAGAGACGGAGGCGGAGACAGAGACGGGGAGAGAGACAGAGACAGAGACAGAGGCGCATGTGACAAAGACCGAGACAGAGGGGCAGTAGACATGAACGGAGACAAAGACGGAGACAGAGACGTACACAAAGACGGAGACAAAGACGGAGACGAAGACGGTGACAAAGACAGAGACGAAGAGGAGGACGACGACGGAGACAAAGACGGAGACAGAGACAGAGACAGAGACAGAGACAGAGACAGAGACAGAGACAGAGACAGAGACAGAGACAGAGACAGACACAGAGACAGAGACAGAGACAGAGACAGAGACAGAGGCAGAGACGGAGATAGAGACGGAGAAGAAGACAGAGACACAGACAGAGACAGAGGCAGAGACAGAGACAGAGACAGAGACAGAGACGGAGACGGAGACAGGACAGTGACAGTGACAGAGGCAGAGACAGAGACAGAGACAGAGACAGAGACCGAGATGGAGACAGAGACAGAGACAGAGACAGAGACAGAGACAGATACAGAGACGGAGACGTAGACAGAGACGGAGACAGAGACAGAGGCAGAGACATAGGCACAGACAGAGACAGAGGCGCATGAGACAAAGACCGAGACTGAGGGGCAGGTGACATGAACGGTGACAAAGACGGAGACAAAGACGTAGACAAAGACGGGGACAAAGGCGGAGACGAATAGGAAGACGAGGACGGAGGCAAAGACGGAGACAGAGACAGAGGCAGAGGCGGAGACAGAGACACAGACAGAGACAGAGACAGAGAGAGACGCGCATGAGACAGAGACCGAGACAAAGGGCCGGAGACAAAGACGGTGACAAAGACGGAGACAAAGACGGAGACGAAGAAGAAGACGAGGACGGAGACAAAGACAGAGACACGGACGGAGACAAATACGGAGACAAAGTCGGTGACAAAGACGGAGACAAAGACGGAGACGAAGAGGAAGACGACGACGGACACAAAGACGGAGACAAAGACGGAGACAGAGACAGAGACAAAGACAGAGACAGAGACAGAGACAGAGACAGAGACAGAGACAGAGACAGAGACAGAGACAGAGACAGAGACAGAGGCAGAGACAGAGACAGAGACGGAGACAAAGACAGAGACAGAGACACAGACGGAGACAGAGACACAGACGGAGACAGAGACAGTGACAGGGACAGGGACAGGGACAGGGACAGAGACAGAGACAGAGACAGAGACAGAGACAGAGGCGCATGTGACAAAGACCGAGACAGAAGGGCAGGAGACATGGACGGAGACATAGACGGAGACAGACGGAGACAAAGAAGGAGACGAAGACGGAGACGAAGACGGTGACAAAGACAGAGACGAAGAGGAGGACGACGACGGAGACAAAGACGGAGACAAAGACAGAGACAAAGACGGTGACAAAGACGGAGACGAAGAGGAAGACGACGGCGGAGACAAAGACGGCAAAGACGGAGAAAAAGACGGAGACAAAGACGGTGACATAGACGGAGACAAAGACGGTGACAAAGACGGAGACGAAGAGGAAGACGACGGCGGAGACAAAGACGGTGACAAAGACGGAGAAGAAGAGGAAGATGACGACGGAGACAGAGACGGAGACAAAGACGGAGACACAGACGGAGACAAAAACGGTGACAAAGACGGAGACGAAGAGGAAAACAACGACGGAGACAAAGACGGAGACAAAGACAGAGACACAGACAGTCACAAAGAGAGAGGCGCATGCGACAAAGACAGAGACAGAGACAGAGACAGAGGCAGAGACAGAGACAGACACAGAGACAGAGACAGCGACAGAGACAGAGACAGAGACAGAGACAGAGACAGAGACAGACACAGAGACAGAGTTCAGCGGCAGGGACAGGGACAGGGACAGGGAAAGGGACAGAGACAGAGCGAAAGAGAGAGACGGAGACAGAGGACAGGAGACAAAAACGGAGAAAATGACAGAGACAAAGACGAGGACAAAGACTGAGACAGATACCGATGCAGAGGCAGAGACAGAGACAGAGACACAGACAGAGACAGGGACATAGACAGAGACAGAGACAGAGGCGCACGAGACAAAGACCGAGACAGAGGGGCAGGAGACATGGACGGAGACAAAGGCGGAGACAAAGACGTATACAAAAACGTAGACAAAGACGGAGACAAAGACGCAGACGAAGAGGAAGACGACGACGGAGACAAAGACGGAGACAAAGGCGGAGACAAGGATGGAGACTCAGACGGAGACAAATACGGAGGCAAAGACGGAGACAAAGACGGAGACAAATGTGGAGACACAGACGGAGAGAAATACGGAAACAAAGACGGAGGCAAAGACGGAGACAAAGACGGAGACAAAGACGGAGACAATGATGGAGACACTGCCGGAGACAAACACGGGGACAAAGACAGGCACAAAGACGGAGTCAGAGAAGAAGACAAAGACGGAGACAAAGACGGAGACAAAGACGGAAACAAAGACGGAGGCAAAGACGGGGACAAAGACGGAGACAAAGATGGTGACAAAGACAGAGACGAAGACAGAGAGAGACCGAGACAGAGACGAAGGCAGAGAGAGGCCGAGACAGAGACGAAGACAGCGAGAGAGACAGAGACAGAGAACTAGACAGAGACAGAGACAGAGACAGACACAGAGACAGAGACAGAGACAGAGACAGAGACAGAGACATAGACAGAGACAGAGATGGAGACAGAGACAGAGAGAGAGGCACAGACATAGACACAGGCAGAGACAACGACAGATGCGCATGAGACAAAGGCCGAGACAGAGGCAGAGGCGGAGACAGAGACGGGAACAGAGACAGAGGCAGAGATTGGGACAGAGACAGAGTCAGAGACAGAGACACAGACAGAGACAGGGACATAGACAGAGACAGAGACAGAGGCGCACGAGACAAAGACCGAGACAGAGGGGCAGGAGACATGGACGGAGACAAAGGCGGAGACAAAGACGTATACAAAAACGTAGACAAAGACGGAGACAAAGACGGAGACAATGATGGAGACACAGCCGGAGACAAACACGGGGACAAAGACAGGCACAAAGACGGAGTCAAAGAAGAAGACAAAGACGGAGACAAAGACGGAGACAAAGACGGAAACAAAGACGGCGGCAAAGACGGGGACAAAGACGGAGACAAAGATGGTGACAAAGACAGAGACGAAGACAGAGAGAGACCGAGACAGAGACGAAGGCAGAGAGAGGCCGAGACAGAGACGAAGACAGCGAGAGAGACAGAGACAGAGACAGAGACAGAGACAGAGACAGAGATGGAGACAGAGACAGACACAGAGACAGAGACAGAGACAGAGACAGAGACAGAGAGAGAGGCACAGACTAGACACAGGCAGAGACAACGACAGATGCGCATGAGACAAAGGCCGAGACAGAGGCAGAGGCGGAGACAGAGACGGGAACAGAGACAGAGCCAGAGATTGGGACAGAGACACAGACAGAGACAGAGACAGAGGCTGAGACAGAGAAAGAGACAGAGACCAAGACAGAGACAGAGACAGAGACAGAGGCAGAGACAGAGACAGAGACAGAGACAGAGAAAGAGACAGAGACAGAAAAAGAGATAGGGACAGAGACAGAGACAGAGACAGAGGCAGAGGCAGAGACAGAGACAGAGACACAGACAGATAAAGAGACAGAGACAGAAAAAGAGATAGGGACAGAGACAGAGACAGAGACAGAGAGAGAGAGACAGAGACAGAGATGGAGCCAGAGACAGAGACAGAGTCAGAGACGGAGACAGAGTCCAATACGGAGACAGAGACAGAGACAGAGACGGAGACAGAGACAGAGACAGAGATAGAGACACAGACGGAGACAAGTACGGAGGCAAAGACAGAGACAAAGACGGAGGCAAAGACGGAGACAAAGACGCAGACAAAGACGGAGACAAAGATGGAGACACAGACGGACACAAACACGGAGACAAAGACGGAGACAAAGACGGTGACAAAGACGGAGACAAAGATGGAGACACAGACGGACACAAACACGGAGACAAAGATGGAGAGAAAGACGGAGACAAAGACGGTGACATAGACGGATACAAAGGCGGTGACAAAGACGGAGACGAAGAGGAAGACGACGACGGAGACAGAGACAGAGACACAGACATAGACAGGGGCAGAGGCGGAGACAGAGACAGAGACAGAGGTGCATGAGACAAAGACCGAGACAGAGGCGCAGGAGACATGAACGGAGACAAAGACGGAGACAAAGACGTAGACAAAGGCGTAGACAAAGACGGAGACAAAGGCGGTGACAAAGACGGGACAATGATGGAGACACAGCCGGAGACAAACACGGGGACAAAGACAGGCACAAAGACGGAGACAAAGAAGAAGTCAAAGACGGAGACAAAGACGGAGACAAAGACGGAAACAAAGACGGCGGCAACGACGGGGACAAAGACGGAGACAAAGATGGTGACAAAGACAGAGACGAAGACAGAGAGAGACCGAGACAGAGACGAAGGCAGAGAGAGGCCGAGACAGAGACGAAGACAGCGAGAGAGACAGAGACAGAGAACTAGACAGAGACAGAGACAGAGACAGAGACAGAGACAGAGACAGAGACAGAGACAAAGATGGAGACAGAGGCAGAGATAGAGACAGAGACAGAGACAGAGACAGAGACGGAGGCGGAGACAGAGACGGGGAGAGAGACAGAGACAGAGACAGAGGCGCATGTGACAAAGACCGAGACAGAGGGGCAGTAGACATGAACGGAGACAAAGACGGAGACAGAGACGTACACAAAGACGGAGACAAAGACGGAGACGAAGACGGTGACAAAGACAGAGACGAAGAGGAGGACGACGACGGAGACAAAGACGGAGACAGAGACAGAGACAGAGACAGAGACAGAGACAGAGACAGAGACAGAGACAGAGACAGAGACAGAGACAGAGACAGACACAGAGACAGAGACAGAGACAGAGACAGAGACAGAGGCAGAGACGGAGATACAGACGGAGAAGAAGACAGAGACACAGACAGAGACAGAGGCAGAGACAGAGACAGAGACAGAGACAGAGACGGAGACGGAGACAGGACAGTGACAGTGACAGAGGCAGAGACAGAGACAGAGACAGAGACAGAGACCGAGATGGAGACAGAGACAGAGACAGAGACAGAGACAGAGACAGATACAGAGACGGAGACGTAGACAGAGACGGAGACAGAGACAGAGGCAGAGACATAGGCACAGACAGAGACAGAGGCGCATGAGACAAAGACCGAGACTGAGGGGCAGGTGACATGAACGGTGACAAAGACGGAGACAAAGACGTAGACAAAGACGGGGACAAAGGCGGAGACGAATAGGAAGACGAGGACGGAGGCAAAGACGGAGACAGAGACAGAGGCAGAGGCGGAGACAGAGACACAGACAGAGACAGAGACAGAGAGAGACGCGCATGAGACAGAGACCGAGACAAAGGGCCGGAGACAAAGACGGTGACAAAGACGGAGACAAAGACGGAGACGAAGAAGAAGACGAGGACGGAGACAAAGACAGAGACACGGACGGAGACAAATACGGAGACAAAGTCGGTGACAAAGACGGAGACAAAGACGGAGACGAAGAGGAAGACGACGACGGACACAAAGACGGAGACAAAGACGGAGACAGAGACAGAGACAAAGACAGAGACAGAGACAGAGACAGAGACAGAGACAGAGACAGAGACAGAGACAGAGACAGAGACAGAGACAGAGGCAGAGACAGAGACAGAGACGGAGACAAAGACAGAGACAGAGACACAGACGGAGACAGAGACACAGACGGAGACAGAGACAGTGACAGGGACAGGGACAGGGACAGAGACAGAGACAGAGACAGAGACAGAGACAGAGGCGCATGTGACAAAGACCGAGACAGAAGGGCAGGAGACATGGACGGAGACATAGACGGAGACAGACGGAGACAAAGAAGGAGACGAAGACGGAGACGAAGACGGTGACAAAGACAGAGACGAAGAGGAGGACGACGACGGAGACAAAGACGGAGACAAAGACAGAGACAAAGACGGTGACAAAGACGGAGACGAAGAGGAAGACGACGGCGGAGACAAAGACGGCAAAGACGGAGAAAAAGACGGAGACAAAGACGGTGACATAGACGGAGACAAAGACGGTGACAAAGACGGAGACGAAGAGGAAGACGACGGCGGAGACAAAGACGGAGACAAAGACGGAGACACAGACGGAGACAAAGATGGAGACAAAGACAGAGACAGAGACAGTGGCAGAGGCGGAGACAGATACACAGATAGGGACAGAGACAGGGACAGAGACAGAGACAGAGACAGAGAAGAGACAGAGACAGAGACATAGACAGAGACAGAGACAGAGACACAGCCAGAGACAAAGACGTAGACAGAGGCGGAGACAAAGTCGGAGGCAAAGATGGAGACAAAGACGGAGACGAAGACGGAGGCCAAGACAGAGACTGAGATAAAGACAGAGACAGAGTCAGAGATGGAGACAGAGTGGCAGTAGACAAAGACGGAGGGGAAGGAGACAAAGACGGAGACAGAGACGGAGACAAAGACGGAGACAATGACTGAGACAAAGACGGAGACAAAGACAGAGACAGGGGCAGAGAGAGAGAGACAGAGACAGAGACAGTGAAGGATGCCGAGACAGAGACAGAGGCAGAGACAGAGACAGAGACAGAGACGGAGACAGAGACAGAGACAGAGACAGAGATAGAGACACAGACGGATACAAATACGGAGGCAAAGACTGAGACAAAGACGGAGACAAAGACGGAGACAAAGACGCAGGCAAAGACGGAGACAAAGATGGAGACACAGACGGACACAAATACGGACACAAAGACGGAGACAAAGACGGTGACATAGACGGAGACGAAGAGGAAGACGACGACGGAGACAAAGACGGAGACAAAGGCGGAGACAAAAATGGAGACACAGACGGAGACAGGTGCGGAGACAAAGACGGAGGCAAAGACGGAGACAAAGACATGAGACAAAGACGAAGTAAAAGACGGAGGCAGAGTGTAATACAGAGACATAGACAGAGACAGAGACAGAGACACAGACATAGGCAGAGACGGAGACAGAGACAGAGACAGGGACAGAGACAGAGATAGAGACAAAGACGGAGACAAAAACACAGGCAAGTAGGAAGACAAAGACGGAGACAAAGACGGAGACAAAGACTGAGACCAAGACGGAGGCAAAGACGCAGACAAAGACGGAGACAATGATGGAGACACAGCCGGAGACAAACACGGGGACAAAGACAGGCACAAAGACGGTGTCAAAGAAGAAGACAAAGACGGAGACAAAGACGGAGACAAAGACGGAAACAAAGACGGAGGCAAAGACGGGGACAAAGACGGAGACAAAGATGGTGACAAAGACAGAGACGAAGACGGAGAGAGGCCGAGACAGAGACGAACGCAGAGAGAGGCCGAGACAGAGACGAAGACAGCGAGAGAGACAGAGACAGAGAACTAGACAGAGACAGAGACTGAGACAGAGACAGAGACAGAGACAGAGACAGAGACAGAGATGGAGACAGAGACAGAGAGAGAGGCACAGACATAGACACAGGCAGAGACAACGACAGATGCGCATGAGACAAAGGCCGAGACAGAGGCAGAGGCGGAGTGAGAGACGGGAACAGAGACAGAGGCAGAGATTGGGACAGAGACAGAGACAGAGACACAGGCAGAGGCTGAGACAGAGACCGAGACAGAGACAGAGACAGAGACAGAGACAGAGGCAGAGACAGAGACAGAGACAGAGACAGAGATGGAGACAGAGACAGAGACAGAGACAGAGACAGAGGCAGAGACAGTGACAGAGACAGAGACAGAGTCAAAGACAGAGACAGAGACAGAGACAGAGACAGAGACAGAGATGGAGACAGATACAGAGACAGAGACAGAGACAGAGACAGAGACGCAGACGGAGACAGAGACGGAGACGGAGACAGAGACGGGGACAGAGACAGAGACAGGGACAGAGACAGAGACAGAGACAGGGACAGGGACAGAGCCCGATACAGAGGCAGAGACAGAGACATAGACACAGACAGAGACAGAGGCGCATGAGACAAAGACCGAGACTGACGGGCAGGAGACATGGACGGAGACAGAGACAGAGATGGAGACAGAGACAGAGACAGAGACAGAGACAGAGACAGAGACAGAGGCGGAGACAGAGACAGGGACAGAGACGGAGACAGAAACAGAGACAGAGACAGAGACACAGACAGAGACAGAGACAGAGACAGAGAGAGACGCGCATGAGACAAAGGCCGAGACACAGGGGCAGGAGACATGGACGGAGACAAAGACGGAGACAAAGACGTAGACAAAGACGGAGGCAAAGACGGAGACAAAGACGGATACAAATATGGAGACACAGACGGAGACAAATACAGAGACAAAGACCGTGACAAATATGGAGACAAAGACAGGCGCAAAGACGGAGACAAAGACAGAGACAAAGACGGAGACAAAGACGAAGACAAAGACGGAGGCAAAGACGGAGACAAAGACGCAGACAAAGATGGTTACACAGACGGATACAAATACGGAGACAAAGACAGGCACAAAGACGGAGACAAAGACGAAGACAAAGACGGAGACAGAGTGTAATATAGAGACAGAGACAGAGACACAGACAGAGACAGAGACAGAGACACAGGTGCATGAGACAAAGACCGAGACAAAGGGGCAGGAGACATGGACGGAGACAAAGACGGTGACAAAGACGTAGACAAAGACGTAGACAAGGACGGAGACAGTGACGGAGACAAAGGCGGAGACGAAGAGGAAGACGACGACGGAGACAAAGACGGAGACAAAGACGGTGACAAAGACGGAGACAAAGGCGGAGACGAAGAGGAAGACGAGGACGGAGACAAAGACGGAGACACGGACGGTGACAAAGACGGAGGCAAAGACGGAGACAGAGACAGAGGCAGAGGCGGAGACAGAGACACAGACAGAGACAGAGACAGAGAGAGACGCGCATGAGACAGAGACCGAGACAAAAGGCCGGAGACAAGGACGGAGACAAAGACGGAGACAAAGACGGTGACAAAGACGGAGACAAAGACGGAGACGATGAGGAAGACGAGGACGGAGACAAAGACAGAGACACGGACGGAGACAAATACGGAGGCAACGTCGGTGACAAAGACGGAGACAAAGACGGAGACGAAGAGGAAGACGACGACGGAGTCAAAGACGGAGACAAAGGTGGAGACAAAGATGGAGACAGAGACAGAGGCAGAGGCGGAGACAGATACGGGAACAGAGACAGAGACAGAGATAGGGACAGAGACAGAGACGGAGACAGAGACAGAGACAGAGGCAGAGAGAGCGACAGAAACATAGGGGCAGGAGACAAAGGCGGTGACCCTGGGGCAGGAAACAAAGACGGAGACAAAGTCGGAAACAAAGAGGAAAGCGAAGACGGAGACAAAGACGGAGACAAAGACGGACACAAAAACGGAGACAAAGACGGAAACAGAGACCGAGACAGAGACAGAGAGAGAGACAGAGACAGAGACAGAGACAGAGACAGACACAGAGACAGAGGCGCATGAGACAAAGACCGCGACAGAAGGGCAGGAGACATGGACGGAGACATAGACGGAGACAAAGACGTAGACAATGACGAAGACAAAGACGCAGACGAAGAGGAAGGCGACGACGGAGACAAGGACGGTGACAAAGACGGAGACAAAGACGGAGACGAAGATGGAGACAAAGACGGAGACCGAGGCAGAGGCGGAGATAGAGGCGGGAACAGAGACAGAGACAGAGATAGGAACAGAGACAGAGGCAGAGACAGAGACAGAGGCAAAGACAGAGACAGAGAAAGTGACAGAGACAGAGACGGAGACAGAGACACAGACAGAGACAGAGACAGAGACAGAGACTGAGACAGAGACAGAGATGGAGCCAGAGACAGAGACAGAGACAGAGACGGAGACGGAGCAGAGACATGGACAGAGACAGAGGCAGAGACAGAGACAGAGACAGAGACAGAGACAGAGACAGAGACAGAGACAGAGACAGAGACAGAGACGGAGACAGAGACAGAGACAGAGATGGAGACAGAGACAGAGACAGAGACAGAGACAGAGACAGAGACAGAGACAGAGACAGAGACAGAGACAGAGACAGAGACAGAGACAGAGATAGAGATAGAGACAGAGACAGAGACAGAGACAGAGACAGAGACAGAGACAGAGACAGAGACAGAGACAGAGACAGAGATGGAGACAGAGTCAGGGACAGAGACAGAGACTGAGATAGAGACAGAGACTGAGACTGAGACAGAGACAGAGACAGAGACAGAGACAGAGACAGAGACGGAAATAGAGACAGAGACAGAGACAGAGACAGAAACAGAGACAGAGACAGAGACACAGACAGAGACAGAGACAGAGAGAGACGCGCATGAGACAAAGACCGAGACAGAGGGGCAGGAGACATGGACGGAGACAAAGACGGAGACAAAGTCGTAGACAAAGACGGAGGCAAAGAAGGAGACAAAGACGGAGACAAATATGCAGACACAGACGGAGACAAATACAGAGACAAAGACGGTGACAAATATAGAGACAAGGACAGGCACAAAGACGGAGACAAAGACAGTGACAAAGACGGAGACAAAGACGAAGACAAAGACGGAGGCAAAGACGGAGACAAAGACGGAGACAAAGATGGTTACACAGACGGATACAAATACGGAGACAAAGACAGGCACAAAGACGGAGAGAAAGACGAAGACAAAGACGGAGGCTGAGTGTAATATAGAGACACAGACAGAGACACAGACAGAGACAGAGACAGAGACAGAGACACAGGTGCATGAGACAAAGACCGAGACAAAGGGGCAGGAGACATGGACGGAGACAAAGACGGTGACAAAGACGTAGACAAAGACGTAGACAAAGACGGAGACAATGACGCAGACGAAGAGGAAGACGATGACGGAGACAAAGACGGCGACAAAGACGGAGACAAAGACGGAGACAAAGACGGAGACAAAGATGGAGACAAAGACAGAGACAAAGACGGAGACAGAGACAGAGACAGAGACAGAGACAGAGACAGAGACAGAGACAGAGACAGAGACAGAGAGAGACGCGCATGAGACAGAGACCGAGACAGAGGGGCAGGAGACATGGACGGAGAGAAAGACGGAGACAAAGACGGAGACAAAGACGGAGACGAAGAGGAAGACGACGACGGAGACAAAGACGGAGACAAAGACGGAGACAGAGGCAGAGGCAGAAGCGGAGACAGAGACGGGAACAGAGACAGAGACAGAGATAGGGACAGAGACAGAGACGGAGACAGAGACAGAGACAGAGGTAGAGACAGTGACAGAGACAGAGACAGAGATGTAGCCAGAGACCGAGACAGAGGCAGAGACAGAGACAGAGACAGAAACAGAGGCAGAGACAGAGACACAGACAGAGACAGAGACAGAGACAGAGACACACACAGAGGCAGAGACAGGGACAGAGAGAGAGACAGAGACAGAGAGAGCGACAGAACCATGGGGGCAGGAGACAAAGGCGGTGACCCGGGGGCAGGAGACAAAAACGGAGACAAAGTCGGAAACAAAGAGGAAAGCGAAGACGGAGACAAAGACGGACACAAAGACGCAGACGAAGTGGAAGACGACGACGGAGACAGAGACGGTGACAAAGACGGAGACAAAGACGGAGACAAAGATGGTGACACAGACGGAGACAAATACGGAGACAAAGACGGAGACGAAGACAGAGAGAGACCGAGACAGAGACGAAGGCAGAGAGAGGCCGAGACAGGGACGAAGACAGCGAGAGAGACAGAGACAGAGAACTAGACAGAGATAGGGACAGAGACAGAGACAGAGACAGAGAGAGAGACAGAGACAGAGGGGCAGGAGACGCGGACTGAGACAAAGACGGAGACAAAGACACAGACAAGGACGGATACAAAGACGCAGACAGAGAAGGAGACAAAGACGGAGACGAGGACGGAGGCCAAGACAGAGACTGAGATGAAGACAGAGACAGGGACAGAGATAGAGACAGAGTGGCAGTAGACAAAGACGGAGACAAACACGGAAAAGAAGACGGAGGCAAAGACGGAGACAAAAACGGAGACAAAGATGGAGACACACACGGAGACAAATACGGAGACAAAGGCAGAGACAAAGACGGAGACAAAGACAGAGACAGAGACAGGGGCAGAGAGAGAGACAGACACAGAGACAGTGAAGGATGCCGAGACAGAGACAGAGGCAGAGACAGAGACAGAGACGGGGACAGAGACAGAGACAGAGACAGAGATAGAGACACAGACGGAGACAAATACGGAGGCAAAGACTGAGACAAAGACGGAGACAAAGACGGAGACAAAGACGCAGACAAAGACGGAGACAAAGATGGAGACACAGACGGACACAAATACGGAGACAAAGACGGAGAAAAGGACGGAGACAAAGACGGTGACATAGACGGAGACAAAGACGGTGACAAAGACGGAGACGAAGAGGAAGACGACGGCGGAGACAAAGACGGAGACAAAGACGGAGACACAGACGGAGACAAAGATGGAGACAAAGACAGAGACAGAGACAGTGGCAGAGGCGGAGACAGATACAGAGATAGGGACAGAGACAGGGACAGAGACAGAGACAGAGACAGAGACAGAGACAGAGACAGAGACATAGACAGAGACAGAGACAGAGACACAGCCAGAGACACAGACGGAGGCAGAGACGGAGACAGAGGCAGAGACAGAGACAGAGACAGAGACAGAGACAGTGACAGGGCCGGAGACAGATGGGCAGGAGACAAAGACGGAGACAAAGACAGAGACAGAGACGAAGACAAAGACGGAGGCAGAGACCGATACAGAAGCAGAGACACAGACAGAGACAGAGACAGAAGCGCATGCGACAAAGACCGAGACAGAGGGGCAGGAAACATGGACGGACACAAAGACGGAGACAAAGACGTAGACAGAGGCGGAGACAAAGTCGGAGGCAAAGATGGAGACAAAGACGGAGACGAAGACGGAGGCCAAGACAGAGACTGAGATAAAGACAGAGACAGAGACAGAGATAGAGACAGAGTAGCAGTGGACAAAGACGGAGGGGAAGGAGACAAAGACGGAGACAAACACGGAAAAGTAGACGGAGGCAAAGACGGAGGCAAAGATGGAGACAAATACTGAGACAGATACGGAGACAAAGACGGAGACAAAGACTGAGACAAAGACGGAGACAAAAACAGAGACAGAGACAGGGGCAGAGAGAGAGACAGAGACAGAGACAGTGAAGGATGCCGAGACAGAGACAGAGGCAGAGACAAAGACGCAGACAAAGACGGAGACAAGGATGGAGACACCGACGGACACAAACACGGAGACAAAGACGGAGAGAAAGACGGAGACAAAGACGGTGACATAGACGGAGACAAAGACGGTGACAAAGACGGAGACAAAGATGGAGACACAGACGGACACAAACACGGAGACAAAGATGGAGAGAAAGACGGAGACAAAGACGGTGACATAGACGGAGACAAAGGCGGTGACAAAGACGGAGACGAAGAGGAAGACGACGACGGTGACAAAGACGTAGACAAAGACGGAGACAAAGATGGTGACAAAGACGGAAACGAAGACGGAGGCCAAGACAGAGACTGAGATAAAGACAGAGACAGAGTGGCAGTAGACAAAGACGGAGGGGCAGGAGACAAAGACGGAGACAGAGACGGAGACAAAGACGGAGACAAAGACTGAGACAAAGACGGAGACAAAGACGGAGACAAAGACAGAGACAGGGGCAGAGAGAGAGAGACAGAGACAGAGACAGAGACAGAGACGGAGACAGAGACAGAGACAGAGCCAGAGATAGAGACACAGACGGATACAAATACGGAGGCAAAGACTGAGACAAAGACGGAGACAAAGACGGAGACAAAGACGCAGACAAAGACGGAGACAAAGATGGAGACACAGACGGACACAAATACGGACACAAAGACGGAGACAAAGACGGTGACATAGACGGAGACGAAGAGGAAGACGACGACGGAGACAAAGACGGAGACAAAGGCGGAGACATAAATGGAGACACAGACGGAGACAGGTGCGGAGACAAAGACGGAGGCAAAGACGGAGACAAAGACATGAGACAAAGACGAAGTAAAAGACGGAGGCAGAGTGTAATACAGAGACAGAGACAGAGACACAGTTGCATGAGACAAAGACCGAGACAGAGCGGCAGGAGACATGGACGGAGACAAAGACGGAGACAAAGACGTAGACAAAGACGGAGACAAAGACGGAGACAAAGACGGAGACAAAGATGGAGACAAAGACAGAGACAGAGACAGTGGCAGAGACAGAGACAGAGACAGAGACAGAGACATAGACAGAGACAGTGACCGAGACACAGACAGAGACACAGACGGAGGCAGAGACGGAGACAGAGGCAGAGACAGAGACAGAGACGCAGACAAAGACGGAGACAAAGATGGAGACACAGACGGACATAAACACGGAGACAAAGACGGAGAAGAAGACGGAGACAAAGACGGTGACATAGACGGAGACAAAGACGGTGACAAAGACGGAGACGAAGAGGAAGACGACGACGGATACAAAGACGGAGACAAAGGCGGAGACAAAAATGGAGACACAGACGGAGACAGATACGGAGACAAAGACGGAGGCAAAGGCGGAGACAAAGACGGAGACAAAGACGAAGAAAAAGACGGAGGCAGAGTGTAATACAGAGACATAGACAGAGACAGAGACAGAGACACAGACTGAGACACAGACAGAGGCAGAGATGGAGACAGAGCCAGAGACAGGGACAGAGACAGAGATAGAGACAAAGACGGAGACAAAAACACAGGCAAGTAGGAAGACAAAGACGGAGACAAAGACGGAGACAAAGACGGAAACAAAGACGGAGGCAAAGACGGGGACAAAGACGGAGACAAGGATGGTGACAAAGACAGAGACGAAGACAGAGAGAGGCCGAGACAGAGACGAACGCAGAGAGAGGCCGAGACAGAGACGAAGACAGCGAGAGAGACAGAGACAGAGAACTAGACAGAGACAGAGACTGAGACAGAGACAGAGACAGAGACAGAGACAGAGACAGAGATGGAGACAGAGACAGAGAGAGAGGCACAGACATAGACACAGGCAGAGACAACGACAGATGCGCATGAGACAAAGGCCGAGACAGAGGCAGAGGCGGAGTCAGAGACGGGAACAGAGACAGAGGCAGAGATTGGGACAGAGACAGAGACAGAGACACAGACAGAGGCTGAGACAGAGACCGAGACAGAGACAGAGACAGAGACAGAGACAGAGACAGAGACAGGGGCAGAGACAGAGACAGAGACAGAGACAGAGATGGAGACAGAGACAGAGAGAGAGGCACAGACATAGACACAGGCAGAGACACCGACAGATGCGCATGAGACAAAGGCCGAGACAGAGGCAGAGGCGGAGACAGAGACGGGAACAGAGACAGAGGCAGAGATTGGGGCAGAGACAGAGACAGAGACAGAGACAGAGGCTGAGACAGAGAGAGAGACAGAGACCGAGACAGAGACAGAGACAGAGACAGAGACAGAGGCAGAGACAGAGACAGAGACAGAGACAGAGAAAGAGACAGAGACAGAAAAAGAGATAGGGACAGAGACAGAGACAGAGACAGAGAGAGAGAGAGACAGAGACAGAGATGGAGCCAGAGACAGAGACAGAGTCAGAGACGGAGACAGAGTCCAATACGGAGACAGAGACAGAGACAGAGACAGAGACAGGGACAGAGACAGAAACAGAGACAGAGACAGAGACAGAGACAGAGACAGAGACGGAGACATAGACAGAGGCAGAGACAGGGACAGAGACAGAGACAGAGACAGAAACAGAGACAGCGACAGAGACAGAGACAGAGACATAGACAGAGACAGAGACCGAGACACAGACAGAGACACAGACGGAGGCAGAGACGGAGACAGAGGCAGAGACAGAGACAGAGACAGAGACAGAGACAGTGACAGAGACGGAGACAGATGGGCAGGAGACAAAGACGGAGACAAAGACAGAGACGGAGACGAAGACAAAAACGGTGGCAGAGACCGATACAGAGGCAGAGACAGAGACAGAGACAGAGACAGAGGCGCATGCGACAAAGACCGAGACAGAGGGGCAGGAAACATGGACGGACACAAAGATGGAGACAAAGACGGAGACGAAGACGGAGGCCAAGACAGAGACTGAGATAAAGACAGAGACAGAGACAGAGATAGAGACAGAGTGGCAGTGGACAAAGACGGAGGGGAAGGAGACAAAGACGGAGACAAACACGGAAAAGTAGACGGTGTCAAAGAAGAAGACAAAGACGGAGACAAAGACGGAGACAAAGACGGAAACAAAGACGGAGGCAAAGACGGGGACAAAGACGGAGACAAAGATGGTGACAAAGACAGAGACGAAGACAGAGAGAGGCCGAGACAGAGACGAACGCAGAGAGAGGCCGAGACAGAGACGAAGACAGCGAGAGAGACAGAGACAGAGAACTAGACAGAGACAGAGACTGAGACAGAGACAGAGACAGAGACAGAGACAGAGACAGAGACAGAGACAGAGACAGAGATGGAGACAGAGACAGAGAGAGAGGCACAGACATAGACACAGGCAGAGACAACGACAGATGCGCATGAGACAAAGGCCGAGACAGAGGCAGAGGCGGAGTCAGAGACGGGAACAGAGACAGAGGCAGAGATTGGGACAGAGACAGAGACAGAGACAGAGACAGAGGCTGAGACAGAGACCGAGACAGAGACAGAGGCAGAGACAGAGACAGACACAGAGACAGAGACAGCGACAGAGACAGAGACAGAGACAGAGACAGAGACAGACACAGAGACAGAGTTCAGCGGCAGGGACAGGGACAGGGACAGGGAAAGGGACAGAGACAGAGCGAAAGAGAGAGACGGAGACAGAGGACAGGAGACAAAAACGGAGAAAATGACAGAGACAAAGACGAGGACAAAGACTGAGACAGATACCGATGCAGAGGCAGAGACAGAGACAGAGACACAGACAGAGACAGGGACATAGACAGAGACAGAGACAGAGGCGCACGAGACAAAGACCGAGACAGAGGGGCAGGAGACATGGACGGAGACAAAGGCGGAGACAAAGACGTATACAAAAACGTAGACAAAGACGGAGACAAAGACGCAGACGAAGAGGAAGACGACGACGGAGACAAAGACGGAGACAAAGGCGGAGACAAGGATGGAGACTCAGACGGAGACAAATACGGAGGCAAAGACGGAGACAAAGACGGAGACAAATGTGGAGACACAGACGGAGAGAAATACGGAAACAAAGACGGAGGCAAAGACGGAGACAAAGACGGAGACAAAGACGGAGACAATGATGGAGACACTGCCGGAGACAAACACGGGGACAAAGACAGGCACAAAGACGGAGTCAGAGAAGAAGACAAAGACGGAGACAAAGACGGAGACAAAGACGGAAACAAAGACGGAGGCAAAGACGGGGACAAAGACGGAGACAAAGATGGTGACAAAGACAGAGACGAAGACAGAGAGAGACCGAGACAGAGACGAAGGCAGAGAGAGGCCGAGACAGAGACGAAGACAGCGAGAGAGACAGAGACAGAGAACTAGACAGAGACAGAGACAGAGACAGACACAGAGACAGAGACAGAGACAGAGACAGAGACAGAGACAGAGACAGAGACAGAGATGGAGACAGAGACAGAGAGAGAGGCACAGACATAGACACAGGCAGAGACAACGACAGATGCGCATGAGACAAAGGCCGAGACAGAGGCAGAGGCGGAGTGAGAGACGGGAACAGAGACAGAGGCAGAGATTGGGACAGAGACAGAGACAGAGACACAGGCAGAGGCTGAGACAGAGACCGAGACAGAGACAGAGACAGAGACAGAGACAGAGGCAGAGACAGAGACAGAGACAGAGACAGAGATGGAGACAGAGACAGAGAGAGAGGCACAGACATAGACACAGGCAGAGACACCGACAGATGCGCATGAGACAAAGGCCGAGACAGAGGCAGAGGCGGAGACAGAGACGGGAACAGAGACAGAGGCAGAGATTGGGACAGAGACAGAGACAGAGACAGAGACAGAGGCTGAGACAGAGAGAGAGACAGAGACCGAGACAGAGACAGAGACAGAGACAGAGGCAGAGACAGAGACAGAGACAGAGACAGAGACAGAGAAAGAGACAGAGACAGAAAAAGAGGGACAGAGACAGAGACAGAGACAGAGAGAGAGAGAGACAGAGACAGAGATGGAGCCAGAGACAGAGACAGTGTCAGAGACGGAGACAGAGTCCAATACGGAGACAGAGACAGAGACAGAGACAGAGACAGGGACAGAGACAGAGACAGAGACAGAGACAGAGACAGAGACAGAGACAGAGACGGAGACATAGACAGAGGCAGAGACAGGGACAGAGACAGAGACAGAGACAGAAACAGAGACAGCGCCAGAGACAGAGACAGAGACATAGACAGAGACAGAGACCGAGACACAGACAGAGACACAGACGGAGGCAGAGACGGAGACAGAGGCAGAGACAGAGACAGAGACAGAGACAGAGACAGTGACAGAGACGGAGACAGATGGGCAGGAGACAAAGACGGAGACAAAGACAGAGACAGAGACGAAGACAAAAACGGAGGCAGAGACCGATACAGAGGCAGAGACAGAGACAGAGACAGAGACAGAGGCGCATGCGACAAAGACCGAGACAGAGGGGCAGGAAACATGGACGGACACAAAGATGGAGACAAAGACGGAGACGAAGACGGAGGCCAAGACAGAGACTGAGATAAAGACAGAGACAGAGACAGAGACAGAGACAGAGGCGCATGCGACAAAGACCGAGACAGAGGGGCAGGAGACATGGACGGACACAAAGACGGAGACAAAGACGTAGACAGAGACGGAGACAAAGTCGGAGACAAAGATGGAGACAAAGACGGAGACGAAGACGGAGGCCAAGACAGAGACTGAGATAAAGACAGAGACAGAGACAGAGATAGAGACTGAGTGGCAGTGGACAAAGACGGAGGGGAAGGAGACAAAGACGGCGACAAACACGGAAAAGTAGACGGAGGCAAAGACGGAGGCAAAGATGGAGACAAACACGGAGACAGATACGGAGACAAAGACGGAGACAAAGACTGAGACAAAGACGGAGACAAAGACAGAGACAGAGACAGGGGCAGAGAGAGAGACAGAGACAGAGACAGTGAAGGATACCGAGACAGAGACAGAGGCAGAGGCAGAGACAGAGACGGAGACAGAGACAGAGACAGAGACAGATATAGAGACACAGACGGAGACAAATACGGAGGCAAAGACTGAGACAAAGACGGAGGCAAAGACGTAGACAAAGACGCAGACAAAGACGGAGACAAAGATGGAGACACAGACGGACATAAACACGGAGACAAAGACGGAGAAAAAGACGGAGACAAAGACGGTGACATAGACGGAGACAAAGACGGTGACAAAGACGGAGACGAAGAGGAAGACGACGACGAATACAAAGACGGAGACAAAGGCGGAGACAAAAATGGAGACACAGACGGAGACAGATACGGAGACAAAGACGGAGGCAAAGGCGGAGACAAAGACGGAGACAAAGACGAAGAAAAAGACGGAGGCAGAGTGTAATACAGAGACATAGACAGAGACAGAGACAGAGACACAGACTGAGACACAGACAGAGGCAGAGACGGAGACAGAGACGCAGACAAAGACGGAGACAAAGATGGAGACACAGACGGACATAAACACGGAGACAAAGACGGAGAAGAAGACGGAGACAAAGACGGTGACATTGACGGAGACAAAGACGGTGACAAAGACGGAGACGAAGAGGAAGACGACGACGGATACAAAGATGGAGACAAAGGCGGAGACAAAAATGGAGACACAGACGGAGACAGATACGGAGACAAAGACGGAGGCAAAGGCGGAGACAAAGACGGAGACAAAGACGAAGAAAAAGACGGAGGCAGAGTGTAATACAGAGACATAGACAGAGACAGAGACAGAGACACAGACTGAGACACAGACAGAGGCAGAGATGGAGACAGAGCCAGAGACAGGGACAGAGACAGAGATAGAGACAAAGACGGAGACAAAAACACAGGCAAGTAGGAAGACAAAGACGGAGACAAAGACGGAGACAGAGACTGAGACCAAGACGGAGGCAAAGACGCAGACAAAGACGGAGACAATGATGGAGACACAGCCGGAGACAAACACGGGGACAAAGACAGGCACAAAGACGGTGTCAAAGAAGAAGACAAAGACGGAGACAAAGACGGAGACAAAGACGGAAACAAAGACGGAGGCAAAGACGGGGACAAAGACGGAGACAAAGATGGTGACAAAGACAGAGACGAAGACAGAGAGAGGCCGAGACAGAGACGAACGCAGAGAGAGGCCGAGACAGAGACGAAGACAGCGAGAGAGACAGAGACAGAGAACTAGACAGAGACAGAGACTGAGACAGAGACAGAGACAGAGACAGAGACAGAGACAGAGATGGAGACAGAGACAGAGAGAGAGGCACAGACATAGACACAGGCAGAGACAACGACAGATGCGCATGAGACAAAGGCCGAGACAGAGGCAGAGGCGGAGTCAGAGACGGGAACAGAGACAGAGGCAGAGATTGGGACAGAGACAGAGACAGAGACACAGACAGAGGCTGAGACAGAGACCGAGACAGAGACAGAGACAGAGACAGAGACAGAGACAGGGGCAGAGACAGAGACAGAGACAGAAACAGAGATGGAGACAGAGACAGAGAGGGAGGCACAGACATAGACACAGGCAGAGACACCGACAGATGCGCATGAGACAAAGGCCGAGACAGAGGCAGAGGCGGAGACAGAGACGGGAACAGAGACAGAGGCAGAGATTGGGACAGAGACAGAGACAGAGACAGAGACAGAGGCTGAGACAGAGAGAGAGACAGAGACCGAGACAGAGACAGAGACAGAGACAGAGACAGAGGCAGAGACAGAGACAGAGACAGAGACAGAGAAAGAGACAGAGACAGAAAAAGAGATAGGGACAGAGACAGAGACAGAGACAGAGAGAGAGAGAGACAGAGACAGAGATGGAGCCAGAGACAGAGACAGAGTCAGAGACGGAGACAGAGTCCAATACGGAGACAGAGACAGAGACAGAGACAGAGACAGGGACAGAGACAGAAACAGAGACAGAGACAGAGACAGAGACAGAGACAGAGACGGAGACATAGACAGAGGCAGAGACAGGGACAGAGACAGAGACAGAGACAGAAACAGAGACAGCGACAGAGACAGAGACAGAGACAGAGACCGAGACACAGACAGAGACACAGACGGAGGCAGAGACGGAGACAGAGGCAGAGACAGAGACAGAGACAGAGACAGAGACAGTGACAGAGACGGAGACAGATGGGCAGGAGACAAAGACGGAGACAAAGACAGAGACAGAGACGAAGACAAAAACGGTGGCAGAGACCGATACAGAGGCAGAGACAGAGACAGAGACAGAGACAGAGGCGCATGCGACAAAGACCGAGACAGAGGGGCAGGAAACATGGACGGACACAAAGATGGAGACAAAGACGGAGACGAAGACGGAGGCCAAGACAGAGACTGAGATAAAGACAGAGACAGAGACAGAGATAGAGACAGAGTGGCAGTGGACAAAGACGGAGGGGAAGGAGACAAAGACGGAGACAAACACGGAAAAGTAGACGGTGTCAAAGAAGAAGACAAAGACGGAGACAAAGACGGAGACAAAGACGGAAACAAAGACGGAGGCAAAGACGGGGACAAAGACGGAGACAAAGATGGTGACAAAGACAGAGACGAAGACAGAGAGAGGCCGAGACAGAGACGAACGCAGAGAGAGGCCGAGACAGAGACGAAGACAGCGAGAGAGACAGAGACAGAGAACTAGACAGAGACAGAGACTGAGACAGAGACAGAGACAGAGACAGAGACAGAGACCGAGACAGAGACAGAGACAGAGACAGAGATGGAGACAGAGACAGAGAGAGAGGCACAGACATAGACACAGGCAGAGACAACGACAGATGCGCATGAGACAAAGGCCGAGACAGAGGCAGAGGCGGAGTCAGAGACGGGAACAGAGACAGAGGCAGAGATTGGGACAGAGACAGAGACAGAGACAGAGACAGAGGCTGAGACAGAGACCGAGACAGAGACAGAGACAGAGACAGAGGCAGAGACAGAGACAGAGACAGAGACAGAGATGGAGACAGAGACAGAGAGAGAGGCACAGACATAGACACAGGCAGAGACACCGACAGATGCGCATGAGACAAAGGCCGAGACAGAGGCAGAGGTGGAGACAGAGACGGGAACAGAGACAGAGGCAGAGATTGGGACAGAGACAGAGACAGAGACAGAGACAGAGGTTGAGACAGAGAGAGAGACAGAGACCGAGACAGAGACAGAGACAGAGACAGAGGTAGAGACAGAGACAGAGACAGAGACAGAGAAAGAGACAGAGACAGAAAAAGAGATAGGGACAGAGACAGAGACAGAGACAGAGATGGAGCCAGAGACAGAGACAGAGTCAGAGACGGAGACAGAGTCCAATACGGAGACAGAGACAGAGACAGAGACAGAGACAGGGACAGAGACAGGGACAGAGACAGAGCCAGAGACAGAGACAGAGACAGCGACAGAGACAGAGACAGAGACGGAGACATAGACAGAGACAGAGACAGGGACAGAGACAGAGACAGAGACAGAAACAGAGACAGCGACAGAGACAGAGACAGAGACATAGACAGAGACAGAGACAGTGACACAGACAGAGACACAGACAGAGGCAGAGACGGAGACAGAGGTAGAGACAGATACAGAGACAGAGACAGTGACAGAGACGGAGACAGATGCGCAGGAGACAAAGACGGAGACAGAGACGTAGACAAAGACGGAGACAAAGACGGAGATAAAGACGGTGACAAAGACGGAGAAGAAGAGGAAGATGACGACGGAGACAGAGACGGAGACAAAGACGGAGACACAGACGGAGACAAAAACGGTGACAAAGACGGAGACGAAGAGGAAAACGACGACGGAGACAAAGACGGAGACAAAGACGGAGACACAGACGGAAACAAAGATGGAGACAAAGACAGAGACACAGACAGTCACAAAGAGAGAGGCGCATGCGACAAAGACAGAGACAGAGACAGAGACAGAGGCAGAGACAGAGACAGACACAGAGACAGAGACAGCGACAGAGACAGAGACAGAGACAGAGACAGAGACAGACACAGAGACAGAGTTCAGCGGCAGGGACAGGGACAGGGACAGGGAAAGGGACAGAGACAGAGCGAAAGAGAGAGACGGAGACAGAGGACAGGAGACAAAAACGGAGAAAATGACAGAGACAAAGACGAGGACAAAGACTGAGACAGATACCGATGCAGAGGCAGAGACAGAGACAGAGACACAGACAGAGACAGGGACATAGACAGAGACAGAGACAGAGGCGCACGAGACAAAGACCGAGACAGAGGGGCAGGAGACATGGACGGAGACAAAGGCGGAGACAAAGACGTATACAAAAACGTAGACAAAGACGGAGACAAAGACGCAGACGAAGAGGGAGACGACGACGGAGACAAAGACGGAGACAAAGGCGGAGACAAGGATGGAGACTCAGACGGAGACAAATACGGAGGCAAAGACGGAGACAAAGACGGAGACAAATGTGGAGACACAGACGGAGAGAAATACGGAAACAAAGACGGAGGCAAAGACGGAGACAAAGACGGAGACAAAGACGGAGACAATGATGGAGACACTGCCGGAGACAAACACGGGGACAAAGACAGGCACAAAGACGGAGTCAGAGAAGAAGACAAAGACGGAGACAAAGACGGAGACAAAGACGGAAACAAAGACGGAGGCAAAGACGGGGACAAAGACGGAGACAAAGATGGTGACAAAGACAGAGACGAAGACAGAGAGAGACCGAGACAGAGACGAAGGCAGAGAGAGGCCGAGACAGAGACGAAGACAGCGAGAGAGACAGAGACAGAGAACTAGACAGAGACAGAGACAGAGACAGACACAGAGACAGAGACAGAGACAGAGACAGAGACAGAGACAGAGACATAGACAGAGACAGAGATGGAGACAGAGACAGAGAGAGAGGCACAGACATAGACACAGGCAGAGACAACGACAGATGCGCATGAGACAAAGGCCGAGACAGAGGCAGAGGCGGAGACAGAGACGGGAGCAGAGACAGAGGCAGAGATTGGGACAGAGACAGAGTCAGAGACAGAGACACAGACAGAGACAGGGACATAGACAGAGACAGAGACAGAGGCGCACGAGACAAAGACCGAGACAGAGGGGCAGGAGACATGGACGGAGACAAAGGCGGAGACAAAGACGTATACAAAAACGTAGACAAAGACGGAGACAAAGACGTAGACGAAGAGGAAGACGACGACGGAGACAAAGACGGAGACAAAGGCGGAGACAAGGATGGAGACACAGACGGAGACAAATACGGAGACAAAGACGGAGGCAAAGACGGAGACAAAGACGGAGACAATGATGGAGACACAGCCGGAGACAAACACGGGGACAAAGACAGGCACAAAGACGGAGTCAAAGAAGAAGACAAAGACGGAGACAAAGACGGAGACAAAGACGGAAACAAAGACGGCGGCAAAGACGGGGACAAAGACGGAGACAAAGATGGTGACAAAGACAGAGACGAAGACAGAGAGAGACCGAGACAGAGACGAAGGCAGAGAGAGGCCGAGACAGAGACGAAGACAGCGAGAGAGACAGAGACAGAGAACTAGACAGAGACAGAGACAGAGACAGACACAGAGACAGAGACAGAGACAGAGACAGAGACAGAGACAGAGATGGAGACAGAGACAGAGAGAGAGGCACAGACATAGACACAGGCAGAGACAACGACAGATGCGCATGAGACAAAGGCCGAGACAGAGGCAGAGGCGGAGTGAGAGACGGGAACAGAGACAGAGGCAGAGATTGGGACAGAGACAGAGACAGAGACACAGGCAGAGGCTGAGACAGAGACCGAGACAGAGACAGAGACAGAGACAGAGACAGAGGCAGAGACAGAGACAGAGACAGAGACAGAGATGGAGACAGAGACAGAGAGAGAGGCACAGACATAGACACAGGCAGAGACACCGACAGATGCGCATGAGACAAAGGCCGAGACAGAGGCAGAGGCGGAGACAGAGACGGGAACAGAGACAGAGGCAGAGATTGGGACAGAGACAGAGACAGAGACAGAGACAGAGGCTGAGACAGAGAGAGAGACAGAGACCGAGACAGAGACAGAGACAGAGACAGAGGCAGAGACAGAGACAGAGACAGAGACAGAGACAGAGAAAGAGACAGAGACAGAAAAAGAGGGACAGAGACAGAGACAGAGACAGAGAGAGAGAGAGACAGAGACAGAGATGGAGCCAGAGACAGAGACAGTGTCAGAGACGGAGACAGAGTCCAATACGGAGACAGAGACAGAGACAGAGACAGAGACAGGGACAGAGACAGAGACAGAGACAGAGACAGAGACAGAGACAGAGACAGAGACGGAGACATAGACAGAGGCAGAGACAGGGACAGAGACAGAGACAGAGACAGAAACAGAGACAGCGCCAGAGACAGAGACAGAGACATAGACAGAGACAGAGACCGAGACACAGACAGAGACACAGACGGAGGCAGAGACGGAGACAGAGGCAGAGACAGAGACAGAGACAGAGACAGAGACAGTGACAGAGACGGAGACAGATGGGCAGGAGACAAAGACGGAGACAAAGACAGAGACAGAGACGAAGACAAAAACGGAGGCAGAGACCGATACAGAGGCAGAGACAGAGACAGAGACAGAGACAGAGGCGCATGCGACAAAGACCGAGACAGAGGGGCAGGAAACATGGACGGACACAAAGATGGAGACAAAGACGGAGACGAAGACGGAGGCCAAGACAGAGACTGAGATAAAGACAGAGACAGAGACAGAGATAGAGACTGAGTGGCAGTGGACAAAGACGGAGGGGAAGGAGACAAAGACGGCGACAAACACGGAAAAGTAGACGGAGGCAAAGACGGAGGCAAAGATGGAGACAAATACGGAGACAGATACGGAGACAAAGACGGAGACAAAGACTGAGACAAAGACGGAGACAAAGACAGAGACAGAGACAGGGGCAGAGAGAGAGACAGAGACAGAGACAGTGAAGGATACCGAGACAGAGACAGAGGCAGAGGCAGAGACAGAGACGGAGACAGAGACAGAGACAGAGACAGATATAGAGACACAGACGGAGACAAATACGGAGGCAAAGACTGAGACAAAGACGGAGGCAAAGACGTAGACAAAGACGCAGACAAAGACGGAGACAAAGATGGAGACACAGACGGACATAAACACGGAGACAAAGACGGAGAAAAAGACGGAGACAAAGACGGTGACATAGACGGAGACAAAGACGGTGACAAAGACGGAGACGAAGAGGAAGACGACGACGAATACAAAGACGGAGACAAAGGCGGAGACAAAAATGGAGACACAGACGGAGACAGATACGGAGACAAAGACGGAGGCAAAGGCGGAGACAAAGACGGAGACAAAGACGAAGAAAAAGACGGAGGCAGAGTGTAATACAGAGACATAGACAGAGACAGAGACAGAGACACAGACAGAGACACAGACAGAGGCAGAGACGGAGACAGAGACGCAGACAAAGACGGAGACAAAGATGGAGACACAGACGGACATAAACACGGAGACAAAGACGGAGAAGAAGACGGAGACAAAGACGGTGACATTGACGGAGACAAAGACGGTGACAAAGACGGAGACGAAGAGGAAGACGACGACGGATACAAAGATGGAGACAAAGGCGGAGACAAAAATGGAGACACAGACGGAGACAGATACGGAGACAAAGACGGAGGCAAAGGCGGAGACAAAGACGGAGACAAAGACGAAGAAAAAGACGGAGGCAGAGTGTAATACAGAGACATAGACAGAGACAGAGACAGAGACACAGACTGAGACACAGACAGAGGCAGAGATGGAGACAGAGCCAGAGACAGGGACAGAGACAGAGATAGAGACAAAGACGGAGACAAAAACACAGGCAAGTAGGAAGACAAAGACGGAGACAAAGACGGAGACAGAGACTGAGACCAAGACGGAGGCAAAGACGCAGACAAAGACGGAGACAATGATGGAGACACAGCCGGAGACAAACACGGGGACAAAGACAGGCACAAAGACGGTGTCAAAGAAGAAGACAAAGACGGAGACAAAGACGGAGACAAAGACGGAAACAAAGACGGAGGCAAAGACGGGGACAAAGACGGAGACAAAGATGGTGACAAAGACAGAGACGAAGACAGAGAGAGGCCGAGACAGAGACGAACGCAGAGAGAGGCCGAGACAGAGACGAAGACAGCGAGAGAGACAGAGACAGAGAACTAGACAGAGACAGAGACTGAGACAGAGACAGAGACAGAGACAGAGACAGAGACAGAGATGGAGACAGAGACAGAGAGAGAGGCACAGACATAGACACAGGCAGAGACAACGACAGATGCGCATGAGACAAAGGCCGAGACAGAGGCAGAGGCGGAGTCAGAGACGGGAACAGAGACAGAGGCAGAGATTGGGACAGAGACAGAGACAGAGACACAGACAGAGGCTGAGACAGAGACCGAGACAGAGACAGAGACAGAGACAGAGACAGAGACAGGGGCAGAGACAGAGACAGAGACAGAAACAGAGATGGAGACAGAGACAGAGAGAGAGGCACAGACATAGACACAGGCAGAGACACCGACAGATGCGCATGAGACAAAGGCCGAGACAGAGGCAGAGGCGGAGACAGAGACGGGAACAGAGACAGAGGCAGAGATTGGGACAGAGACAGAGACAGAGACAGAGACAGAGGCTGAGACAGAGAGAGAGACAGAGACCGAGACAGAGACAGAGACAGAGACAGAGACAGAGGCAGAGACAGAGACAGAGACAGAGACAGAGAAAGAGACAGAGACAGAAAAAGAGATAGGGACAGAGACAGAGACAGAGACAGAGAGAGAGAGAGACAGAGACAGAGATGGAGCCAGAGACAGAGACAGAGTCAGAGACGGAGACAGAGTCCAATACGGAGACAGAGACAGAGACAGAGACAGAGAGAGGGACAGAGACAGAAACAGAGACAGAGACAGAGACAGAGACAGAGACAGAGACAGAGACGGAGACATAGACAGAGGCAGAGACAGGGACAGAGACAGAGACAGAGACAGAAACAGAGACAGCGACAGAGACAGAGACAGAGACAGAGACCGAGACACAGACAGAGACACAGACGGAGGCAGAGACGGAGACAGAGGCAGAGACAGAGACAGAGACAGAGACAGAGACAGAGACAGTGACAGAGACGGAGACAGATGGGCAGGAGACAAAGACGGAGACAAAGACAGAGACAGAGACGAAGACAAAAACGGTGGCAGAGACCGATACAGAGGCAGAGACAGAGACAGAGACAGAGACAGAGGCGCATGCGACAAAGACCGAGACAGAGGGGCAGGAAACATGGACGGACACAAAGATGGAGACAAAGACGGAGACGAAGACGGAGGCCAAGACAGAGACTGAGATAAAGACAGAGACAGAGACAGAGATAGAGACAGAGTGGCAGTGGACAAAGACGGAGGGGAAGGAGACAAAGACGGAGACAAACACGGAAAAGTAGACGGTGTCAAAGAAGAAGACAAAGACGGAGACAAAGACGGAGACAAAGACGGAAACAAAGACGGAGGCAAAGACGGGGACAAAGACGGAGACAAAGATGGTGACAAAGACAGAGACGAAGACAGAGAGAGGCCGAGACAGAGACGAACGCAGAGAGAGGCCGAGACAGAGACGAAGACAGCGAGAGAGACAGAGACAGAGAACTAGACAGAGACAGAGACTGAGACAGAGACAGAGACAGAGACAGAGACAGAGACCGAGACAGAGACAGAGACAGAGACAGAGATGGAGACAGAGACAGAGAGAGAGGCACAGACATAGACACAGGCAGAGACAACGACAGATGCGCATGAGACAAAGGCCGAGACAGAGGCAGAGGCGGAGTCAGAGACGGGAACAGAGACAGAGGCAGAGATTGGGACAGAGACAGAGACAGAGACAGAGACAGAGGCTGAGACAGAGACCGAGACAGAGACAGAGACAGAGACAGAGGCAGAGACAGAGACAGAGACAGAGACAGAGATGGAGACAGAGACAGATAGAGAGGCACAGACATAGACACAGGCAGAGACACCGACAGATGCGCATGAGACAAAGGCCGAGACAGAGGCAGAGGTGGAGACAGAGACGGGAACAGAGACAGAGGCAGAGATTGGGACAGAGACAGAGACAGAGACAGAGACAGAGGTTGAGACAGAGAGAGAGACAGAGACCGAGACAGAGACAGAGACAGAGACAGAGGTAGAGACAGAGACAGAGACAGAGACAGAGAAAGAGACAGAGACAGAAAAAGAGATAGGGACAGAGACAGAGACAGAGACAGAGAGAGAGAGACAGAGACAGAGATGGAGCCAGAGACAGAGACAGAGTCAGAGACGGAGACAGAGTCCAATACGGAGACAGAGACAGAGACAGAGACAGAGACAGAGACAGAGACAGAGACAGGGACAGAGACAGAGCCAGAGACAGAGACAGAGACAGCGACAGAGACAGAGACAGAGACGGAGACATAGACAGAGACAGAGACAGGGACAGAGACAGAGACAGAGACAGAAACAGAGACAGCGACAGAGACAGAGACAGAGACATAGACAGAGACAGAGACAGTGACAGAGACAGAGACACAGACAGAGGCGGAGACGGAGACAGAGGTAGAGACAGATACAGAGACAGAGACAGTGACAGAGACGGAGACAGATGCGCAGGAGACAAAGACGGAGACAGAGACGTAGACAAAGACGGAGACAAAGACGGAGATAAAGACGGTGACAAAGACGGAGAAGAAGAGGAAGATGACGACGGAGACAGAGACGGAGACAAAGACGGAGACACAGACGGAGACAAAAACGGTGACAAAGACGGAGACGAAGAGGAAAACGACGACGGAGACAAAGACGGAGACAAAGACGGAGACACAGACGGAAACAAAGATGGAGACAAAGACAGAGACACAGACAGTCACAAAGAGAGAGGCGCATGCGACAAAGACAGAGACAGAGACAGAGACAGAGGCAGAGACAGAGACAGACACAGAGACAGAGACAGCGACAGAGACAGAGACAGAGACAGAGACAGAGACAGACACAGGGACAGAGTTCAGCGGCAGGGACAGGGACAGGGACAGGGAAAGGGACAGAGACAGAGCGAAAGAGAGAGACGGAGACAGAGGACAGGAGACAAAAACGGAGAAAATGACAGAGACAAAGACGAGGACAAAGACTGAGACAGATACCGATGCAGAGGCAGAGACAGAGACAGAGACACAGACAGAGACAGGGACATAGACAGAGACAGAGACAGAGGCGCACGAGACAAAGACCGAGACAGAGGGGCAGGAGACATGGACGGAGACAAAGGCGGAGACAAAGACGTATACAAAAACGTAGACAAAGACGGAGACAAAGACGCAGACGAAGAGGAAGACGACGACGGAGACAAAGACGGAGACAAAGGCGGAGACAAGGATGGAGACTCAGACGGAGACAAATACGGAGGCAAAGACGGAGACAAAGACGGAGACAAATGTGGAGACACAGACGGAGAGAAATACGGAAACAAAGACGGAGGCAAAGACGGAGACAAAGACGGAGACAAAGACGGAGACAATGATGGAGACACTGCCGGAGACAAACACGGGGACAAAGACAGGCACAAAGACGGAGTCAGAGAAGAAGACAAAGACGGAGACAAAGACGGAGACAAAGACGGAAACAAAGACGGAGGCAAAGACGGGGACAAAGACGGAGACAAAGATGGTGACAAAGACAGAGACGAAGACAGAGAGAGACCGAGACAGAGACGAAGGCAGAGAGAGGCCGAGACAGAGACGAAGACAGCGAGAGAGACAGAGACAGAGAACTAGACAGAGACAGAGACAGAGACAGACACAGAGACAGAGACAGAGACAGAGACAGAGACAGAGACAGAGACATAGACAGAGACAGAGATGGAGACAGAGACAGAGAGAGAGGCACAGACATAGACACAGGCAGAGACAACGACAGATGCGCATGAGACAAAGGCCGAGACAGAGGCAGAGGCGGAGACAGAGACGGGAGCAGAGACAGAGGCAGAGATTGGGACAGAGACAGAGTCAGAGACAGAGACACAGACAGAGACAGGGACATAGACAGAGACAGAGACAGAGGCGCACGAGACAAAGACCGAGACAGAGGGGCAGGAGACATGGACGGAGACAAAGGCGGAGACAAAGACGTATACAAAAACGTAGACAAAGACGGAGACAAAGACGTAGACGAAGAGGAAGACGACGACGGAGACAAAGACGGAGACAAAGGCGGAGACAAGGATGGAGACACAGACGGAGACAAATACGGAGACAAAGACGGAGGCAAAGACGGAGACAAAGACGGAGACAATGATGGAGACACAGCCGGAGACAAACACGGGGACAAAGACAGGCACAAAGACGGAGTCAAAGAAGAAGACAAAGACGGAGACAAAGACGGAGACAAAGACGGAAACAAAGACGGCGGCAAAGACGGGGACAAAGACGGAGACAAAGATGGTGACAAAGACAGAGACGAAGACAGAGAGAGACCGAGACAGAGACGAAGGCAGAGAGAGGCCGAGACAGAGACGAAGACAGCGAGAGAGACAGAGACAGAGACAGAGACAGAGACAGAGACAGAGACAGAGATGGAGACAGAGACAGAGAGAGAGGCACAGACATAGACACAGGCAGAGACAACGACAGATGCGCATGAGACAAAGGCCGAGACAGAGGCAGAGGCGGAGACAGAGACGGGAACAGAGACAGAGCCAGAGATTGGGACAGAGACACAGACAGAGACAGAGACAGAGGCTGAGACAGAGAAAGAGACAGAGACCAAGACAGAGACAGAGACAGAGACAGAGGCAGAGACAGAGACAGAGACAGAGACAGAGAAAGAGACAGAGACAGAAAAAGAGATAGGGACAGAGACAGAGACAGAGACAGAGGCAGAGGCAGAGACAGAGACAGAGACACAGACAGATAAAGAGACAGAGACAGAAAAAGAGATAGGGACAGAGACAGAGACAGAGACAGAGAGTGAGAGACAGAGACAGAGATGGAGCCAGAGACAGAGACAGAGTCAGAGACGGAGACAGAGTCCAATACGGAGACAGAGACAGAGACAGAGACGGAGACAGAGACAGAGACAGAGATAGAGACACAGACGGAGACAAATACGGAGGCAAAGACTGAGACAAAGACGGAGGCAAAGACGGAGACAAAGACGCAGACAAAGACGGAGACAAAGATGGAGACACAGACGGACACAAACACGGAGACAAAGACGGAGACAAAGACGGTGACAAAGACGGAGACAAAGATGGAGACACAGACGGACACAAACACGGAGACAAAGATGGAGAGAAAGACGGAGACAAAGACGGTGACATAGACGGATACAAAGGCGGTGACAAAGACGGAGACGAAGAGGAAGACGACGACGGAGACAGAGACAGAGACACAGACATAGACAGGGGCAGAGACGGAGACAGAGACAGAGACAGAGGTGCATGAGACAAAGACCGAGACAGAGGCGCAGGAGACATGAACGGAGACAAAGACGGAGACAAAGACGTAGACAAAGGCGTAGACAAAGACGGAGACAAAGGCGGTGACAAAGACGGGACAATGATGGAGACACAGCCGGAGACAAACACGGGGACAAAGACAGGCACAAAGACGGAGACAAAGAAGAAGTCAAAGACGGAGACAAAGATGGAGACACAGACGGACACAAACACGGAGACAAAGATGGAGAGAAAGACGGAGACAAAGACGGTGACATAGACGGAGACAAAGGCGGTGACAAAGACGGAGACGAAGAGGAAGACGACGACGGTGACAAAAACGTAGACAAAGACGGAGACAAAGATGGAGACAAAGACGGAAACGAAGGCGGAGGCCAAGACAGAGACTGAGATAAAGACAGAGACAGAGTCAGAGATGGAGACAGAGTGGCAGTAGACAAAGACGGAGGGGAAGGAGACAAAGACGGAGACAGAGACGGAGACAAAGACGGAGACAATGACTGAGACAAAGACGGAGACAAAGACAGAGACAGGGGCAGAGAGAGAGAGACAGAGACAGAGACAGTGAAGGATGCCGAGACAGAGACAGAGGCAGAGACAGAGACAGAGACAGAGACGGAGACAGAGACAGAGACAGAGACAGAGATAGAGACACAGACGGATACAAATACGGAGGCAAAGACTGAGACAAAAACGGAGACAAAGACGGAGACAAAGACGCAGACAAAGACGGAGACAAAGATGGAGACACAGACGGACACAAATACGGACACAAAGACGGAGACAAAGACGGTGACATAGACGGAGACGAAGAGGAAGACGACGACGGAGACAAAGACGGAGACAAAGGCGGAGACAAAAATGGAGACACAGACGGAGACAGGTGCGGAGACAAAGACGGAGGCAAAGACGGAGACAAAGACATGAGACAAAGACGAAGTAAAAGACGGAGGCAGAGTGTAATACAGAGACATAGACAGAGACAGAGACAGAGACACAGACAGAGACACAGACAGAGGCAGAGACGGAGACAGAGACAGAGACAGGGACAGAGACAGAGATAGAGACAAAGACGGAGACAAAAACACAGGCAAGTAGGAAGACAAAGACGGAGACAAAGACGGAGACAAAGACTGAGACCAAGACGGAGGCAAAGACGCAGACAAAGACGGAGACAATGATGGAGACACAGCCGGAGACAAACACGGGGACAAAGACAGGCACAAAGACGGTGTCAAAGAAGAAGACAAAGACGGAGACAAAGACGGAGACAAAGACGGAAACAAAGACGGAGGCAAAGACGGGGACAAAGACGGAGACAAAGATGGTGACAAAGACAGAGACGAAGACAGAGAGAGGCCGAGACAGAGACGAACGCAGAGAGAGGCCGAGACAGAGACGAAGACAGCGAGAGAGACAGAGACAGAGAACTAGACAGAGACAGAGACTGAGACAGAGACAGAGACAGAGACAGAGACAGAGACAGAGATGGAGACAGAGACAGAGAGAGAGGCACAGACATAGACACAGGCAGAGACAACGACAGATGCGCATGAGACAAAGGCCGAGACAGAGGCAGAGGCGGAGTGAGAGACGGGAACAGAGACAGAGGCAGAGATTGGGACAGAGACAGAGACAGAGACACAGGCAGAGGCTGAGACAGAGACCGAGACAGAGACAGAGACAGAGACAGAGACAGAGGCAGAGACAGAGACAGAGACAGAGACAGAGATGGAGACAGAGACAGAGAGAGAGGCACAGACATAGACACAGGCAGAGACACCGACAGATGCGCATGAGACAAAGGCCGAGACAGAGGCAGAGGCGGAGACAGAGACGGGAACAGAGACAGAGGCAGAGATTGGGACAGAGACAGAGACAGAGACAGAGACAGAGGTTGAGACAGAGAGAGAGACAGAGACCGAGACAGAGACAGAGACAGAGACAGAGGTAGAGACAGAGACAGAGACAGAGAAAGAGACAGAGACAGAAAAAGAGATAGGGACAGAGACAGAGACAGAGACAGAGAGAGAGAGACAGAGACAGAGATGGAGCCAGAGACAGAGACAGAGTCAGAGACGGAGAGAGAGTCCAATACGGAGACAGAGACAGAGACAGAGACAGAGACAGGGACAGAGACAGAGCCAGAGACAGAGACAGAGACAGAGACAGAGACGGAGACATAGACAGAGACAGAGACAGGGACAGAGACAGAGACAGAGACAGAAACAGAGACAGCGACAGAGACAGAGACAGAGACATAGACAGAGACAGAGACAGTGACAGAGACAGAGACACAGACAGAGGCAGAGACGGAGACAGAGGTAGAGACAGATACAGAGACAGAGACAGTGACAGAGACGGAGACAGATGCGCAGGAGACAAAGACGGAGACAGAGACGTAGACAAAGACGGAGACAAAGACGGAGATAAAGACGGTGACAAAGACGGAGAAGAAGAGGAAGATGACGACGGAGACAGAGACGGAGACAAAGACGGAGACACAGACGGAGACAAAAACGGTGACAAAGACAGAGACACAGACAGTCACAAAGAGAGAGGCGCATGCGACAAAGACAGAGACAGAGACAGAGACAGAGGCAGAGACAGAGACAGAGACAGAGACAGAGACAGCGACAGAGACAGAGACAGAGACAGAGACAGAGACAGACACAGAGACAGAGTTCAGCGGCAGGGACAGGGACAGGGACAGGGAAAGGGACAGAGACAGAGCGAAAGAGAGAGACGGAGACAGAGGACAGGAGACAAAAACGGAGAAAATGACAGAGACAAAGACGAGGACAAAGACTGAGACAGATACCGATGCAGAGGCAGAGACAGAGACAGAGACACAGACAGAGACAGGGACATAGACAGAGACAGAGACAGAGGCGCACGAGACAAAGACCGAGACAGAGGGGCAGGAGACATGGACGGAGACAAAGGCGGAGACAAAGACGTATACAAAAACGTAGACAAAGACGGAGACAAAGACGCAGACGAAGAGGAAGACGACGACGGAGACAAAGACGGAGACAAAGGCGGAGACAAGGATGGAGACTCAGACGGAGACAAATACGGAGACAAAGACGGAGGCAAAGACGGAGACAAAGACGGAGACAAATGTGGAGACACAGACGGAGAGAAATACGGAAACAAAGACGGAGGCAAAGACGGAGACAAAGACGGAGACAATGATGGAGACACTCTCGGAGACAAACACGGGGACAAAGACAGGCACAAAGACGGAGTCAAAGAAGAAGACAGAGACAGAGAGAGAGGCACAGACATAGACACAGGCAGAGACAACGACAGATGCGCATGAGACAAAGGCCGAGACAGAGGCAGAGGCGGAGACAGAGACGGGAACAGAGACAGAAGCAGAGATTGGGACAGAGACAGAGTCAGAGACAGAGACAGAGGCTGAGACAGAGACAGAGACAGAGACAGAGGCAGAGACAGAGACAGAGACAGAGACAGAGACAGCGACAGAGACAGAGACAGAGACAGAGACAGAGACAGACACAGAGACAGAGTTCAGCGGCAGGGACAGGGACAGGGACAGGGAAAGGGACAGAGACAGAGCGAAAGAGAGAGACGGAGACAGAGGACAGGAGACAAAAACGGAGAAAATGACAGAGACAAAGACGAGGACAAAGACTGAGACAGATACCGATGCAGAGGCAGAGACAGAGACAGAGACACAGACAGAGACAGGGACATAGACAGAGACAGAGACAGAGGCGCACGAGACAAAGACCGAGACAGAGGGGCAGGAGACATGGACGGAGACAAAGGCGGAGACAAAGACGTATACAAAAACGTAGACAAAGACGGAGACAAAGACGCAGACGAAGAGGAAGACGACGACGGAGACAAAGACGGAGACAAAGGCGGAGACAAGGATGGAGACTCAGACGGAGACAAATACGGAGACAAAGACGGAGGCAAAGACGGAGACAAAGACGGAGACAAATGTGGAGACACAGACGGAGAGAAATACGGAAACAAAGACGGAGGCAAAGACGGAGACAAAGACGGAGACAATGATGGAGACACTCTCGGAGACAAACACGGGGACAAAGACAGGCACAAAGACGGAGTCAAAGAAGAAGACAGAGACAGAGAGAGAGGCACAGACATAGACACAGGCAGAGACAACGACAGATGCGCATGAGACAAAGGCCGAGACAGAGGCAGAGGCGGAGACAGAGACGGGAACAGAGACAGAAGCAGAGATTGGGACAGAGACAGAGTCAGAGACAGAGACAGAGGCTGAGACAGAGACAGAGACAGAGACAGAAACCGAGACAGAGACAGAGACAGAGACAGTGAAGGATGCCGAGACAGAGACAGAGGCAGAGACAGAGACAGAGACGGAGACAGAGACAGAGACAGAGATAGAGACACAGACGGAGACAAATACGGAGGCAAAGACTGAGACAAAGACGGAGGCAAAGACGGAGACAAAGACGCAGACAAAGGCGGAGACAAAGATGGAGACACAGACGGACACAAACACGGAGACAAAGGCGGAGAAAAAGACGGAGACATAGACAGAGACAGAGACAGAGGCGCACGAGACAAAGACCGAGACAGAGGGGCAGGAGACATGGACGGAGAGAAAGGCGGAGGCAAAGACGTATACAAAAACGTAGACAAAGACGGAGACAAAGACGCAGACGAAGAGGAAGACGACGACGGAGACAAAGACGGAGACAAAGGCGGAGACAAGGATGGAGACTCAGACGGAGACAAATACGGAGACAAAGACGGAGGCAAAGACGGAGACAAAGACGGAGACAAATGTGGAGACACAGACGGAGAGAAATACGGAAACAAAGACGGAGGCAAAGACGGAGACAAAGACGGAGACAATGATGGAGACACAGCCGGAGACAAACACGGGGCAAAGACAGGCACAAAGACGGAGTCAAAGAAGAAGACAAAGACGGAGACAAAGACGGAGACAAAGACGGAAACAAAGACGGCGGCAAAGACGGGGACAAAGACGGAGACAAAGATGGTGACAAAGACAGAGACGAAGACAGAGAGAGACCGAGACAGAGACGAAGGCAGAGAGAGGCCGAGACAGAGACGAAGACAGCGAGAGAGACAGAGACAGAGACAGAGACAGAGACAGATACAGAGACAGAGACAGAAATGGAGACAGAGACAGAGAGAGAGGCACAGACATAGACACAGGCAGAGACAACGACAGATGCGCATGAGACAAAGGCCGAGACAGAGGCAGAGGCGGAGTCAGAGACGGGAACAGAGACAGAGGCAGAGATTGGGACAGAGACAGAGACAGAGACAGAGACAGAGGCTGAGACAGAGACCGAGACAGAGACAGAGACAGAGACAGAGGCAGAGACAGAGACAGAGACAGAGACAGAGATGGAGACAGAGACAGAGAGAGAGGCACAGACATAGACACAGGCAGAGACACCGACAGATGCGCATGAGACAAAGGCCTAGACAGAGGCAGAGGCGGAGACAGAGACGGGAACAGAGACAGAGGCAGAGATTGGGACAGAGACACAGACAGAGACAGAGACAGAGGCTGAGACAGAGAAAGAGACAGAGACCAAGACAGAGACAGAGACAGAGACAGAGGCAGAGACAGAGACAGAGACAGAGACAGAGAAAGAGACAGAGACAGAAAAAGAGATAGGGACAGAGACAGAGACAGAGACAGAGACGGAGGCAGAGACAGAGACAGAGACACAGACAGAGAAAGAGACAGAGGCAGAAAAAGAGATAGGGACAGAGACAGAGACAGAGACAGAGAGAGAGAGACAGAGACAGAGATGGAGCCAGAGACAGAGACATAGTCAGAGATGGAGACAGAGTCCAATACGGAGACAGAGACAGAGACAGAGACAGAGACGGAGACAGAGACAGAGACAGAGATAGAGACACAGACGGAGACAAATACGGAGGCAAAGACGGAGACAAAGACGCAGACAAAGACGGAGACAAAGATGGAGACACAGACGGACACAAACACGGAGACAAAGACGGAGAGAAAGACGGAGACAAAGACGGTGACATAGACGGAGACAAAGACGGTGACAAAGGTCGGAGACAAAGATGGAGACACAGACGGACACAAACACGGAGACAAAGATGGAGAGAAAGACGGAGACAAAGACGGTGACATAGACGGATACAAAGGCGGTGACAAAGACGGAGACGAAGAGGAAGACGACGACGGAGACAGAGACAGAGACACAGACATAGACAGAGGCAGAGACGGAGACAGATACAGAGACAGAGGTGCATGAGACAAAGACCGAGACAGAGGCGCAGGAGACATGAACGGAGACAAAGACGGTGACAAAGACGTAGACAAAGACGTAGACAAAGACGGAGACAAAGGCGGTGACAAAGACGGGGACAAAGACGCAGACAAAGATGGTGACAAAGACAGAGACGAAGACAGAGAGAGACCGAGACAGAGACGAAGGCAGAGAGAGGCCGAGACAGAGACGAAGACAGCGAGAGAGACAGAGACAGAGAACTAGACAGAGACAGAGACAGAGACAGAGACAGAGACAGAGACAAAGATGGAGACAGAGGCAGAGACAGAGACAGAGACAGAGACAGAGACAGAGACAGAGACGGAGGCGGAGTCAGAGACGGGGACAGAGACAGAGACAGAGACAGAGGCGCATGTGACAAAGACCGAGACAGAGGGGCAGTAGACATGAACGGAGACAAAGACGGAGACAGAGACGTACACAAAGACGGAGACGAAGACGGTGACAAAGACAGAGACGAAGAGGAGGACGACGACGGAGACAAAGACGGAGACAGAGACAGAGACAGAGACAGAGGCAGAGACAGAGACAGAGACAGAGACAGAGACAGAGACAGAGACAGAGACAGAGACAGAGACAGAGACAGAGGCAGAGACGGAGATAGAGACGGAGAAGAAGACAGAGACACAGACAGAGACAGAGGCAGAGACAGAGACAGAGACAGAGACAGAGACGGAGACGGAGACAGGACAGTGACAGTGACAGAGGCAGAGACAGAGACAGAGACAGAGACAGAGACCGAGATGGAGACAGAGACAGAGACAGAGACAGAGACAGAGACAGAGACAGAGACAGAGACAGAGACAGATACAGAGACGGAGACGTAGACAGAGACGGAGACAGAGACAGAGGCAGAGAGAGACGCGCATGAGACAGAGACCGAGACAAAGGGCCGGAGACAAAGACGGTGACAAAGACGGAGACAAAGACGGAGACGAAGAAGAAGACGAGGACGGAGACAAAGACAGAGACACGGACGGAGACAAATACGGAGACAAAGTCGGTGACAAAGACGGAGACAAAGACGGAGACGAAGAGGAAGACGACGACGGACACAAAGACGGAGACAAAGACGGAGACAGAGACAGAGACAAAGACAGAGACAGAGACAGAGACAGAGACAGAGACAGAGACAGAGACAGAGACAGAGACAGATACAGAGACAGAGACAGAGACAGAGACAGAGACAGAGACAGAGACAGAGACAGAGACAGAGGCAGAGACAGAGACAGAGACAGAGACAGAGACAGAGACAGAGGCAGAGACGGAGACAATGATGGAGACACTCTCGGAGACAAACACGGGGACAAAGACAGGCACAAAGACGGAGTCAAAGAAGAAGACAGAGACAGAGAGAGAGGCACAGACATAGACACAGGCAGAGACAACGACAGATGCGCATGAGACAAAGGCCGAGACAGAGGCAGAGGCGGAGACAGAGACGGGAACAGAGACAGAAGCAGAGATTGGGACAGAGACAGAGTCAGAGACAGAGACAGAGGCTGAGACAGAGACAGAGACAGAGACAGAGGCAGAGACAGAGACAGAGACAGAGACAGAGACAGCGACAGAGACAGAGACAGAGACAGAGACAGAGACAGACACAGAGACAGAGTTCAGCGGCAGGGACAGGGACAGGGACAGGGAAAGGGACAGAGACAGAGCGAAAGAGAGAGACGGAGACAGAGGACAGGAGACAAAAACGGAGAAAATGACAGAGACAAAGACGAGGACAAAGACTGAGACAGATACCGATGCAGAGGCAGAGACAGAGACAGAGACACAGACAGAGACAGGGACATAGACAGAGACAGAGACAGAGGCGCACGAGACAAAGACCGAGACAGAGGGGCAGGAGACATGGACGGAGACAAAGGCGGAGACAAAGACGTATACAAAAACGTAGACAAAGACGGAGACAAAGACGCAGACGAAGAGGAAGACGACGACGGAGACAAAGACGGAGACAAAGGCGGAGACAAGGATGGAGACTCAGACGGAGACAAATACGGAGACAAAGACGGAGGCAAAGACGGAGACAAAGACGGAGACAAATGTGGAGACACAGACGGAGAGAAATACGGAAACAAAGACGGAGGCAAAGACGGAGACAAAGACGGAGACAATGATGGAGACACTCTCGGAGACAAACACGGGGACAAAGACAGGCACAAAGACGGAGTCAAAGAAGAAGACAGAGACAGAGAGAGAGGCACAGACATAGACACAGGCAGAGACAACGACAGATGCGCATGAGACAAAGGCCGAGACAGAGGCAGAGGCGGAGACAGAGACGGGAACAGAGACAGAAGCAGAGATTGGGACAGAGACAGAGTCAGAGACAGAGACAGAGGCTGAGACAGAGACAGAGACAGAGACAGAAACCGAGACAGAGACAGAGACAGAGACAGTGAAGGATGCCGAGACAGAGACAGAGGCAGAGACAGAGACAGAGACGGAGACAGAGACAGAGACAGAGATAGAGACACAGACGGAGACAAATACGGAGGCAAAGACTGAGACAAAGACGGAGGCAAAGACGGAGACAAAGACGCAGACAAAGGCGGAGACAAAGATGGAGACACAGACGGACACAAACACGGAGACAAAGGCGGAGAAAAAGACGGAGACATAGACAGAGACAGAGACAGAGGCGCACGAGACAAAGACCGAGACAGAGGGGCAGGAGACATGGACGGAGAGAAAGGCGGAGGCAAAGACGTATACAAAAACGTAGACAAAGACGGAGACAAAGACGCAGACGAAGAGGAAGACGACGACGGAGACAAAGACGGAGACAAAGGCGGAGACAAGGATGGAGACTCAGACGGAGACAAATACGGAGACAAAGACGGAGGCAAAGACGGAGACAAAGACGGAGACAAATGTGGAGACACAGACGGAGAGAAATACGGAAACAAAGACGGAGGCAAAGACGGAGACAAAGACGGAGACAATGATGGAGACACAGCCGGAGACAAACACGGGGCAAAGACAGGCACAAAGACGGAGTCAAAGAAGAAGACAAAGACGGAGACAAAGACGGAGACAAAGACGGAAACAAAGACGGCGGCAAAGACGGGGACAAAGACGGAGACAAAGATGGTGACAAAGACAGAGACGAAGACAGAGAGAGACCGAGACAGAGACGAAGGCAGAGAGAGGCCGAGACAGAGACGAAGACAGCGAGAGAGACAGAGACAGAGACAGAGACAGAGACAGATACAGAGACAGAGACAGAAATGGAGACAGAGACAGAGAGAGAGGCACAGACATAGACACAGGCAGAGACAACGACAGATGCGCATGAGACAAAGGCCGAGACAGAGGCAGAGGCGGAGTCAGAGACGGGAACAGAGACAGAGGCAGAGATTGGGACAGAGACAGAGACAGAGACAGAGACAGAGGCTGAGACAGAGACCGAGACAGAGACAGAGACAGAGACAGAGGCAGAGACAGAGACAGAGACAGAGACAGAGATGGAGACAGAGACAGAGAGAGAGGCACAGACATAGACACAGGCAGAGACACCGACAGATGCGCATGAGACAAAGGCCTAGACAGAGGCAGAGGCGGAGACAGAGACGGGAACAGAGACAGAGGCAGAGATTGGGACAGAGACACAGACAGAGACAGAGACAGAGGCTGAGACAGAGAAAGAGACAGAGACCAAGACAGAGACAGAGACAGAGACAGAGGCAGAGACAGAGACAGAGACAGAGACAGAGAAAGAGACAGAGACAGAAAAAGAGATAGGGACAGAGACAGAGACAGAGACAGAGACGGAGGCAGAGACAGAGACAGAGACACAGACAGAGAAAGAGACAGAGGCAGAAAAAGAGATAGGGACAGAGACAGAGACAGAGACAGAGAGAGAGAGACAGAGACAGAGATGGAGCCAGAGACAGAGACATAGTCAGAGATGGAGACAGAGTCCAATACGGAGACAGAGACAGAGACAGAGACAGAGACGGAGACAGAGACAGAGACAGAGATAGAGACACAGACGGAGACAAATACGGAGGCAAAGACGGAGACAAAGACGCAGACAAAGACGGAGACAAAGATGGAGACACAGACGGACACAAACACGGAGACAAAGACGGAGAGAAAGACGGAGACAAAGACGGTGACATAGACGGAGACAAAGACGGTGACAAAGGTCGGAGACAAAGATGGAGACACAGACGGACACAAACACGGAGACAAAGATGGAGAGAAAGACGGAGACAAAGACGGTGACATAGACGGATACAAAGGCGGTGACAAAGACGGAGACGAAGAGGAAGACGACGACGGAGACAGAGACAGAGACACAGACATAGACAGAGGCAGAGACGGAGACAGATACAGAGACAGAGGTGCATGAGACAAAGACCGAGACAGAGGCGCAGGAGACATGAACGGAGACAAAGACGGTGACAAAGACGTAGACAAAGACGTAGACAAAGACGGAGACAAAGGCGGTGACAAAGACGGGGACAAAGACGCAGACAAAGATGGTGACAAAGACAGAGACGAAGACAGAGAGAGACCGAGACAGAGACGAAGGCAGAGAGAGGCCGAGACAGAGACGAAGACAGCGAGAGAGACAGAGACAGAGAACTAGACAGAGACAGAGACAGAGACAGAGACAGAGACAGAGACAAAGATGGAGACAGAGGCAGAGACAGAGACAGAGACAGAGACAGAGACAGAGACAGAGACGGAGGCGGAGTCAGAGACGGGGACAGAGACAGAGACAGAGACAGAGGCGCATGTGACAAAGACCGAGACAGAGGGGCAGTAGACATGAACGGAGACAAAGACGGAGACAGAGACGTACACAAAGACGGAGACGAAGACGGTGACAAAGACAGAGACGAAGAGGAGGACGACGACGGAGACAAAGACGGAGACAGAGACAGAGACAGAGACAGAGGCAGAGACAGAGACAGAGACAGAGACAGAGACAGAGACAGAGACAGAGACAGAGACAGAGACAGAGACAGAGACAGAGGCAGAGACGGAGATAGAGACGGAGAAGAAGACAGAGACACAGACAGAGACAGAGGCAGAGACAGAGACAGAGACAGAGACAGAGACGGAGACGGAGACAGGACAGTGACAGTGACAGAGGCAGAGACAGAGACAGAGACAGAGACAGAGACCGAGATGGAGACAGAGACAGAGACAGAGACAGAGACAGAGACAGAGACAGAGACAGAGACAGAGACAGATACAGAGACGGAGACGTAGACAGAGACGGAGACAGAGACAGAGGCAGAGAGAGACGCGCATGAGACAGAGACCGAGACAAAGGGCCGGAGACAAAGACGGTGACAAAGACGGAGACAAAGACGGAGACGAAGAAGAAGACGAGGACGGAGACAAAGACAGAGACACGGACGGAGACAAATACGGAGACAAAGTCGGTGACAAAGACGGAGACAAAGACGGAGACGAAGAGGAAGACGACGACGGACACAAAGACGGAGACAAAGACGGAGACAGAGACAGAGACAAAGACAGAGACAGAGACAGAGACAGAGACAGAGACAGAGACAGAGACAGAGACAGAGACAGAGACAGATACAGAGACAGAGACAGAGACAGAGACAGAGACAGAGACAGAGACAGAGACAGAGACAGAGGCAGAGACAGAGACAGAGACAGAGACAGAGACAGAGACAGAGGCAGAGACGGAGATAGAGACGGAGAAGAAGACAGAGACACAGACAGAGACAGAGGCACAGACAGAGACAGAGACAGAGACAGAGACGGAGACGGAGACAGGACAGTGACAGTGACAGAGGCAGAGACAGAGACAGAGACAGAGACAGAGACCGAGATGGAGACAGAGACAGAGACAGAGACAGAGACAGAGACAGAGACAGATACAGAGACGGAGACGTAGACAGAGACGGAGACAGAGACAGAGGCAGAGAGAGACGCGCATGAGACAGAGACCGAGACAAAGGGCCGGAGACAAAGACGGTGACAAAGACGGAGACAAAGACGGAGACGAAGAAGAAGACGAGGACGGAGACAAAGACAGAGACACGGACGGAGACAAATACGGAGACAAAGTCGGTGACAGAGACACAGACAGAGACAGAGACAGAGAGAGACGCGCATGAGACAGAGACCGAGACAAAGGGCCGGAGACAAAGACGGTGACAAAGACGGAGACAAAGACGGAGACGAAGAAGAAGACGAGGACGGAGACAAAGACAGAGACACGGACGGAGACAAATACGGAGACAAAGTCGGTGACAAAGACGGAGACAAAGACGGAGACGAAGAGGAAGACGACGACGGACACAAAGACGGAGACAAAGACGGAGACAGAGACAGAGACAAAGACAGAGACAGAGACAGAGACAGAGACAGAGACAGAGACAGAGACAGAGACAGAGACAGAGGCAGAGACAGAGACAGAGACGGAGACAAAGGCAGAGACAGAGACAGAGACGGAGACAGAGACAGTGACAGGGACAGGGACTGGGACAGGGACAGGGACAGAGACAGAGACAAAGACAGAGACAGAGACAGAGGCGCATGTGACAAAGACCGAGACAGAAGGGCAGGAGACATGGACGGACACATAGACGGAGACAGACGGAGACAAAGAAGGAGACAAAGACGGAGACGAAGACGGTGACAAAGACAGAGACGAAGAGGAGGACGACGACGGAGACAAAGACGGAGACAAAGACAGAGACAAAGACGGTGACAAAGACGGAGACAAGGACGGAGACACAGACGGAGACAAATACAGAGACGAAGACGGTCACAAGGATGGATACACTGACGGATACAATTACGGAGACAAAGACATGCACACAGACGGAGACAAAGACGAAAACAAAGACGGAGACAGAGTGTAACACAGAGACAAAGACAGAGACAGAGACACAGGTGCATGAGACAAAGACCGAGACAAAGGGGCAGGAGACATGGACGGAGACAAAGACGGTGACAAAGACGTAGACAAAGACGTAGGCAAAGACGGAGACAATGACGCAGACGAAGAGGAAGACGACGCCGGAGACAAAGGCGGTGACAAAGACGGAGACAAAGACGGAGACAAAGACGGAGACGAAGAGGAAAACGACGACGGAGACAAAGACGGAGACAAAGACGGAAACAAAGACGGCGGCAAAGACGGGGACAAAGACGGAGACAAAGATGGTGACAAAGACAGAGACGAAGACAGAGAGAGACCGAGACAGAGACGAAGGCAGAGAGAGGCCGAGACAGAGACGAAGACAGCGAGAGAGACAGAGACAGAGACAGAGACAGAGACAGATACAGAGACAGAGACAGAGATGGAGACAGAGACAGAGAGAGAGGCACAGACATAGACACAGGCAGAGACAACGACAGATGCGCATGAGACAAAGGCCGAGACAGAGGCAGAGGCGGAGTCAGAGACGGGAACAGAGACAGAGGCAGAGATTGGGACAGAGACAGAGACAGAGACAGAGACAGAGGCTGAGACAGAGACCGAGACAGAGACAGAGACAGAGACAGAGGCAGAGACAGAGACAGAGACAGAGACAGAGATGGAGACAGAGACAGAGAGAGAGGCACAGACATAGACACAGGCAGAGACACCGACAGATGCGCATGAGACAAAGGCCTAGACAGAGGCAGAGGCGGAGACAGAGACGGGAACAGAGACAGAGGCAGAGATTGGGACAGAGACACAGACAGAGACAGAGACAGAGGCTGAGACAGAGAAAGAGACAGAGACCAAGACAGAGACAGAGACAGAGACAGAGACAGAGGCAGAGACAGAGACAGAGACAGAGACAGAGAAAGAGACAGAGACAGAAAAAGAGATAGGGACAGAGACAGAGACAGAGACAGAGACGGAGGCAGAGACAGAGACAGAGACACAGACAGAGAAAGAGACAGAGGCAGAAAAAGAGATAGGGATAGAGACAGAGACAGAGACAGAGAGAGAGAGACAGAGACAGAGATGGAGCCAGAGACAGAGACATAGTCAGAGATGGAGACAGAGTCCAATACGGAGACAGAGACAGAGACAGAGACAGAGACGGAGACAGAGACAGAGACAGGGATATAGACACAGACGGAGACAAATACGGAGGCAAAGACGGAGACAAAGACGCAGACAAAGACGGAGACAAAGATGGAGACACAGACGGACACAAACACGGAGACAAAGACGGAGAGAAAGACGGAGACAAAGACGGTGACATAGACGGAGACAAAGACGGTGACAAAGGTCGGAGACAAAGATGGAGACACAGACGGACACAAACACGGAGACAAAGATGGAGAGAAAGACGGAGACAAAGACGGTGACATAGACGGATACAAAGGCGGTGACAAAGACGGAGACGAAGAGGAAGACGACGACGGAGACAGAGACAGAGACACAGACATAGACAGAGGCAGAGACGGAGACAGATACAGAGACAGAGGTGCATGAGACAAAGACCGAGACAGAGGCGCAGGAGACATGAACGGAGACAAAGACGGTGACAAAGACGTAGACAAAGACGTAGACAAAGACGGAGACAAAGGCGGTGACAAAGACGGGGACAAAGACGCAGACAAAGATGGTGACAAAGACAGAGACGAAGACAGAGAGAGACCGAGACAGAGACGAAGGCAGAGAGAGGCCGAGACAGAGACGAAGACAGCGAGAGAGACAGAGACAGAGAACTAGACAGAGACAGAGACAGAGACAGAGACAGAGACAGAGACAAAGATGGAGACAGAGGCAGAGACAGAGACAGAGACAGAGACAGAGACAGAGACAGAGACGGAGGCGGAGTCAGAGACGGGGACAGAGACAGAGACAGAGACAGAGGCGCATGTGACAAAGACCGAGACAGAGGGGCAGTAGACATGAACGGAGACAAAGACGGAGACAGAGACGTACACAAAGACGGAGACGAAGACGGTGACAAAGACAGAGACGAAGAGGAGGACGACGACGGAGACAAAGACGGAGACAGAGACAGAGACAGAGACAGAGGCAGAGACAGAGACAGAGACAGAGACAGAGACAGAGACAGAGACAGAGACAGAGGCAGAGACGGAGATAGAGACGGAGAAGAAGACAGAGACACAGACAGAGACAGAGGCAGAGACAGAGACAGAGACAGAGACAGAGACGGAGACGGAGACAGGACAGTGACAGTGACAGAGGCAGAGACAGAGACAGAGACAGAGACAGAGACCGAGATGGAGACAGAGACAGAGACAGAGACAGAGACAGAGACAGAGACAGAGATGGAGACAGAGACAGAGACAGAGACAGAGACAGAGACAGAGACAGATACAGAGACAGAGACAGAGACAGAGACAGAGACAGAGACAGAGACAGAGGCAGAGACGGAGATAGAGACGGAGAAGAAGACAGAGACACAGACAGAGACAGAGGCAGAGACAGAGACAGAGACAGAGACAGAGACAGAGACGGAGACGGAGACAGAGACAGAGACAGAGACAGAGACAGAGATAGAGACAGAGGTGCATGAGACAAAGACCGAGACAGATGGGCAGGAGACATAAGCGGAGACAAAGACGGAAACAAGGAGGAAGACGACGACGGAGACAAAGACGGAGACAAAGACGGAGACAAAGATGGAGACAATGACAGAGACCGAGACAGAGGCAGAGTCGGAGACAGAGACAGAGACAGAACAGAGACAGAGACAGAGACAGAGACAGAGACAGAGACAGAGACAGAGCCAGAGACAGAGACAGAGACAGAGACAGAGACAGAGACAGAGACAGAGACAGGGACAGAGACAGAGACAGAGACAGAGACAGAGACAGAGACAGAGACAGAGACAGAGACAGAGACAGAGACAGAGACAGAGACAGAGGGACAGGGGCAGAGACAGAGACAGAGACAGAGACAGAGACAGAGACAGAGACAGAGACAGAGACAGAGACAGAGACGGAGACAAAGACCGAGACAGAGACAGAGACACAGACAGAGAGAGAGACAGAGACAGAGACAGAGACAGAGACAGATGCAGATACAGAGACAGAGACAGATGCAGATACGGAGACAGAGACAGAGACAGAGACACAGGGAGAGACAGCGACAGAGACAGAGATAGAGACAGAGACAGAGACAGAGGCAGAGACACAGAGACATAGGCACGGAGGCAGAGAAACTGATAGAGAGACAAGGAGACAGGGGCAGAGACACTCAGACAGAGACCCAGAGACAGGGACACAGAGACAGAGACAGAGAGATTCACAGAGACCGAGACACAATGACAGAGGCAGAGTCACAGAGACGGAGACACAGAGACAGGGATGCAGAGACAGAGACACAGAGACAGAGACACAGACGGAGACAGAGGCAGAGACAGACACAGAGACACAGACAGAGACAGAGACAGAGACAGGGACATAGAGACATATTCACGGGTGCAGAGATGCAGAGACAGAGACAAGGAGACAGAGGCAGAGACACACAGACAGAGACCCAGAGACAGTGACAGAGATACAGACGGAGATAGAGACGGAGGCGGAGACAGAGACAGAGACGGAGAATGAAAGAGAGACAGAGACAGAGACAGAGATGGAGACGGAGACGGAGACGGAGACAGAGACAGAGACAGAGACATAGATAGAAAGAGAGACAGAGGCAGAGACAGAGATGGAGACGAAGACGGAGACGGAGACAGAGACAGAGATGGAGACGAAGACGGAGACGGAGACAGAGACAGAGACAGAGACAGAGGCATAGAATGATACAGGGACAGAGACAGCGACAGTGACAGGGAGAGGGACAGGGGCAGACACAGAGACGGAGACAGAGACAGAGACAGAGACAGAGACAGAGACAGAGACAGAGACATAGAAAGAGACAGCGACAGAGTCAGCGACAGTGACAGGGACAGAGACAGAGACAGAGACGGAGACAAAGACCGAGACAGAGTCAGAGACACAGACAGAGACAGAGACAGAGACAGAGACAGAGACAGAGACATAGAAAGAGACAGGGACAGAGACAGCGACAGTGACAGGGACAGAGACAGAGAGAGAGACGGAGACAAAGACCGAGACAGAGTCAGAGACACAGACAGAGACAGAGACAGAGACAGAGTTAGAGACAGAGACAGAGACAGAGACAGAGACAGAGACAGAGGCAGATACAGAGACAGAGACAGAGACAAAGGGAGAGACAGCGACAGAGGCAGAGACAGAGACAGAGACAGAGACGGAGACGGAGACGGAGACAAAGATGGAGACAGACGCAGGGACTGAGACAGAGGCAGAGACAGCGACAGAGTCAGAGATAGAGACAGGGCAGAGACCGAGGCAGAGACAGAGACAGAGACAGAGACAGAGACAGAGACAGAGACAGAGACAGAGGGAGAGACAGCGACAGAGGCAGAGACAGAGACAGAGATAGAGACTGAGACGGAGACAAAGATGGAGACAGACGCAGGGACTGAGACGGAGGCAGAGACAGCGACAGAAACAGAGATAGACACAGGGCAGAGACAGAGGCAGAGACAGAGACAGACGCAGAGACATAGACACAGACAGCGACAGAGGCGCATGAGACAAAGACCGAGACTGAGGGGCAGGAGACATGGACGGAGACAAAGACGGAGACAAAGACGTAGACAAAGACGGAGACAAAGACGGAGACAAAGACGGTGACAAAGACGGAGACAAAGGCGGAGACGAAGAGGAAGACGAGGACGGAGACAAAGACGGAGACACGGACGGAGACAAAGACGGAGGCAAAGACGGACACAAAGACGGAGACAAAGACGGGGACAGAGACCCAGACAGAGAGAGAGACAGAGACAGAGACAGAGACAGAAACAGAGACAGAGACAGACACAGAGACAGAGGCGCACGAGACAAAGACCGAGACAGAAGGGCAGGAGACATGGACGGAGACATAGACGGAGACAAAGACGTAGACAAAGACGGAGAAAAAGACGCAGACGAAGAGGAAGGCGACGACGGAGACAAGGACGGTGACAAAGACGGAGACAAAGACGGAGACGCAGATGGAGACAAAGACAGAGACAGAGGCAGGGGCGGAGACAGAGGCGGGAGCAGAGACAGAGACAGAGGCAGAGGCAGAGACAGAGACAGAGACAGAGACAGAGACAGAGACAGAGACAGAGACAGAGAAAGTGACAGAGACAGAGACGGAGACAGAGACGCAGACAGAGACAGAGAGAGCGACAGAAACAGAGGGGCAGGAGACAAAGGCGGTGACTCTTGGGGCAGGAGACAAAGACGGAGACAAAGTCGGAAACAAAGAGGAAAACGAAGACGGAGACAAAGACGGAGACAAAGACGGACACAAAGACGGAGACAAAGACGGAGACAAAGACGGAGACAGAGACCGAGACAGAGACAGGGACAGAGACAGAGACAGAGACAGAGACAGAGACAGAGACAGAGACAGAGACAGAGACAGAGACAGAGACAGAGACAGAGACAGAGAGAGCGACTGAGGCAGAGACAGAGACAGAGACGGAGCCAAAGACAGAGACAGAGAGACAGACAGAGACAGAGACAGAGACAGAGACAGAGACAGAGACAGGGACAGTGACAGGGACAGGGACAGGGAAAGGGACAGAGATAGAGGGAAAGAGAGAGACGGAGACAGAGGGGCAGGAGACAAAGACGGAGAAAATGACAGAGACAAAGACAAAGACAAAGACTGAGACAGATACCGATGCAGAGGCAGAGACAGAGACAGAGACACAGACAGAGACAGAGACATAGACAGAGACAGAGGCGCATGAGACAAAGACCAACACAGAGGGGCAGGAGACATGGACGGTGACAAAGGCGGAGACAAAGAAGTAGACAAAGACGTAGACAAAGACGGAGACAAAGACGCAGACGAAGAGGAAGTCGACGACGGAGAAAAAGATGGTGACAAAGACGGAGTCAAAGACGGAGACAAAGATGGAGACAAAGACAGAGACAGAGGCAGAGGCGGAGACAGAGACGGGAACAGAGACAGACACAGAGATAGGGACAGAGACAGAGGCTGAGACAGAGACAGAGACAGAGACAGAGACAGAAACAGGGACAGAGACAGAGACACAGACAGAGGTAGAGGCAGAGAGAGACGCGCATGAGACAAAGACCGAGACAGAGGGGCAGGAGACATGGACGGAGACAAAGGCGGAGACAAAGAAGTGGACAAAGACGTAGACAAAGACGGAGACAAAGACGCAGTCGAAGAGGAAGACGACGACGGAGAAAAAGATGGTGACAAAGACGGAGACAAAGACGGAGACAAAGATGGAGACAAAGACAGAGACAGAGGCAGAGGCGGGGACAGAGACAGAGACAGAGAAGGAGACAGAGACAGAGACAGAGACACAGACAGAGACAGAGACAGAGACAGAGACAGAGACAGGGCAGAGACAGAGTCAGAGACAGAGACAGAGACAGAGTCAGAGACAGAGACAGAGACAGAGACAGAGACAGAGACAGAGACAGAGATAGAGACAAAGATGGAGACAAAAAGAGAGACAAGTAGGAAGACAAAGACGGAGGCAAAGACGGAGACAAAGGCTGAGACAAAGACGGAGGCAAAGACGGAGACAAAGACGGAGGCAAAGACGGAGACAGAGACAGAGGCAGAGGCGGAGACAGAGACACAGACAGAGACAGAGACAGAGAGAGACGCGCATGAGACAGAGACCGAGACAAAGGGCCGGAGACACGAACGGAGACAAGGACGGTGACAAAGACGGAGACAAAGACGGAGACGAAGAGGAAGACGAGGACGGAGACAAAGACAGAGACACGGACGGAGACAAAGACAGAGACAAAGACGGAGACAAAGACGAAGACAAAGACGGAGGCAAAGACGGAGACAAAGACGGAGACAAAGATGGAGACAAAGACAGAGACAAAGACGGAGACAGAGACAGAGACAGAGACAGAGACAGAGGCAGAGACAGAGACAGAGACAGAGACAGAGACAGAGACAGAGACAGAGACAGAGACAGAGACAGGGACAGGGACAGAGACAGAGACAGAGACAGAGACTAAGACAGAGACAGAGACAGGGACAGGGACAGGGACAGAGCCCAATACAGAGGCAGAGACAGAGACATAGACACAGACAGAGAAAGAGGCGCATGAGACAAAGACCGAGACTGAGGGGCAGGAGACATGGACGGAGACAGAGACAGAGATGGAGACAGAGACAGAGTCAGAGACAGAGACAGAGACGGAGACAGAGACAAAGACGGAGAAAAAGACGGAGACAAAAACGGAGATAAGTAGGAAGACAAAGACGGAGACAAAGACGGAGACAAAGACGTAGGCAAAGACGGAGACAAGGACGGAGGCAAAGACGGAGACAAGGACGGAGACAAAGACGGAGACAAAGACGGAGACGAAGAGGAAGACGACGACGGAGACAAAGACGGAGACAAAGACGGAGACAGAGACACAGGCAGAGGCGGAGACAGAGACGGGAACAGAGACAGAGACAGAGATAGGGACAGAGACAGAGACGGAGACAGAGACAGAGACAGAGGCAGAGACAGAGACAGAGACAGAGAGAGAGATGGAGCCCGAGACAGAGACAGAGGCAGAGACAGAGACAGAGACAGAAACAGAGGCAGAGACAGAGACAGAGACAGAGACAGAGACAGAGACAGAGACAGAGACAGAGACAGAGACAGAGACAGAGACAGAGACAGAGACAGAGACAGAGACAGAGACAGAGACAGAGACAGAAACAGAGACAGAGACAGAGGCACAGACAGAGACAGAGACAGAGAGAGACGCGCATGAGACAAAGACCGAGACAGAGGGGCAGGAGACATGGACGGAGACAAAGATGGAGACAAAGACGGAGACAAAGACGTAGACCAAGACGGAGACAAAGACGGAGACGAAGTCGGTGACAAAGACGGAGACAAATACGGAGACGAAGAGGAAGACGACGATGGAGGCAAAGGCGTGGACAAAGACGGAGACAAAGATGGATACACAGACGGATACAAATACGGAGACAAAGACAGGCACAAAGACGGAGACAGAAACAGAGACAGAGACAGAGACAGAGACAGAGACAGAGACAGAGACAGAGACAGAGACAGAGACAGAGACAGAGACAGAGACAGAGACAGAGACAGAGACAGAGACAGAGACAGAGACAGAGACAGAGACAGAGACAGAGACAGAGACAGAGGCAGAGACAGAGACAGAGACAGAGACAGAGACAGAGACAGAGACAGAGACAGGGACAGGGACAGAGACAGAGACAGAGACTAAGACAGAGACAGAGACAGGGACAGGGACAGGGACAGAGCCCGATACAGAGGCAGAGACAGAGACATAGACACAGACAGACACAGAGGCGCATGAGACAAAGACCGAGACTGAGGGGCAGGAGACATGGACGGAGACAGAGACAGAGATGGAGACAGAGACAGAGACAGAGACAGAGACAGAGACAGAGACAAAGACGGAGAAAAAGACGGAGACAAAAACGGAGATAAGTAGGAAGACAAAGACGGAGACAAAGACGGAGACAAAGACGGAGGCAAAGACGGAGACAAGGACGGAGGCAAAGGCGGAGACAAGGACGGAGACAAAGACGGAGACAAAGACGGAGACGAAGAGGAAGACGACGACGGAGACAAAGACGGAGACAAAGACGGAGACAAAGACGGAGACAGAGACACAGGCAGAGGCGGAGACAGAGACGGGAACAGAGACAGAGACAGAGATAGGGACAGAGACAGAGACGGAGACAGAGACAGAGACAGAGGCAGAGACAGAGACAGAGACAGAGAGAGAGATGGAGCCCGAGACAGAGACAGAGGCAGAGACAGAGACAGAGACAGAAACAGAGGCAGAGACAGAGACAGAGACAGAGACAGAGACAGGGACAGAGACAGAGACAGAGACAGAGATGGAGACAGAGACAGAGACAGAGACAGAGACAGAGACAGAGACAGAGACAGAGACGGAGACGGAGACAGAGACGGGGACAGAGACAGAGGCAGAGACAGAGACAGGGACAGAGACAGAGACAGAGACAGAGACAGGGACAGGGACAGAGCCCGATACAGAGGCAGAGACAGAGACATAGACACAGACAGCGACAGAGGCGCATGAGACAAAGACCGAGACTGAGGGGCAGGAGACATGGACGGAGACAAAGACGGAGACAAAGACGTAGACAAAGACGGAGACAAAGACGGAGACAAGGACGGTGACAAAGACGGAGACAAAGGCGGAGACGAAGAGGAAGACGAGGACGGAGACAAAGACGGAGACACGGACGGAGACAAAGACGGAGGCAAAGACGGACACAAAGACGGAGACAAAGACGGGGACAGAGACCCAGACAGAGAGAGAGACAGAGACAGAGACAGAGACAGAAACAGAGACAGAGACAGACACAGAGACAGAGGCGCACGAGACAAAGACCGAGACAGAAGGGCAGGAGACATGGACGGAGACATAGACGGAGACAAAGACGGAGACAAAGACAGAGACAGAGACAGAGACAGAGACAGAGACAGATCGGCAGGAGACATGGACGGAGACAAAGACGGAGGCAAAGACGGGGACAAAGGCGGAGACAAAGATGGATACACAGACGGAATCAAATACGAAGACAAAGACAGGCACAAAGACGGAGACAGAAACAGAGACAGAGACAGAGACAGAGACAGAGACAGATACAGAGACAGAGACAGAGACGGAGACGGAGAAAGGGACAGAGACAGAGACGGAGACAGAGACACAGACAGAGACAGAGAGAGCGACAGAAACAGAGGGGCAGGAGACAAAGGCGGTGAACCTTGGGGCAGGAGACAAAGACGGAGACAAAGTCGGAAACAAAGAGGAAAACGAAGACGGAGATAAAGACGGACACAAAGACGGAGACAAAGACGGAGACAGAGACGGAGACAAATACGCAGACGAAGAGGAAGGCGACGACGGAGACAAGGACGGTGACAAAGACGGAGACAAAGACGGAGACAAAAACAGAGATAAATAGGAAGACAAAGACGGAGACAAAGACGGAGACAAAGACGGAGGCAAAGACTGAGACAAAGACGGAGGCAAAGACGGAGACAAAGACGGAGACAAAGACGGAGACAAAGACGGAGGCGGAGAGGAAGACGACGACGGAGACAAAGACGGAGACAAAGACGGAGACAAAGACGGAGGCAAAGACGGAGACAAAGACGGAGACAAAGACGGAGACAAAGATGGTTACACAGACGGATACAAATACGGAGACAAAGACAGGCACATAGACGGAGACAAAGACGAAGACAAAGACGGAGACAGAGTGTAATATAGAGACAGAGACAGAGACAGAGATAGGGACAGAGACAGAGGCTGAGACAGAGACAGAGACAGAGAAAGAGACAGAGACAGAGACAGAGACAGAGACAGAGACAGAGACAGGGACAGAGGCAGAGGCAGAGGCGGAGACAGAGACAGACACAGAGACAGAGACAGAGACAGAGACAGAGACAGAGAAAGAGACAGAGATAGAGACAAAGACGGAGACAGAGACAGAGACAGAGACAGGGACAGGGACAGAGACAGAGACAGAGACAGATATGGAGACAGAGACAGAGACAGAGACAGAGATGGAGACAGAGACAGAGACGGAGACGGGGACAGAGACAGAGACAGGGACAGAGACAGAGACAGAGACAGGGACAGGGACAGTGCCCGATACAGAGGCAGAGACAGAGACATACACACAGACAGAGACAGAGGCGCATGAGACAAAGACCGAGACAGAAGGGCAGGAGACATGGACGGAGACATAGACGGAGACAAAGACGTAGACAAGGACGGAGACAAATACGCAGACGAAGAGGAAGGCGACGACGGAGACAAGGACGGTGACAAAGACGGAGACAAAGAGGAAAACGAAGACGGAGACAAAGACGGAGACAAAGACGGACACAAAGACGGAGACAAAGACGGAGACAGAGACCGAGACAGAGACAGAGACAGAGACAGAGACAGAGACAGAGACAGAGACAGAGACAGAGACAGAGACAGCGACTGAGGCAGAGGCAGAGACAGAGACGGAGCCAAAGACAGAGACAGAGCGACAGACAGAGACAGAGACAGAGACTTGACAGAGACAGAGACAGAGACAGTGACAGGGACAGGGACAGGGAAAGGGACAGAGATAGAGGGAAAGAGAGAGACGGAGACGGAGGGGCAGGAGACAAAGACGGCGAAAATGACAGAGACAAAGACAAAGACAAAGACTGAGACAGATACCGATGCAGAGGCAGAGACAGAGACAGAGACAGAGACAGAGATAGAGACAGAGACAGAGACAGGGACAGAGACAGAGACAGAGACGGAGACAGAGACAGACACAGAGACAGAGACAGAGACAGAGACAGAGACAGAGACAGAGAAAGAGACAGAGATAGAGACAAAGACGGAGACAGAGACAGAGACAGAGACAGGGACAGGGACAGAGACAGAGACAGAGACAGAGATGGAGACAGAGACAGAGACAGAGACAGAGATGGAGACAGAGACAGAGACGGAGACGGAGACAGAGACGGGGACAGAGACAGAGACAGGGACAGAGACAGAGACAGAGACAGGGACAGGGACAGTGCCCGATACAGAGGCAGAGACAGAGACATACACACAGACAGAGACAGAGGCGCATGAGACAAAGACCGAGACAGAAGGGCAGGAGACATGGACGGAGACATAGACGGAGACAAAGACGTAGACAAAGACGTAGACAAAGACGGAGACAAATACGCAGACGAAGAGGAAGGCGACGACGGAGACAAGGACGGTGACAAAGACGGAGACAAAGACGGACACAAAGGCGGAGACAAAGACGGAGACAGAGAGCGAGACAGAGACAGGGACAGAGACAGAGACAGAGAGAGACGCGCATGAGACAAAGACCGAGACAGAGGGGCAGGAGACATGGACGGAGACAAAGACCGAGAGAAAGACATAGACAAAGACGGAGGCAAAGACGGAGACAAAGACGGAGACAAATATGGAGACACAGACGGAGACAAATACAGAGACAAAGACCGTGACAAAGATGGAGACAAAGACAGGCACAAAGACGGAGGCAAAGACAGAGACAAAGACGGAGACAAAGACGGAGACAGAGACAGAGACAGAGACAGAGGCAGAGACAGAGACAGAGACAGAGACAGAGACAGAGACAGAGACAGAGACAGAGACAGGGACAGGGACAGAGACAGAGACAGAGACAGAGACTAAGACAGAGACAGAGACAGGGACAGGGACAGGGACAGAGCCCGATACAGAGGCAGAGACAGAGACATAGACACAGACAGAGACAGAGGCGCATGAGACAAAGACCGAGACTGAGGGGCAGGAGACATGGACGGAGACAGAGACAGAGATGGAGACAGAGACAGAGTCAGAGACAGAGACAGAGACGGAGACAGAGACAAAGACGGAGAAAAAGACGGAGACAAAAACGGAGATAAGTAGGAAGACAAAGACGGAGACAAAGACGGAGACAAAGACGTAGGCAAAGACGGAGACAAGGACGGAGGCAAAGACGGAGACAAGGACGGAGACAAAGACGGAGACAAAGACGGAGACGAAGAGGAAGACGACGACGGAGACAAAGACGGAGACAAAGACGGAGACAGAGACACAGGCAGAGGCGGAGACAGAGACGGGAACAGAGACAGAGACAGAGATAGGGACAGAGACAGAGACGGAGACAGAGACAGAGACAGAGGCAGAGACAGAGACAGAGACAGAGAGAGAGATGGAGCCCGAGACAGAGACAGAGGCAGAGACAGAGACAGAGACAGAAACAGAGGCAGAGACAGAGACAGAGACAGAGACAGAGACAGAGACAGAGACAGAGACAGAGACAGAGACAGAGACAGAGACAGAGACAGAGACAGAGACAGAGACAGAGACAGAGACAGAAACAGAGACAGAGACAGAGGCACAGACAGAGACAGAGACAGAGAGAGACGCGCATGAGACAAAGACCGAGACAGAGGGGCAGGAGACATGGACGGAGACAAAGACGGAGACAAAGACGTAGACAAAGACGGAGACAAAGACGGAGACAAGGACGGTGACAAAGACGGAGACAAAGGCGGAGACGAAGAGGAAGACGAGGACGGAGACAAAGACGGAGACACGGACGGAGACAAAGACGGAGGCAAAGACGGACACAAAGACGGAGACAAAGACGGGGACAGAGACCCAGACAGAGAGAGAGACAGAGACAGAGACAGAGACAGAAACAGAGACAGAGACAGACACAGAGACAAAGGCTGAGACAAAGACGGAGGCAAAGACGGAGACAAAGACGGAGGCAAAGACGGAGACAGAGACAGAGGCAGAGGCGGAGACAGAGACAGTGACAAAGACGGAGACAAAGACGGAGACGAAGAGGAAGACGACGATGGAGACAAAGACGCTGAAAAAGACGGAGACAAAGACGGAGACAAAGACCGAGACAGAGACAGAGACAGAGACAGAGACAGAGACAGAGACAGAGACAGAGACAGAGACAGAGACAGAGACAGAGACAGAGACAGAGACAGAGACAGAGACAGAGACAGAGACAGAGACAGAGACAAATACAGAGACAAAGACGGTGACAAATATGGAGACAAAGACAGGCACAAAGACGGAGACAAAGACAGAGACAAAGACGGAGACAAAGACGAAGACAAAGACGGAGGCAAAGACGGAGACAAAGACGGAGACAAAGATGGTTACACAGACGGATACAAATACGGAGACAAAGACAGGCACATAGACGGAGACAAAGACGAAGACAAAGACGGAGACAGAGTGTAATATAGAGACAGAGACAGAGACAGAGGCTGAGACAGAGACAGAGACAGAGAAAGAGACAGAGACAGAGACAGAGACAGAGACAGAGACAGAGACAGGGACTGAGACAGAGACAGAGACGGAGACAGAGACAGACACAGAGACAGAGACAGAGACAGAGACAGAGACAGAGAAAGAGACAGAGATAGAGACAAAGACGGAGACAAAAACAGAGACAAGTAGGAGGACAAAGACGGAGACAAAGACGGAGAAAAAGGCTGAGACAAAGACGGAGGCAAAGACGGAGACAAAGACGGAGACAAAGATGGAGACACAGACGGAGACAAATACGGAGACAAAGACCGTGACAAAGACGGAGACAAAGACGGAGACGAAGAGGAAGACGACGATGGAGACAAAGACGCTGAAAAAGACGGAGACAAAGACGGAGACAAAGACCGAGACAGAGACAGAGACAGAGACAGAGACAGAGACAGAGACAGAGACAGAGACAGAGACAGAGACAGAGACAGAGACAGAGACAGAGACAGAGACAGAGACAGAGACAGAGACAGAGACAGAGACAGAGACAGGGACAGGGACAGAGACAGAGACAGAGACAGAGATGGAGACAGAGACAGAGACAGAGACAGAGATGGAGACAGAGACAAAGACGGAGACGAAGATGGAGACAAAGACAGAGAGAGAGGCAGAGGCGGAGACAGAGGCGGGAACAGAGACAGAGACAGAGATAGGGACAGAGACAGAGGCAGAGACAGAGACAGAGACAGAGACAGAGACAGAGACAGAGACAGAGACATAGAAAGTGACAGAGACAGAGACGGAGACAGAGACACAGACAGAGACAGAGAGAGCGACAGAAACTGAGGGGCAGTAGACAAAGGCGGTGACCCTTGGGGCAGGAGACAAAGACGGAGACAAAGACGGAAACAAAGAGGAAAACGAAGACGGAGACAAAGACGGAGACAAAGACGGACACAAAGGCGGAGACAAAGACGGAGACAGAGAGCGAGACAGAGACAGGGACAGAGACAGAGACAGAGAGAGACGCGCATGAGACAAAGACCGAGACAGAGGGGCCGGAGACATGGACGGAGACAAAGACGGAGAGAAAGACATAGACAAAGACGGAGGCAAAGACGGAGACAAAGACGGAGACAAATATGGAGACACAGACGGAGACAAATACAGAGACAAAGACCGTGACAAAGATGGAGACAAAGACAGGCACAAAGACGGAGACAAAGACAGAGACAAAGACGGAGACAAAGACGAAGACAAAGACGGAGGCAAAGACGGAGACAAAGACGAAGACAAAGACGGAGACGAAGTCGGTGACAAAGACGGAGACAAATACGGAGACGAAGAGGAAGACGACGATGGAGGCAAAGACGTGGACAAAGACGGAGACAAAGATGCATACACAGACGGATACAAATACGGAGACAAAGACAGGCACAAAGACGGAGACAGAAACAGAGACAGAGACAGAGACAGAGACAGAGACAGAGACAGAGACAGAGACAGAGACAGAGACAGAGACAGAGACAGAGACAGAGACAGAGACAGAGACAGAGACAGAGACAGAGACAGAGACAGAGACAGAGACAGAGGCAGAGACAGAGACAGAGACAGAGACAGAGACAGAGACAGAGACAGAGACAGAGACAGAGACAGAGACAGAGACAGAGACAGGGACTGAGACAGAGACAGAGACGGAGACAGAGACAGACACAGAGACAGAGACAGAGACAGAGACAGAGACAGAGAAAGAGACAGAGATAGAGACAAAGACGGAGACAAAAACAGAGACAAGTAGGAGGACAAAGACGGAGACAAAGACGGAGAAAAAGGCTGAGACAAAGACGGAGGCAAAGACGGAGACAAAGACGGAGACAAAGATGGAGACACAGACGGAGACAAATACGGAGACAAAGACCGTGACAAAGACGGAGACAAAGACGGAGACGAAGAGGAAGACGACGATGGAGACAAAGACGCTGAAAAAGACGGAGACAAAGACGGAGACAAAGACCGAGACAGAGACAGAGACAGAGACAGAGACAGAGACAGAGACAGAGACAGAGACAGAGACAGAGACAGAGACAGAGACAGAGACAGAGACAGAGACAGAGACAGAGACAGAGACAGGGACAGGGACAGAGACAGAGACAGAGACAGAGATGGAGACAGAGACAGAGACAGAGACAGAGATGGAGACAGAGACAAAGACGGAGACGAAGATGGAGACAAAGACAGAGAGAGAGGCAGAGGCGGAGACAGAGGCGGGAACAGAGACAGAGACAGAGATAGGGACAGAGACAGAGGCAGAGACAGAGACAGAGACAGAGACAGAGACAGAGACAGAGACAGAGACATAGAAAGTGACAGAGACAGAGACGGAGACAGAGACACAGACAGAGACAGAGACAGAGACAGAGACAGAGAAAGAGACAGAGATAGAGACAAAGACGGAGACAAAAACAGAGACAAGTAGGAGGACAAAGACGGAGACAAAGACGGAGAAAAAGGCTGAGACAAAGACGGAGGCAAAGACGGAGACAAAGACGGAGACAAAGATGGAGACACAGACGGAGACAAATACGGAGACAAAGACCGTGACAAAGACGGAGACAAAGACGGAGACAAAGACCGAGACAGAGACAGAGACAGAGACAGAGACAGAGACAGAGACAGAGACAGAGACAGAGACAGAGACAGAGACAGAGACAGAGACAGAGACAGAGACAGAGACAGAGACAGAGACAGAGACAGAGACAGAGACAGAGACAGAGACAGAGACAAATACAGAGACAAAGACGGTGACAAATATGGAGACAAAGACAGGCACAAAGACGGAGACAAAGACAGAGACAAAGACGGAGACAAAGACGAAGACAAAGACGGAGGCAAAGACGGAGACAAAGACGGAGACAAAGATGGTTACACAGACGGATACAAATACGGAGACAAAGACAGGCACATAGACGGAGACAAAGACGAAGACAAAGACGGAGACAGAGTGTAATATAGAGACAGAGACAGAGACAGAGGCTGAGACAGAGACAGAGACAGAGAAAGAGACAGAGACAGAGACAGAGACAGAGACAGAGACAGAGACAGGGACTGAGACAGAGACAGAGACGGAGACAGAGACAGACACAGAGACAGAGACAGAGACAGAGACAGAGACAGAGAAAGAGACAGAGATAGAGACAAAGACGGAGACAAAAACAGAGACAAGTAGGAGGACAAAGACGGAGACAAAGACGGAGAAAAAGGCTGAGACAAAGACGGAGGCAAAGACGGAGACAAAGACGGAGACAAAGATGGAGACACAGACGGAGACAAATACGGAGACAAAGACCGTGACAAAGACGGAGACAAAGACGGAGACGAAGAGGAAGACGACGATGGAGACAAAGACGCTGAAAAAGACGGAGACAAAGACGGAGACAAAGACCGAGACAGAGACAGAGACAGAGACAGAGACAGAGACAGAGACAGAGACAGAGACAGAGACAGAGACAGAGACAGAGACAGAGACAGAGACAGAGACAGAGACAGAGACAGAGACAGAGACAGAGACAGGGACAGGGACAGAGACAGAGACAGAGACAGAGATGGAGACAGAGACAGAGACAGAGACAGAGATGGAGACAGAGACAAAGACGGAGACGAAGATGGAGACAAAGACAGAGAGAGAGGCAGATGCGGAGACAGAGGCGGGAACAGAGACAGAGACAGAGATAGGGACAGTGACAGAGGCAGAGACAGAGACAGAGACAGAGACAGAGACAGAGACAGAGACAGAGACATAGAAAGTGACAGAGACAGAGACGGAGACAGAGACACAGACAGAGACAGAGAGAGCGACAGAAACTGAGGGGCAGTAGACAAAGGCGGTGACCCTTGGGGCAGGAGACAAAGACGGAGACAAAGACGGAAACAAAGAGGAAAACGAAGACGGAGACAAAGACGGAGACAAAGACGGACACAAAGGCGGAGACAAAGACGGAGACAGAGAGCGAGACAGAGACAGGGACAGAGACAGAGACAGAGAGAGACGCGCATGAGACAAAGACCGAGACAGAGGGGCAGGAGACATGGACGGAGACAAAGACGGAGAGAAAGACATAGACAAAGACGGAGGCAAAGACGGAGACAAAGACGGAGACAAATATGGAGACACAGACGGAGACAAATACAGAGACAAAGACCGTGACAAAAATGGAGACAAAGACAGGCACAAAGACGGAGACAAAGACAGAGACAAAGACGGAGACAAAGACGAAGACAAAGACGGAGGCAAAGACGGAGACAAAGACGAAGACAAAGACGGAGACGAAGTCGGTGACAAAGACGGAGACAAATACGGAGACGAAGAGGAAGACGACGATGGAGGCAAAGACGTGGACAAAGACGGAGACAAAGATGCATACACAGACGGATACAAATACGGAGACAAAGACAGGCACAAAGACGGAGACAGAAACAGAGACAGAGACAGAGACAGAGACAGAGACAGAGACAGAGACAGAGACAGAGACAGAGACAGAGACAGAGACAGAGACAGAGACAGAGACAGAGACAGAGACAGAGACAGAGACAGAGACAGAGACAGAGACAGAGGCAGAGACAGAGACAGAGACAGAGACAGAGACAGAGACAGAGACAGAGACAGAGACAGAGACAGAGACAGAGACAGAGACTAAGACAGAGACAGAGACAGGGACAGGGACAGGGACAGAGCCCGATACAGAGGCAGAGACAGAGACATAGACACAGACAGAGACAGAGGCGCATGAGACAAAGACCGAGACTGAGGGGCAGGAGTCTTGGACGGAGACAGAGACAGAGATGGAGACAGAGACAGAGACAGAGACAGAGACAGAGACGGAGGCAGAGACAAAGACGGAGAAAAAGACGGAGACAAAAACGGAGATAAGTAGGAAGACAAAGACGGAGACAAAGACGGAGACAAAGACGGAGGCAAAGACGGAGACAAGGACGGAGGCAAAGGCGGAGACAAGGACGGAGACAAAGACGGAGACAAAGACGGAGACGAAGAGGAAGGCGACGACGGAGACAAAGACGGAGACAAGGACGGAGACAAAGACGGAGACAGAGACGGAGACAAAGACGGAGACGAAGAGGAAGACGACGACGGAGACAAAGACGGAGACAAAGACGGAGACAGAGACACAGGCAGAGGCGGAGACAGAGACGGGAACAGAGACAGAGACAGAGATAGGGACAGAGACAGAGACGGAGACAGAGACAGAGACAGAGGCAGAGACAGAGACAGAGACAGAGAGAGAGATGGAGCCCGAGACAGAGACAGAGGCAGAGACAGAGACAGAGACAGAAACAGAGGCAGAGACAGAGACAGCGACAGAGACGGAGACAGAGACAGAGACAGAAACAGAGACAGAGGCAGAGACAGAGACAGAGACAGAAACAGAGACAGAGACAGAGGCACAGACAGAGACAGAGACAGAGAGAGACGCGCATGAGACAAAGACCGAGACAGAGGGGCAGGAGACATGGACGGAGACAAAGACGGAGACAAAGATGGGGACAAAGACGGAGACAAAGACGTAGACCAAGACGGAGACAAAGACGGAGACGAAGTCGGTGACAAAGACGGAGACAAATACGGAGACGAAGATGGATACACAGACGGATACAAATACGGAGACAAAGACAGGCACAAAGACGGAGACAGAAACAGAGACAGAGACAGAGACAGAGACAGAGACAGAGACAGAGACAGAGACAGAGACAGAGACAGAGACAGAGACAGAGACAGAGACAGAGACAGAGACAGAGACAGAGACAGAGACAGAGACAGAGACAGAGACAGAGACAGAGACAGAGGCAGAGACAGAGACAGAGACAGAGACAGAGACAGAGACAGAGACAGAGACTAAGACAGAGACAGAGACAGGGACAGGGACAGGGACAGAGCCCGATACAGAGGCAGAGACAGAGACATAGACACAGACAGAGACAGAGACATAGACAGAGACAGAGGCGCATGAGACAAAGACCAACACAGAGGGGCAGGAGACATGGACGGAGGCAAAGGCGGAGACAAAGAAGTAGACAAAGACGTAGACAAAGACGGAGACAAAGACGCAGACGAAGAGGAAGACGACGACGGAGAAAAAGATGGTGACAAAGACGGAGACAAAGACGGAGACAAAGATGGAGACAAAGACAGAGACAGAGGCAGAGGCGGAGACAGAGACAAAGACAGAGAAAGAGACAGAGACAGAGACAGAGACACAGACAGAGACAGAGACAAAGACAGAGACAGAGACAGGGACAGAGACAGAGTCAGAGACAGAGACAGAGACAGAGACAGAGACAGAGACAGAGACAGTGACAGAGATAGAGACAAAGATGGAGACAAAAAGAGAGACAAGTAGGAAGACAAAGACGGAGGCAAAGACGGAGACAAAGGCTGAGACAAAGACGGAGGCAAAGACGGAGACAAAGACGGAGACAAAGATGGAGACAAAGACAGAGACAAAGACGGAGACAGAGACAGAGAGAGAGACAGAGGCAGAGACAGAGACAGAGACAGACACAGAGACAGAGACGGAGACGGAGACAGAGACGGGGACAGAGACAGAGGCAGAGACAGAGACAGGGGCAGAGACATAGGCAGAGACAGAGACAGAGACAGAGACAGAGACAGAGACAAAGACAGAGAGAGAGAGAGAGACAGAGACAGAGACAGAGACAGAGACAGAGACAGAGACAGAGACAGAGACAGAGACAGAGACAGAGACGGAGACAGAGACAGAGGCAGAGACAGAGACAGAGACAGACACAGAGACAGAGACGGAGACGGAGACAGAGACAGAGACAGAGACAGAGACAGAGACAGGGACAGAGACAGAGACAGAGAGAGACGCGCATGAGACAAAGACCGAGACTGAGGGGCAGGAGACATGGACGGAGACAGAGACAGAGATGGAGACAGAGACAGAGACAGAGACAGAGACGGAGACAGAGACAAAGACAGAGAAAAAGACGGAGACAAAAACAGAGATAAATAGGAAGACAAAGACGGAGACAAAGACGGAGACAAAGATGGAGGCAAAGACTGAGACAAAGACGGAGGCAAAGACGGAGACAAAGACGGAGACAAAGACGGAGACAAAGACGGAGACGAAGAGGAAGACGACGGCGGAGACAAGGACGGAGACAAAGACGGAGACAAAGACGGAGACGAAGATGGAGACAAAGACAGAGAGAGAGGCAGAGGCGGAGACAGAGGCGGGAACAGAGACAGAGACAGAGATAGGGACAGAGACAGAGGCAGAGACAGAGACAGAGACAGAGACAGAGACAGAGACAGAGACAGAGACATAGAAAGTGACAGAGACAGAGACGGAGACAGAGACACAGACAGAGACAGAGAGAGCGACAGAAACTGAGGGGCAGTAGACCAAGGCGGTGACCCTTGGGGCAGGAGACAAAGACGGAGACAAAGACGGAAACAAAGAGGAAAACGAAGACGGAGACAAAGACGGAGACAAAGACGGACACAAAGGCGGAGACAAAGACGGAGACAGAGAGCGAGACAGAGACAGGGACAGAGACAGAGAGAGACGCGCATGAGACAAAGACCGAGACAGAGGGGCAGGAGACATGGACGGAGACAAAGACGGAGAGAAAGACATAGACAAAGACGGAGGCAAAGACGGAGACAAAGACGGAGAGAAAGGTGGTTACACAGACGGATACAAATACGGAGACAAAGACAGGCACAAAGACGGAGACAAAGACGAAGACAAAGACGGAGACAGAGTGTAATATAGAGACAGAGACAGAGACAGAGATAGGGACAGAGACAGAGGTGCATGAGACAAAGACCGAGACAGAGCGGCAGGAGACATGGACGTAGACAGAGACGGAGGCAAAGACGGAGACAAAGACGGAGACAAATATGGAGACACGGACGGAGACAAATACAGAGACAAAGACGGTGACAAATATGGAGACAAAGACAGCCACAAAGACGGCGACAAAGACGGAGACAAAGACGGAGACAAAGATGGAGACAAAGACAGAGACAAAGACGGAGACAGAGACAGAGACAGAGACAGAGGCAGAGACAGAGACAGAAACAGAGACAGAGACAGAGACAGAGACAGAGACAGGGACAGGGACAGAGGCATAGACAGAGACAGAGACAGAGACTAAGACAGAGACAGAGACAGGGACAGGGACAGGGACAGAGCCCGATACAGAGGCAGAGACAGAGACATAGACACAGACAGAGACAGAGGCGCATGAGACAAAGACCGAGACTGAGGGGCAGGAGACATGGACGGAGACAGAGACAGAGATGGAGACAGAGACAGAGACAGAGACAGAGACAGAGACAGAGACGGAGACAGAGACAAAGACGGAGAAAAAGACGGAGACAAAAACGGAGATAAGTAGGAAGACAAAGACGGAGACAAAGACGGAGACAAAGACGGAGGCAAAGACGGAGACAAGGACGGAGGCAAAGACGGAGACAAGGACGGAGACAAAGACGGAGACAAAGACGGAGACGAAGAGGAAGACGACGACGGAGACAAAGACGGAGACAAAGACGGAGACAGAGACACAGGCAGAGGCGGAGACAGAGACGGGAACAGAGACAGAGACAGAGATAGGGACAGAGACAGAGACGGAGACAGAAACAGAGACAGAGACAGAGACAGGGACAGAGACAGAGACAGAGACAGAGACAGAGACAGAGACAGAGACAGAGACAGAGACAGAGACAGAGACAGAGACAGAGACAGAGACAGAGACAGAGACAGAGACAGAGACAGAGACAGGGACAGAGACAGAGACAGAGGCAGAGACACAGACAGAGGCAGAGATAGAGGGGCAGGAGACAAAGGCGGTGACAAGGTCGGAAACAAAGAGGAAAACGAGGACGGAGACAAAGACGGAGACACGGACGGAGACAAAGACGGAGACAAAGACGGTGACAAAGACGGAGACAAAGACGGAGACGAAGAGGAAGACGAGGACGGAGACAAAGACAGAGACACGGACGGAGACAAATACGGAGACAAAGTCGGTGACAAAGACGGAGACAAAGACGGAGAAGAAGAGGAAGACGACGACGGAGAAAAAGACGGAGACAAAGACGGTGACAAAGACGGAGACAAAGGCGGAGACGAAGAGGAAGACGAGGACGGAGACAAAGACGGAGACACGGACGGAGACAAAGACGGAGGCAAAGACGGAGACAGAGACAGAGGCAGTGGCGGAGACAGAGACACAGACAGAGACAGAGACAGAGAGAGACGCGCATGAGACTGAGACCGAGACAAAGGGCCGGAGACAAGGACGGAGACAAAGACGGAGACAAAGACGGTGACAAAGTCGGAGACAAAGACGGAGACGAAGAGGAAGACGAGGACGGAGACAAAGACAGAGACACGAACGGAGACAAATACGGAGGCAAAGTCGGTGACAAAGACGGAGACAAAGACGGAGACGAAGAGGAAGACGACGACGGAGACAAAGACGGAGACAAAGGCGGAGACAAAGATGGAGACACAGACGGAGGCAAAGACGGAGGCAAAGACGGAGACGAAAAGGAAGACGACGACGGAGACAAAGACGGAGACAAAGACGGTGACAAAGACGGAGACAAAGCCGGAGACGAAGAGGCAGACGAGGACGGAGACAAAGACGGAGACACGGACGGAGACAAAGACGGAGGCAAAGACGGAGACAGAGACAGAGGCAGAGGCGGAGACAGAGACACAGACAGAGACAGAGACAGAGAGAGACGCGCATGAGACTGAGACACAGACAGAGACAGAGACAGAGAGAGACGCGCATGAGACTGAGACCGAGACAAAGGGCCGGAGACAAGGACGGAGACATAGACGGAGACAAAGACGGTGACAAAGACGGAGACAAAGACGGAGACGAAGAGGAAGACGAGGACGGAGGCAAAGACAGAGACACGAACGGAGACAAATACGGAGGCAAAGTCGGTGACAAAGACGGAGACAAATACGGAGGCAAAGTCGGTGACAAAGACGGAGACAAAGACGGAGACAAAGGCGGAGACAAAGGTGGAGACACAGACGGAGGCAAAGACGGAGACAAAGACGGAGACAAAGACAGCCACAAAGACGGCGACAAAGACGGAGACAAAGACGGAGACAAAGATGGAGACAAAGACAGAGACAAAGACGGAGACAGAGACAGAGACAGAGATAGAGACAGAGACAGAGACAGAGACAGAGACAGAGACAGAGACAGAGACAGGGACAGGGACAGAGACAGAGACAGAGACAGAGACAGAGACAGAGACAGAGACTAAGACAGAGACAGGGACAGGGACAGGGACAGGGACAGAGCCCGATACAGAGGCAGAGACAGAGACGTAGACACAGACAGAGACAGGGGCGCATGAGACAAAGACCGTGACTGAGGGGCAGGAGACATGTACGGAGACAGAGACAGAGATGGAGACAGAGACAGAGACAGAGACAGAGACAGAGACGGAGACAGAGACAAAGACGGAGAAAAAGACGGAGACAAAAACGGAGATAAGTAGGAAGACAAAGACGGAGACAAAGACGGAGACAAAGACGGAGGCAAAGACGGAGACAAGGACGGAGGCAAAGACGGAGACAAGGACGGAGACAAAGACGGAGACAAAGACGGAGACGAAGAGGAAGACGACGACGGAGACAAAGACGGAGACAAAGACGGAGACAGAGACACAGGCAGAGACGGAGACAGAGACGGGAACAGAGACAGAGACAGAGATAGGGACAGAGACAGAGACGGAGACAGAGACAGAGACAGAGGCAGAGACAGAGACAGAGACAGAGACAGAGACAGAGACAGAGACAGAGACAGAGACAGAGACAGAGACTGCGACAGAGACAGAGACAGAGACAGAGACAGAGACAGAGACAGAGACAGAGACAGAGACAGAGACAGAGACAGAGACAGAGACAGAGACAGAGACAGAGACAGAGACAGAGACAGAGACAGAGACAGAGACAGAGACAGAGGCAGAGACGGAGACAGAGACGGAGAAAAAGACAGAGACAGAGACAGAGACAGAGGCAGAGACAGAGACAGAGGCAGAGACAGAGACAGAGACAGAGACAGAGACAGAGACAGAGACAGAGACAGAGACAGAGACAGAGACAGAGACAGCGACTGAGGCAGAGACAGAGACAGAGACGGAGCCAAAGACAGAGACAGAGAGACAGACAGAGACAGAGACAGAGACAGAGACAGAGACAGAGACAGAGACAGAGACAGAGACAGAGACAGAGACAGTGACAGGGACAGGGACAGGGAAAGGGACAGAGATAGAGGGAAAGAGAGAGACGTAGACAGAGGGGCAGGAGACAAAGACGGAGAAAATGACAGAGACAAAGACAAAGACAAAGACTGAGACAGATACCGATGAAGAGGCAGAGACAGAGACAGAGACACAGACAGAGACAGAGACATAGACAGAGACAGAGGCGCATGAGACAAAGACCAACACAGAGGGACAGGAGACATGGACGGAGACAAAGGCGGAGACAAAGAAGTAGACAAAGGCGTAGACAAAGACGGAGACAAAGACGCAGACGAAGAGGAAGTCGACGACGGAGAAAAAGATGGTGACAAAGACGGAGTCAAAGACGGAGACAAAGATGGAGACAAAGACAGAGACACAGGCAGAGGCGGAGACAGAGGCGGGAACAGAGACAGACACAGAGATAGGAACAGAGACAGAGGCTGAGACAGAGACAGAGACAGAGACAGAGGAAGAGACAGAGACAGAGACAGAGACAGAGACAGAGACAGAGACAGAAACAGAGACAGAGACAGAGACACAGACAGAGGTAGAGACAGAGAGAGACGCGCATGAGACAAAGACCGAGACAGAAGGGCAGGAGACGTGGACGGAGACAAAGACGCATACAAATACGTAGACAAAGATGCAGACAAAGACGCAGACGAAGAGGAAGGCGGCGACGGAGACAAGGACGGTGAAAAAGAGGGAGACAAAGACGGAGACGAAAATGGAGACAAAGACAGAGACAGAGGCAGAGGCGGAGACAGAGGCGGGAACAGAGACAGAGACAGAGATAGGGACAGAGACAGAGGCAGAGACAGAGACAGAGACAGAGACAGAGACATAGAAAGTGACAGAGACAGAGACGGAGACAGAGACACAGACAGAGACAGAGAGAGCGACTGATACAGAGGGGCAGGAGACAAAGGCGGTGACCCTTGGGGCAGGAGACAAAGTCGGAGACAAAGTCGGAAACAAAGAGGAAAACGAAGACGGAGACAAAGACGGAGACAAAGACGGACACAAAGACGGAGACAAAGACGGAGACAGAGACCGAGACAGAGACAGGGACAGACACAGAGACAGAGACAGAGACAGAGACAGAGACAGAGACAGTGACAGGGACAGGGACAGGGAAAGGGACAGAGATAGAGGGAAAGAGAGAGACGGAGACAGAGGGGCAGGAGACAAAGACGGAGAAAATGACAGAGACAAAGACAAAGACAAAGACTGAGACAGATACCGATGCAGATGCAGAGACAGAGACAGAGACACAGACAGAGACAGAGACATAGACAGAGACAGAGGCGCATGAGACAAAGACCAACACAGAGGGGCAGGAGACATGGACGGAGACAAAGGCGGAGACAAAGAAGTAGACAAAGACGTAGACAAAGACGCTGACGAAGAGGAAGACGACGACGGAGACAAAGATGGTGACAAAGACGGAGACACAGACGGAGACAAAGATGGAGACAAAGACAGAGACAGAGGCAGAGGCGGAGACAGAGACGGGAACAGAGACAGAGACAGAGATAGGGACAGAGACAGAGGCTGAGACAGAGACAGAAACAGAGAAAGAGACAGAGACAGAGACAGACACAGAGACAGAGACAGAGACAGAGACAGAGACAGAGACAGAGACAGAGACAGAGACAGAGACAGAGACAGAGACGGAGACGGAGACAGAGACAGAGACAGAGACAGAGGCAGAGACAGTGACAGAGACAGAGACAGAGACAGAGACAGATACAGAGACAGAGACGGAGACAGAGACAGAGACAGAGACAGAGACAGAGACAGAGACAGAGACAGAGTCAGAGACAGGGACAGGGACAGAGACAGAGACAGAGACAGAGACAGAGACAGAGACTGAGACAGAGACAGAGATGGAGCCAGAGACAGAGACAGAGACAGAGACGGAGACGGAGCAGAGACATGGACAGAGACAGAGGCAGAGACAGAGAGAGAGACAGAGACAGAGACAGAGACAGAGACAGAGACAGAGATGGAGCCAGAGACAGAGACAGAGACAAAGACGGAGACGGAAACAGAGACAGGGACAGAGACAGAGGCAGAGACAGAGACAGAGACAGCCACAGAGACAGCCACAGAGACAGAGACAGAGATGGAGACAGAGACAGAGACGGAGACAGAGAGAGAGACAGAGACAGAGACAGAGATGGAGACAGAGACAGAGACAGAGACAGAGACGGAGACGGAGCAGAGACATGGACAGAGTCAGAGGCAGAGGCAGAGACAGAGACAGCCACAGAGACAGCCACAGAGACAGAGACAGAGATGGAGACAGAGACAGAGACAGAGACGGAGACAGAGACAGTGACAGAGACAGAGGCAGAGACAGAGACAGAGACAGCCACAGAGACAGCCACAGAGACAGAGACAGAGATGGAGACAGAGACAGAGACAGAGACAGAGAGAGAGACAGAGACAGAGACAGAGATGGAGACAGAGACAGAGACAGAGACAGAGACAGAGACAGAGACAGAGACAGAGACAGAGACAGAGACAGAGACAGAGACGGAGACGGAGACAGAGACCGGGACAGAGACAGAGGCAGGGACAGAGACACAGACAGAGACAGGGACAGGGACAGAGCCCGATAGAGAGGCAGAGACAGAGAGATAGACACAGACAGAGACAGAGACGGAGACAGAGACAGAGACAGGGACAGAGACAGAGCCCGATACAGAGGCAGAGACAGAGACGTAGACACAGACAGAGACAGAGGCGCATGAGACAAAGACCGAGACTGACGGGCAGGAGACATGGACGGAGACAGAGACAGAGACGGAGACAGAGACAGAGACAGAGACAGAGACTGAGATGGAGACAGAGACAGGGACAGAGACAGAGACAGAGACAGAGACACAAACAGAGACAGGGACAGAGACAGAGACAGAGGCGCATGAGACAAAGACCGACACAGAGGGGCAGGAGACATGGACGGAGACAAAGGCGGAGACAAAGAAGTAGACAAAGACGTAGACAAAGACGCTGACGAAGAGGAAGACGACGACGGAGACAAAGATGGTGACAAAGACGGAGACACAGACGGAAACAAAGATGGAGACAAAGACAGAGACAGAGGCAGAGGCGGAGACAGAGACGGGAACAGAGACAGAGACAGAGATAGGGACAGAGACAGAGGCTGCGACAGAGACAGAGACAGAGAAAGAGACAGAGACAGAGACAGACACAGAGACAGAGACAGAGACAGAGACAGAGACACAGACAGAGACAGGGACAGAGACAGAGACAGAGACAGAGACAGAGACAGTGACAGAGACAGAGACAGAGACCCACACAGAGACAGAGACAGAGGCAGAGGCGCATGAGACAAAGACCGAGACAGAGGGGCAGGAGACGTGGACGGAGACAAAGACGGAGACAAAGACGGAGGCAAAGTCGGAGAAAAAGACGGAGACAAATGTGGAGACACAGACGGAGAAAAATACGGAAACAAAGACGGAGGCAAAGACGGAGACAAAGATGGAGACAAAGACAGAGACAGAGACATAGACAGAGACAGAGACAGAGACAGAGACAGAGACAGAGACTGAGATGGAGACAGAGACAGAGACAGAGACAAAGACGGAGACGGAGACGGAGACAGAGACAGGGACAGAGACAGAGGCGGAGACGGAGCAGAGACATGGACAGAGACAGAGACAGAGACAGAGACAGAGACAGAGACAGAGACAGAGACAGAGACAGAGACAGAGACAGAGACAGAGACAGAGACAGAGACAGAGACAGAGACAGACACAGAGACAGAAGCAGAGATGGAGACAGAGACAGAGACAGAGACAGAGACTGAAACAGAGACAGAGACTGAGACTGAGACAGAGACAGAGATGGAGCCAGAGACAGAGACAGAGACAAAGACGGAGACGGAGACGGAGACAGAGACAGGGACAGAGACAGAGACAGAAACCGATACAGAGGCAGAGACACGGACAGAGACACACACAGAGACAGAGACAGAGACCCACACAGAGACAGAGACAGAGGCAGAGGCGCATGAGACAAAGACCGAGACAGAGGGGCAGGAGACATGGACGGGGACAAAGACGGAGACAAAGACGGTGACAAAGACGGAGACAAACACGGAGACGAGGAGGAAGACGACGACGGAGACAAAGACGGAGACAAAGGCGGAGACAAAGACGGAGGCAAAGACGGAGACGACGACGGAGACAAAGACGGAGACAAAGACGGTGACAAAGACGGAGACAAAGGCGGGGACGAAGAGGAAGACGAGGACGGAGACAAAGACGGAGACACGGACGGAGACAAAGACGGAGGCAAAGACGGAGACAGAGACAGAGGCAGAGGCGGAGACAGAGACAGAGACAGAGACATAGATGGAGCCAGAGACAGAGACAGAGGCAGAGACAGAGACAGAGACAGAAGCAGATGCAGAGACAGAGACACAGACAGAGACAGAGAGAGCGACAGAAACATAGGGGCAGAAGACAAAGGCGGTGACCCTGGGGCAGGGAACAAAGACGGAGACAATGTCGGAAACAAAGAGGAAAGCGAAGACGGAGACAAAGACGGAGACAAAGACGGACACAAAAACGGAGACAAAGACGGAAACAGAGACCGAGACAGAGACAGAGAGAGAGACAGAGACAGAGACAGAGACACAGACAGAGACAGAGAGAGCGACAGAAACAGAGCGGCAGGAGACAAAGGCGGTGGCCGTTGGGGCATGAGACAAAGACGGAGACAAAGATGGAGACACAGACGGAGACAAATACGGAGACAAAGACGGTGACAAAGACGGAGACAAAGACGTAGACGAGGAGGAAGGCGACGACGGAGACAAAGACGGAGACAAAGGCGGAGACAAAGATAGAGACACAGACGGAGACAAATACGGAGACAAAGACGGAGGCAAAGACGGAGAAAAAGACGGAGACAAATGTGGAGACACAGACGGAGAAAAATACGGAAACAAAGACGGAGGCAAAGACGGAGACAAAGATGGAGACAAAGACAGAGACAGAGACAGAGACAGAGACAGAGACAGAGTCAGAGACAGGGACAGGGACAGAGACAAAGACAGAGACAGAGACAGAGACAGAGACTGAGACAGAGACAGAGATGGAGCCAGAGACAGAGACAGAGACAGAGGCGGAGACGGAGCAGAGACATGGACAGAGACAGAGGCAGAGACAGAGACAGAGACAGAGACAGAGACAGAGACAGAGACAGAGACAGTGACAGAGACAGAGACAGAGACAGAAGCAGAGATGGAGACAGAGACAGAGACAGAGACAGAGACTGAAACAGAGACAGAGACTGAGACTGAGACAGAGACAGAGATGGAGCCAGAGACAGAGACAGAGACAAAGACGGAGACGGAGACGGAGACAGAGACAGGGACAGAGACAGAGACAGAAACCGATACAGAGGCAGAGACAGGGACAGAGACACACCCAGAGACAGAGACAGAGACCCACACAGAGACAGAGACAGAGGCAGAGGCGCATGAGACAAAGACCGAGACAGAGGGGCAGGAGACATGGACGGGGACAAAGACGGAGACAAAGACGGTGACAAAGACGGAGACAAACACGGAGACGAGGAGGAAGACGACGACGGAGACAAAGACGGAGACAAAGGCGGAGACAAAGATAGAGACACAGACGGAGACAAATACGGAGACAAAAACGGAGGCAAAGACGGGGAAAAAGACGGAGACAAATGTGGAGACACAGACGGAGACAAATACGGAAACAAAGACGGAGGCAAAGACGGAGACAAAGATGGAGTCAAAGACAGAGACAGAGACAGACACAGAGACAGAGACAGGGACAGGGACAGGGACAGGGACAGGGACAGGGACAGAGACAGAGGGAAAGGGAGAGACGGAGACAGAGGGGCAGGAGACAAAGACGGAGACATTGACAGAGACAAAGACGAAGACAAAGGCGGAGACAGATACCGATACAGAGGCAGAGGCAGAGGCAGAGACACAGACAGAGACAGAGACATAGACAGAGACAGAGACAGAGACAGAGACAGAGGCATATGAGACAAAGACCGAGACAGAGGGGCAGGAGACATGGACGGAGACAAAGACGCAGGCGAAGTGGAAGACGACGACGGAGACAAAGACGGTGACAAAGACGGAGACAAAGTCGGAGATAAAGATGGAGACAAAGACAGAGACAGAGGCAGAGGCGGAGACAGAGACGGGAACAGAGACAGGGACAGAGATAGGGACAGGGACAGAGGCAGAGACAGAGACAGAGACAGAGACAGAGACAGAGATGGAGACAGAGACAGAGACGGAGACGGAGACAGAGACGGGGACAGAGACAGAGGCAGAGACAGAGACAGGGACAGAGACAGAGACAGAGACAGAGACAGAGACAGAGACAGAGACAGAGACAGAGACAGAGACAGAGACAGAGACAGAGACGGTGACGGAGACAGAGACGGGGACAGAGACAGAGGCAGAGACAGAGACAGGGACAGAGACAGAGACAGAGACAGAGACAGAGACAGAGACAGAGATGGAGCCAGAGGCAGAGACAGAGACAGAGACGGAGACGGAGACTGAGACAGAGACAGAGACTGAGACTGAGACAGGGACAGAGATGGAGCCAGAGACAGAGACAGAGACAAAGACGGAGACGGAGACAGAGACGGGAACAGAGACAGAGACAGAGACAGAGAGAGGGACAGAGAGAAAGACAGACACAGAGACTGAGAGAGAGACAGAGACAGAGACGGAGACAGAGACAAAGACGGAGACAGAGGCAGAGGCGGAGATAGAGGCGGGAACAGAGACAGAGACAGAGATAGGAACAGAGACAGAGGCAGAGACAGAGACAGGGACAGAGACAGAGACAGAGACAGGGACAGGGACAGAGCCCGATGCAGAGACAGAGACGGAGACAGAGGCAGAGACAGAGACAGAGACAGAGACAGAGACAGTGACAGGGCCGGAGACAGATGGGCAGGAGACAAAGACGGAGACAAAGACAGAGACAGAGACGGAGACAGAGACAGAGACAGAGATAGAGACACAGACGGAGACAAATACGGAGGCAAAGACTGAGACAAAGACGGAGGCAAAGACGGAGACAAAGACGCAGACAAAGACGCAGACAAAGATGGAGACACCGACGGACACAAACACGGAGACAAAGACGGAGAGAAAGACGGAGACAAAGACGGTGACATAGACGGAGACAAAGACGGTGACAAAGACGGAGACAAAGATGGAGACACAGACGGACACAAACACGGAGACAAAGATGGAGAGAAAGACGGAGACAAAGACGGTGACATAGACGGAGACAAAGGCGGTGACAAAGACGGAGACGAAGAGGAAGACGACGACGGAGACGAAGACGGAGACAAAGGCGGAGACAAAAATGGAGACACAGACGGAGACAGAGACGGAGACAAAGACGGAGACAAAGACTGAGACAAAGACGGAGACAAAGACAGAGACAGGGGCAGAGAGAGAGAGACAGAGACAGAGACAGTGAAGGATGCCGAGACAGAGACAGAGGCAGAGACAGAGACAAAGACGGAGACAGAGGCAGAGACAGAGACAGAGATAGAGACACAGACGGATACAAATACGGAGGCAAAGACTGAGACAAAGACGGAGACAAAGACGCAGACAAAGACGGAGACAAAGATGGAGACACAGACGGACACAAATACGGACACAAAGACGGAGACAAAGACGGTGACATAGACGGAGACGAAGAGGAAGGCGACGACGGAGACAAAGACGGAGACAAAGGCGGAGACAAAAATGGAGACACAGACGGAGACAGGTGCGGAGACAAAGACGGAGGCAAAGACGGAGACAAAGACATGAGACAAAGACGAAGTAAAAGACGGAGGCAGAGTGTAATACAGAGACAGAGACAGAGACACAGTTGCATGAGACAAAGACCGAGACAGAGCGGCAGGAGACATGGACGGAGACAAAGACGGAGACAAAGACGTAGACAAAGACGGAGACAAAGACGGTGACAAAGACGGAGACGAAGAGGAAGACGACGACGGAGACAGAGACGGAGACAAAGGCGGAGACAAAGACGGTGACAAAGACGGAGACGAAGAGGAAGACGACGGCGGATACAAAGACGGAGACAAAGATGGAGACAAAGACAGAGACAGAGACAGTGGCAGAGGCGGAGACAGAGACAGGAACAGAGACAGATACAGAGATAGGGACAGAGACAGGGACAGAGACAGAGACAGAGACAGAGACAGAGACAGAGACAGAGACATGGACAGAGACAGAGACCGAGACACAGACAGAGACTCAGACGGAGGCAGAGACGGAGACAGAGGCAGAGACAGGGACAGAGACGCAGACAAAGACGGAGACAAAGATGGAGACACAGACGGACATAAACACGGAGACAAAGACGGAGAAAAAGACGGAGACAAAGACGGTGACATAGACGGAGACAAAGACGGTGACAAAGACGGAGACGAAGAGGAAGACGACGACGGATACAAAGACGGAGACAAATACGGAGGCAAAGACTGAGACAAAGACGGAGGCAAAGACGGAGGCAAAGACGGAGACAAAGACGGAGACAATGATGGAGACACTGCCGGAGACAAACACGGGGACAAAGACAGGCACAAAGACGGAGTCAAAGAAGAAGACGAAGACGGAGACAAAGACGGAGACAAAGACGGAAACAAAGACGGAGGCAAAGACGGGGACAAAGACGGAGACAAAGATGGTGACAAAGACAGAGACGAAGACAGAGAGAGACCGAGACAGAGACGAAGGCAGAGAGAGGCCGAGACAGAGACGAAGACAGCGAGAGAGACAGAGACAGAGAACTAGACAGAGACAGAGACAGAGACAGAGACAGAGACAGAGACAGAGACAGAGACAGAGACAGAGACAGAGACAGAGACATAGACAGAGACAGAGATGGAGACAGAGACAGAGAGAGAGGCACAGACATAGACACAGGCAGAGACAACGACAGATGCGCATGAGACAAAGGCCGAGACAGAGGCAGAGGCGGAGACAGAGACGGGAACAGAGACGGAGGCAGAGATTGGGACAGAGACAGAGTCAGAGACAGAGACAGAGGCTGAGACAGAGACAGAGACAGAGACAGAGACCGAGACAGAGACAGAGACAGAGCCAGTGAAGGATGCCGAGACAGAGACAGAGGCAGAGACAGAGACAGAGGCGGAGACAAAGACGGAGACAAAGGCGGAGACAAAAATGGAGACACAGACGGAGACAGATACGGAGACAAAGATGGAGGCAAAGGCGGAGATAAAGACGGAGACAAAGACGAAGAAAAAGACGGAGGCAGAGTGTAATACAGAGACATAGACAGAGACAGAGACAGAGACACAGACAGAGACACAGACAGATGCAGAGACGGAGACAGAGGCAGAGACAGAGACAGAGACAGAGACAGAGACAGAGATGGAGCCAGAGACAGAGACAGAGACAGAGACAGAGACAGAGATAGAGACACAGACGGAGACAAATACGGAGGCAAAGACTGAGACAAAAACGGAGGCAAAGACGGGGAAAAAGACGGAGACAAATGTGGAGACACAGACGGAGACAAATACGGAAACAAAGACGGAGGCAAAGACGGAGACAAAGATGGAGTCAAAGACAGAGACAGAGACAGACACAGAGACAGAGACAGGGACAGGGACAGGGACAGGGACAGAGACAGAGGGAAAGGGAGAGACGGAGACAGAGGGGCAGGAGACAAAGACGGAGACATTGACAGAGACAAAGACGAAGACAAAGGCGGAGACAGATACCGATACAGAGGCAGAGGCAGAGGCAGAGACACAGACAGAGACAGAGACATAGACAGAGACAGAGACAGAGACAGAGACAGAGACAGAGGCATATGAGACAAAGACCGAGACAGAGGGGCAGGAGACATGGACGGAGACAAAGAAGCAGGCGAAGTGGAAGACGACGACGGAGACAAAGACGGTGACAAAGACGGAGACAAAGTCGGAGATAAAGATGGAGACAAAGACAGAGACAGAGGCAGAGGCGGAGACAGAGACGGGAACAGAGACAGGGACAGAGATAGGGACAGAGACAGAGGCAGAGACAGAGACAGAGACAGAGACAGAGACAGAGATGGAGACAGAGACAGAGACGGAGACGGAGACAGAGACGGGGACAGAGACAGAGGCAGAGACAGAGACAGGGACAGAGACAGAGACAGAGACAGAGACAGAGACAGAGACAGAGACAGAGACAGAGACAGAGACAGAGACGGTGACGGAGACAGAGACGGGGACAGAGACAGAGGCAGAGACAGAGACAGGGACAGAGACAGAGACAGAGACAGAGACAGAGACAGAGACAGAGATGGAGCCAGAGGCAGAGACAGAGACAGAGACGGAGACGGAGACTGAGACAGAGACAGAGACTGAGACTGAGACAGGGACAGAGATGGAGCCAGAGACAGAGACAGAGACAAAGACGGAGACGGAGACAGAGACGGGAACAGAGACAGAGACAGAGACAGAGAGAGGGACAGAGAGAAAGACAGAGACAGAGACTGAGAGAGAGACAGAGACAGAGACGGAGACAGAGACAAAGACGGAGACAGAGGCAGAGGCGGAGATAGAGGCGGGAACAGAGACAGAGACAGAGATAGGAACAGAGACAGAGGCAGAGACAGAGACAGGGACAGAGACAGAGACAGAGACAGGGACAGGGACAGAGCCCGATGCAGAGACAGAGACGGAGACAGAGGCAGAGACAGAGACAGAGACAGAGACAGAGACAGTGACAGGGCCGGAGACAGATGGGCAGGAGACAAAGACGGAGACAAAGACAGAGACAGAGACGGAGACAGAGACAGAGACAGAGATAGAGACACAGACGGAGACAAATACGGAGGCAAAGACTGAGACAAAGACGGAGGCAAAGACGGAGACAAAGACGCAGACAAAGACGCAGACAAAGATGGAGACACCGACGGACACAAACACGGAGACAAAGACGGAGAGAAAGACGGAGACAAAGACGGTGACATAGACGGAGACAAAGACGGTGACAAAGACGGAGACAAAGATGGAGACACAGACGGACACAAACACGGAGACAAAGATGGAGAGAAAGACGGAGACAAAGACGGTGACATAGACGGAGACAAAGGCGGTGACAAAGACGGAGACGAAGAGGAAGACGACGACGGAGACGAAGACGGAGACAAAGGCGGAGACAAAAATGGAGACACAGACGGAGACAGAGACGGAGACAAAGACGGAGACAAAGACTGAGACAAAGACGGAGACAAAGACAGAGACAGGGGCAGAGAGAGAGAGACAGAGACAGAGACAGTGAAGGATGCCGAGACAGAGACAGAGGCAGAGACAGAGACAAAGACGGAGACAGAGGCAGAGACAGAGACAGAGATAGAGACACAGACGGATACAAATACGGAGGCAAAGACTGAGACAAAGACGGAGACAAAGACGCAGACAAAGACGGAGACAAAGATGGAGACACAGACGGACACAAATACGGACACAAAGACGGAGACAAAGACGGTGACATAGACGGAGACGAAGAGGAAGGCGACGACGGAGACAAAGACGGAGACAAAGGCGGAGACAAAAATGGAGACACAGACGGAGACAGGTGCGGAGACAAAGACGGAGGCAAAGACGGAGACAAAGACATGAGACAAAGACGAAGTAAAAGACGGAGGCAGAGTGTAATACAGAGACAGAGACAGAGACACAGTTGCATGAGACAAAGACCGAGACAGAGCGGCAGGAGACATGGACGGAGACAAAGACGGAGACAAAGACGTAGACAAAGACGGAGACAAAGACGGTGACAAAGACGGAGACGAAGAGGAAGACGACGACGGAGACAGAGACGGAGACAAAGGCGGAGACAAAGACGGTGACAAAGACGGAGACGAAGAGGAAGACGACGGCGGATACAAAGACGGAGACAAAGATGGAGACAAAGACAGAGACAGAGACAGTGGCAGAGGCGGAGACAGAGACAGGAACAGAGACAGATACAGAGATAGGGACAGAGACAGGGACAGAGACAGAGACAGAGACAGAGACAGAGACAGAGACAGAGACATAGACAGAGACAGGGACCGAGACACAGACAGAGACTCAGACGGAGGCAGAGACGGAGACAGAGGCAGAGACAGAGACAGAGACGCAGACAAAGACGGAGACAAAGATGGAGACACAGACGGACATAAACACGGAGACAAAGACGGAGAAAAAGACGGAGACAAAGACGGTGACATAGACGGAGACAAAGACGGTGACAAAGACGGAGACGAAGAGGAAGACGACGACGGATACAAAGACGGAGACAAATACGGAGGCAAAGACTGAGACAAAGACGGAGGCAAAGACGGAGGCAAAGACGGAGACAAAGACGGAGACAATGATGGAGACACTGCCGGAGACAAACACGGGGACAAAGACAGGCACAAAGACGGAGTCAAAGAAGAAGACGAAGACGGAGACAAAGACGGAGACAAAGACGGAAACAAAGACGGAGGCAAAGACGGGGACAAAGACGGAGACAAAGATGGTGACAAAGACAGAGACGAAGACAGAGAGAGACCGAGACAGAGACGAAGGCAGAGAGAGGCCGATACAGAGACGAAGACAGCGAGAGAGACAGAGACAGAGAACTAGACAGAGACAGAGACAGAGACAGAGACAGAGACAGAGACAGAGACAGAGACAGAGACAGAGACAGAGACAGAGACATAGACAGAGACAGAGATGGAGACAGAGACAGAGAGAGAGGCACAGACATAGACACAGGCAGAGACAACGACAGATGCGCATGAGACAAAGGCCGAGACAGAGGCAGAGGCGGAGACAGAGACGGGAACAGAGACGGAGGCAGAGATTGGGACAGAGACAGAGTCAGAGACAGAGACAGAGGCTGAGACAGAGACAGAGACAGAGACAGAGACCGAGACAGAGACAGAGACAGAGCCAGTGAAGGATGCCGAGACAGAGACAGAGGCAGAGACAGAGACAGAGGCGGAGACAAAGACGGAGACAAAGGCGGAGACAAAAATGGAGACACAGACGGAGACAGATACGGAGACAAAGATGGAGGCAAAGGCGGAGATAAAGACGGAGACAAAGACGAAGAAAAAGACGGAGGCAGAGTGTAATACAGAGACATAGACAGAGACAGAGACAGAGACACAGACAGAGACACAGACAGAGGCAGAGACGGAGACAGAGGCAGAGACAGAGACAGAGACAGAGACAGAGACAGAGATGGAGCCAGAGACAGAGACAGAGACAGAGACAGAGACAGAGATAGAGACACAGACGGAGACAAATACGGAGGCAAAGACTGAGACAAAAACGGAGGCAAAGACGGGGAAAAAGACGGAGACAAATGTGGAGACACAGACGGAGACAAATACGGAAACAAAGACGGAGGCAAAGACGGAGACAAAGATGGAGTCAAAGACAGAGACAGAGACAGACACAGAGACAGAGACAGGGACAGGGACAGGGACAGGGACAGGGACAGGGACAGAGACAGAGGGAAAGGGAGAGACGGAGACAGAGGGGCAGGAGACAAAGACGGAGACATTGACAGAGACAAAGACGAAGACAAAGGCGGAGACAGATACCGATACAGAGGCAGAGGCAGAGGCAGAGACACAGACAGAGACAGAGACATAGACAGAGACAGAGACAGAGACAGAGACAGAGACAGAGGCATATGAGACAAAGACCGAGACAGAGGGGCAGGAGACATGGACGGAGACAAAGACGCAGGCGAAGTGGCAGACGACGACGGAGACAAAGACGGTGACAAAGACGGAGACAAAGTCGGAGATAAAGATGGAGACAAAGACAGAGACAGAGGCAGAGGCGGAGACAGAGACGGGAACAGAGACAGGGACAGAGATAGGGACAGAGACAGAGGCAGAGACAGAGACAGAGACAGAGACAGAGACAGAGATGGAGACAGAGACAGAGACGGAGACGGAGACAGAGACGGGGACAGAGACAGAGGCAGAGACAGAGACAGGGACAGAGACAGAGACAGAGACAGAGACAGAGACAGAGACAGAGACAGAGACAGAGACAGAGACAGAGACAGAGACGGTGACGGAGACAGAGACGGGGACAGAGACAGAGGCAGAGACAGAGACAGGGACAGAGACAGAGACAGAGACAGAGACAGAGACAGAGACAGAGACAGAGACAGAGACAGAGACAGAGATGGAGCCAGAGACAGAGACAGAGACAAAGACGGAGACGGAGACAGAGACAGGGACAGAGACAGAGGCAGAGACAGAGACAGAGACAGCCACAGAGACAGCCACAGAGACAGAGACAGAGATGGAGACAGAGACAGAGACAGAGACAGAGAGAGAGACAGAGACAGAGACAGAGATGGAGACAGAGACAGAGACAGAGACAGAGACAGAGACAGAGACAGAGACAGAGACAGAGACAGAGACAGAGACGGAGACGGAGACAGAGACCGGGACAGAGACAGAGGCAGGGACAGAGACACAGACAGAGACAGGGACAGGGACAGAGCCCGATACAGAGGCAGAGACAGAGAGATAGACACAGACAGAGACAGAGACAGAGACAGAGACAGAGACAGAGACAGAGACAGAGACAGAGACAGAGACAGAGACAGAGACAGAGACAGAGACAGAGCCAGAGGCAGAGACAGAGACAGAGACAGAGACAGAGACAGAGACAGAGACAGAGACAGAGACACAGACAGAGACAGGGACAGAGACAGAGACAGAGGCGCATGAGACAAAGACCGACACAGAGGGGCAGGAGACATGGACGGAGACAAAGGCGGAGACAAAGAAGTAGACAAAGACGTAGACAAAGACGCTGACGAAGAGGAAGACGACGACGGAGACAAAGATTGTGACAAAGATGGAGACACAGACGGAGACAAAGATGGAGACAAAGACAGAGACAGAGGCAGAGGCGGAGACAGAGACGGGAACAGAGACAGAGACAGAGATAGGGACAGAGACAGAGGCTGAGACAGAGGCAGAGACAGAGAAAGAGACAGAGACAGAGACAGACACAGAGACAGAGACAGAGACAGAGACAGAGACACAGAGAGAGACAGGGACAGAGACAGAGACAGAGACAGAGACAGTGTCAGAGACAGAGACAGAGATAAAGACAAAGACGGAGGCAAAAACAGAGACAAGTAGGAAGACAAAGACGGAGACAAAGACGGAGGCAAAGGCTGAGACAAAGACGGAGGGAAAGACGGAGACAAAGACGGAGACAAAGATGGAGACACAGACGGAGACAGAGACCGGAACAGAGACAGAAACAGAGATAGGGATAGAGACAGGGACAGAGACAGAGACAGAGACACACACAGAGACAGAGACAGAGACCCACACAGAGACAGAGGCAGAGGCAGAGGCGCATGAGACAAAGACCGAGACAGAGGGGCAGGAGACGTGGACGGAGACAAAGACGGAGACAAAGACGGTGACAAAGACGGAGACAAACACGGAGACGAGGAGGAAGACGACGACGGAGACAAAGACGGACACAAAGGCGGAGACAAAGATAGAGACACAGACGGAGACAAATACGGAGACAAAGACGGAGGCAAAGACGGAGAAAAAGACGGAGACAAATGTGGAGACACAGACGGAGACAAATACGGAAACAAGGACGGAGGCAAAGACGGAGCCAAAGATGGAGACAAAGACAGAGACAGAGGCAGAGGCGGAGACAGAGACGGGAACAGAGACAGAGACAGAGACAGAGATAGGGACAGAGAGAGAGACAGAGACAGAGACTGAGAGAGAGACAGAGACAGAGACGGAGACAGAGACAAAGACGGAGACAGAGGCAGAGGCGGAGACAGAGGCGGGAACAGAGACAGAGACAGAGATAGGGACAGAGACAGAGGCAGAGACAGAGGCAGAGGCAGAGGCAGAGACAGAGACAGAGACACAGAGGCAGAGACAGAGACAGAGACAGAGACAGAGACAGAGACAGAGGCAGAGACAGAGACAGAGACAGAGACAGAGACGGAGACAGAGACACAGACAGAGACAGAGAGAGCGACAGAAACATAGGGGGAGGAGACAAAGGCGGTGACCCTGGGGCAGGAGACAAAGACGGAGGCAAAGTCGGAAACAAAGAGGAAAGCGAAGACGGATACAAAGACGGAGACAAAGACGGACACAAAGACGGAGACAGAGACCGATACAGAGACAGATACAGAGACAGAGACAGAGACAGAGACAGAGACAGAGACAGAGACGGAGACGGAGACAGAGACACAGACAGAGACAGAGGCAGAGACAGTGACAGAGACAGAGACAGAGTCAAAGACAGAGACAGAGACAGACACAGAGACAGAGACAGGGACAGGGACAGGGACAGGGACAGAGACAGAGGGAAACGGAGAGACGGAGACAGAGGGGCAGGAGACAAAGACGGAGACATTGACAGAGACAAAGATGAAGACAAAGGCGGAGACAGATACCGACACAGAGGCAGAGGCAGAGGCAGAGACACAGACAGAGACAGAGACAGAGACATAGACAGAGACAGAGACAGAGGCATATGAGACAAAGACCGAGACAGAGGGGCAGGAGACATGGACGGAGACAAAGACGCAGGCGAAGTGGAAGACGACGACGGAGACAAAGACGGTGACAAAGACGGAGACAAACTCGGAGATAAGGATGCAGTCAAAGACAGAGACAGAGGCAGAGGCGGAGACAGAGACGGGAACAGAGACAGGGACAGAGATAGGGACAGAGACAGAGGCAGAGACAGAGACAGAGACAGAGACAGAGACAGAGACAGAGACAGAGACAGAGACAGAGACAGAGACAGAGATGGAGACAGATACAGAGACAGAGACAGAGACAGAGACGCAGACGGAGACAGAGACGGGGACAGAGACAGAGACAGGGACAGAGACAGAGATGGAGACAGAGACACAGACAGAGACAGAGACAGAGACAGAGACAGAGACAGAGACAGAGACGGAGACGGAGACAGAGACGGGGACAGAGACAGAGACAGGGACAGAGACAGAGACAGAGACAGAGACACGGACAGAGACAGAGCCCGATACAGAGGCAGAGACAGAGACGTAGACACAGACAGAGACAGAGGCGCATGAGACAAAGACCGAGACTGACGGGCAGGAGACATGGACGGAGACAGAGACAGAGATGGAGACAGAGACAGAGACAGAGACAGAGACAGAGACAGAGACAGAGACGGAGACAGAGACAGAGACAGAGACAGAGACTGAGATGGAGACAGAGACAGGGACAGAGACAGAGACAGAGACAGAGACAGAGACACAAACAGAGACAGGGACAGAGACAGAGACAGAGGCGCATGAGACAAAGACAGACACAGAGGGGCAGGAGACATGGACGGAGACAAAGGCGGAGACAAAGAAGTAGACAAAGACGTAGACAAAGACGCTGACGAAGAGGAAGACGACGACGGAGACAAAGATGGTGACAAAGACGGAGACACAGACGGAGACAAAGATGGAGACAAAGACAGAGACAGAGGCAGAGACAGAGACAGAGACAGAGACAGAGACAGAGACAGAGACTGAGACAGAGACAGAGATGGAGCCAGAGACAGAGACAGAGACAGAGACGGAGACGGAGCAGAGACATGGACAGAGACAGAGGCAGAGACAGAGACAGAGACAGAGACAGAGACAGAGACAGAGACAGAGACAGAGACAGAGACAGAGACAGAGACAGAGACAGAGATGGAGACAGAGACAGAGACAGAGACAGAGACAGAGACAGAGACAGAGACAGAGACAGAGTCAGAGACAGAGACAGAGACAGAGACGGAGACGGAGACAGAGACAGAGACAGAGACAGAGACAGAGGCAGAGACAGTGACAGAGACAGAGACAGAGTCAAAGACAGAGACAGAGACAGACACAGAGACAGAGACAGGGACAGGGACAGGGACAGGGACAGGGACAGGGACAGAGACAGAGGGAAAGGGAGAGACGGAGACAGAGGGGCAGGAGCCAAAGACGGAGACATTGACAGAGACAAAGACGAAGACAAAGGCGGAGACAGATGCCGACACAGAGGCAGAGGCAGAGGCAGAGACACAGACACAGACAGAGACAGAGACAGAGGCATATGAGACAAAGACCGAGACAGAGGGGCAGGAGACATGGACGGAGACAAAGACGCAGGCGAAGTGGAAGACGACGACGGAGACAAAGACGGTGACAAAGACGGAGACAAAGTCGGAGATAAGGATGCAGACAAAGACAGAGACAGAGAGAGAGACAGAGACAGAGACAGAGACAGAGACAGAGACAGAGACGGAGACGGAGACACAGACGGGGACAGAGACAGAGACAGGGACAGAGACAGAGACAGAGACAGGGACAGAGACAGAGCCCGATACAGAGGCAGAGACAGAGACATAGACACAGACAGAGACAGAGGCGCATGAGACAAAGACCGAGACTGACGGGCAGGAGACATGGACGGAGACAGAGACAGAGATGGAGACAGAGACAGAGACAGAGACAGAGACAGAGACAGAGACAGAGACTGAGATGGAGACAGAGGCAGAGACAGAGACAGAGACAGAGACAGGGACAGGGACAGGGACAGGGACAGGGACAGGGACAGAGACAGAGGGAAAGGGAGAGACGGAGACAGAGGGGCAGGAGACAAAGACGGAGACATTGACAGAGACAAAGACGAAGACAAAGGCGGAGACAGATACCGATACAGAGGCAGAGGCAGAGGCAGAGACACAGACAGAGACAGAGACATAGACAGAGACAGAGACAGAGACAGAGACAGAGGCATATGAGACAAAGACCGAGACAGAGGGGCAGGAGACATGGACGGAGACAAAGACGCAGGCGAAGTGGAAGACGACGACGGAGACAAAGACGGTGACAAAGACGGAGACAAAGTCGGAGATAAAGATGGAGACAAAGACAGAGACAGAGGCAGAGGCGGAGACAGAGACGGGAACAGAGACAGGGACAGAGATAGGGACAGAGACAGAGGCAGAGACAGAGACAGAGACAGAGACAGAGACAGAGACAGAGATGGAGACAGAGACAGAGACGGAGACGGAGACAGAGACGGGGACAGAGACAGAGGCAGAGACAGAGACAGGGACAGAGACAGAGACAGAGACAGAGACAGAGACAGAGACAGAGACAGAGACAGAGACAGAGACAGAGACAGAGACGGTGACGGAGACAGAGACGGGGACAGAGACAGAGGCAGAGACAGAGACAGGGACAGAGACAGAGACAGAGACAGAGACAGAGACAGAGACAGAGATGGAGCCAGAGGCAGAGACAGAGACAGAGACGGAGACGGAGACTGAGACAGAGACAGAGACTGAGACTGAGACAGGGACAGAGATGGAGCCAGAGACAGAGACAGAGACAAAGACGGAGACGGAGACAGAGACGGGAACAGAGACAGAGACAGAGACAGAGATAGGGACAGAGAGAAAGACAGAGACAGAGACTGAGAGAGAGACAGAGACAGAGACGGAGACAGAGACAAAGACGGAGACAGAGGCAGAGGCGGAGATAGAGGCGGGAACAGAGACAGAGACAGAGATAGGAACAGAGACAGAGGCAGAGACAGAGACAGGGACAGAGACAGAGACAGAGACAGAGACAGGGACAGGGACAGGGACAGAGCCCGATGCAGAGACAGAGACGGAGACAGAGGCAGAGACAGAGACAGAGACAGAGACAGAGACAGTGACAGGGCCGGAGACAGATGGGCAGGAGACAAAGACGGAGACAAAGACAGAGACAGAGACGAAGACAAAGACGGAGGCAGAGACCGATACAGAAGCAGAGACACAGACAGAGACAGAGACAGAAGCGCATGCGACAAAGACCGAGACAGAGGGGCAGGAAACATGGACGGACACAAAAACGGAGACAAAGACGTAGACAGAGGCGGAGACAAAGTCGGAGGCAAAGATGGAGACAAAGACGGAGACTAAGACGGAGGTCAAGACAGAGACTGAGATAAAGACAGAGACAGAGACAGAGATAGAGACAGAGTAGCAGTGGACAAAGACGGAGGGGAAGGAGACAAAGACGGAGACAAACACGGAAAAGTAGACGGAGGCAAAGACGGAGGCAAAGATGGAGACAAATACGGAGACAGATACGGAGACAAAGACGGAGACAAAGACTGAGACAAAGACGGAGACAAAAACAGAGACAGAGACAGGGGCAGAGAGAGAGACAGAGACAGAGACGGAGACATAGACAGAGACAGAGACAGGGACAGAGACAGAGACAGAGACAGAGACAGAGACAGAGATAGAGACACAGACGGAGACAAATACGGAGGCAAAGACTGAGACAAAGACGGAGGCAAAGACGGAGGCAAAGACGGAGACAAAGACGGAGACAATGATGGAGACACTGCCGGAGACAAACACGGGGACAAAGACAGGCACAAAGACGGAGTCAAAGAAGAAGACAAAGACGGAGACAAAGACGGAGACAAAGACGGAAACAAAGACGGAGGCAAAGACGGGGACAAAGACGGAGACAAAGATGGTGACAAAGACAGAGACGAAGACAGAGAGAGACCGAGACAGAGACGAAGGCAGAGAGAGGCCGAGACAGAGACGAAGACAGCGAGAGAGACAGAGACAGAGAACTAGACAGAGACAGAGACAGAGACAGAGACAGAGACAGAGACAGAGACAGAGACAGAGACAGAGACATAGACAGAGACAGAGATGGAGACAGAGACAGAGAGAGAGGCACAGACATAGACACAGGCAGAGACAACGACAGATGCGCATGAGACAAAGGCCGAGACAGAGGCAGAGGCGGAGACAGAGACGGGAACAGAGACGGAGGCAGAGATTGGGACAGAGACAGAGTCAGAGACAGAGACAGAGGCTGAGACAGAGACAGAGACAGAGACAGAGACCGAGACAGAGACAGAGACAGAGCCAGTGAAGGATGCCGAGACAGAGACAGAGGCAGAGACAGAGACAGAGACGGAGACAAAGACGGAGACAAAGGCGGAGACAAAAATGGAGACACAGACGGAGACAGATACGGAGACAAAGATGGAGGCAAAGGCGGAGATAAAGACGGAGACAAAGACGAAGAAAAAGACGGAGGCAGAGTGTAATACAGAGACATAGACAGAGACAGAGACAGAGACACAGACAGAGACACAGACAGAGGCAGAGACGGAGACAGAGGCAGAGACAGAGACAGAGACAGAGACAGAGACAGTGACAGAGAGGAGACAGATGGGCAGGAGACAAAGACGGAGACAAAGACAGAGACAGAGACAGAGACAGAGACAGAGACAGAGACACAGACAGAGACACAGACGGAGGCAGAGACGGAGACAGAGGCAGAGACAGAGACAGAGACAGAGACAGAGACAATGACAGAGACGGAGACAGATGGGCAGGCGACAAAGACAGAGACAGAGACGAAGGCAAAGACGGAGGCAGAGACCGATACAGAGGCAGAGACAGAGACAGAGACAGAGGCGCATGCGACAAAGACCGAGACAGAGGGGCAGAAAACATGGACGGACACAAAGACGGAGACAAAGACGTAGACAGAGACGGAGACAAAGTCGGAGACAAAGATGGAGACAAAGACGGAGACGAAGACGGAGGCCAAGACAGAGACTGAGATAAAGACAGAGACAGAGACAGAGATAGAGACAGAGTGGCAGTGGACAAAGACGGAGGGGAAGGAGACAAAGACGGAGACAAACACGGAAAAGTAGACGGAGGCAAAGACGGAGGCAAAGATGGAGACAAAGACGGAGACAGATACGGAGACAAAGACGGAGACAAAGACTGAGACAAAGACGGAGACAAAGACAGAGACAGAGACAGGGGCAGAGAGAGAGACAGAGACAGAGACAGTGAAGGATACCGAGACAGAGACAGAGGCAGAGACAGAGACAGAGACAGAGACAGAGACAGAGATAGAGACACAGACGGAGACAAATACGGAGGCAAAGACTGAGACAAAGACGGAGGCAAAGACGGAGACAAAGACGCAGACAAAGACGGAGACAAAGATGGAGACACAGACGGACATAAACACGGAGACAAAGACGGAGAAAAAGACGGTGTCAAAGAAGAAGACAAAGACGGAGACAAAGACGGAGACAAAGACGGAAACAAAGACGGAGGCAAAGACGGGGGCAAAGACGGAGACAAAGATGGTGACAAAGACAGAGACGAAGACAGAGAGAGGCCGAGACAGAGACGAACGCAGAGAGAGGCCGAGACAGAGACGAAGACAGCGAGAGAGACAGAGACAGAGAACTAGACAGAGACAGAGACTGAGACAGAGACAGAGACAGAGACAGAGACAGAGACAGAGACAGAGACAGAGATGGAGACAGAGACAGAGAGAGAGGCACAGACATAGACACAGGCAGAGACAACGGCAGATGCGCATGAGACAAAGGCCGAGACAGAGGCAGAGGCGGAGTCAGAGACGGGAACAGAGATAGAGGCAGAGATTGGGACAGAGACAGAGACAGAGACAGCGACAGAGACAGAGACAGAGACAGAGACAGAGACAGACACAGAGACAGAGTACAGCGGCAGGGACAGGGACAGGGACAGGGAAAGGGACAGAGACAGAGCGAAAGAGAGAGACGGAGACAGAAGGACAGGAGACAAAAACGGAGAAAATGACAGAGACAAAGTCGAGGACAAAGACTGAGACAGATACCGATGCAGAGGCAGAGACAGAGACAGAGACACAGACAGAGACAGGGACATAGACAGAGACAGAGACAGAGGCGCACGAGACAAAACCGAGACAGAGGGGCAGGAGACATGGACGGAGACAAAGGCGGAGACAAAGACGTATACAAAAACGTAGACAAAGACGGAGACAAAGACGCAGACGAAGAGGAAGACGACGACGGAGACAAAGACGGAGACAAAGGCGGAGACAAGGATGGAGACTCAGACGGAGACAAATACGGAGACAAAGACGGAGGCAAAGACGGAGACAAAGACGGAGACAAATGTGGAGACACAGACGGAGAGAAATACGGAAACAAAGACGGAGGCAAAGACGGAGACAAAGACGGAGACAATGATGGAGACACTGCCGGAGACAAACACGGGGACAAAGACAGGCACAAAGACGGAGTCAAAGAAGAAGACAAAGACGGAGACAAAGACGGAGACAAAGACGGAAACAAAGACGGAGGCAAAGACGGGGACAAAGACGGAGACAAAGATGGTGACAAAGACAGAGACGAAGACAGAGAGAGACCGAGACAGAGACGAAGGCAGAGTGTAATACAGAGACATAGACAGAGACAGAGACAGAGACACAGACAGAGACACAGACAGAGACACAGACAGAGGCAGAGACGGAGACAGAGGCAGAGACAGAGACAGAGACAGAGACAGAGACAGAGACAGTGACAGAGAGGAGACAGATGGGCAGGAGACAAAGACGGAGACAAAGACAGAGACAGAGACAGAGACAGAGACAGAGACACAGACAGAGACACAGACGGAGGCAGAGACGGAGACAGAGGCAGAGACAGAGACAGAGACAGAGACAGAGACAGAGACAATGACAGAGACGGAGACAGATGGGCAGGCGACAAAGACAGAGACAGAGACGAAGGCAAAGACGGAGGCAGAGACCGATACAGAGGCAGAGACAGAGACAGAGACAGAGGCGCATGCGACAAAGACCGAGACAGAGGGGCAGGAAACATGGACGGACACAAAGACGGAGACAAAGACGTAGACAGAGACGGAGACAAAGTCGGAGACAAAGATGGAGACAAAGACGGAGACGAAGACGGAGGCCAAGACAGAGACTGAGATAAAGACAGAGACAGAGACAGAGATAGAGACAGAGTGGCAGTGGACAAAGACGGAGGGGAAGGAGACAAAGACGGAGACAAACACGGAAAAGTAGACGGAGGCAAAGACGGAGGCAAAGATGGAGACAAATACGGAGACAGATACGGAGACAAAGACGGAGACAAAGACGGAGACAAAGACGGAAACAAAGACGGCGGCAAAGACGGGGACAAAGACGGAGACAAAGATGGTGACAAAGACAGAGACGAAGACAGAGAGAGACCGAGACAGAGACGAAGGCAGAGAGAGGCCGAGACAGAGACGAAGACAGCGAGAGAGACAGAGACAGAGACAGAGACAGAGACAGAGACAGATACAGAGACAGAGACAGAGATGGAGACAGAGACAGAGAGAGAGGCACAGACATAGACACAGGCAGAGACAACGACAGATGTGCATGAGACAAAGCCCGAGACAGAGGCAGAGGCGGAGTCAGAGACGGGAACAGAGACAGAGGCAGAGATTGGGACAGAGACAGAGACAGAGACAGAGACAGAGGCTGAGACAGAGACCGAGACAGAGACAGAGACAGAGACAGAGGCAGAGACAGAGACAGAGACAGAAACAGAGATGGAGACAGAGACAGAGAGAGAGGCACAGACATAGACACAGGCAGAGACACCGACAGATGCGCATGAGACAAAGGCCTAGACAGAGGCAGAGGCGGAGACAGAGACGGGAACAGAGACAGAGGCAGAGATTGGGACAGAGACACAGACAGAGACAGAGACAGAGGCTGAGACAGAGAAAGAGACAGAGACCAAGACAGAGACAGAGACAGAGACAGAGGCAGAGACAGAGACAGAGACAGAGACAGAGAAAGAGACAGAGACAGAGACAGTGACAGAGACAGAGACACAGACAGAGGCAGAGACGGAGACAGAGGTAGAGACATATACAGAGACAGAGACAGTGACAGAGACGGAGACAGATGGGCAGGAGACAAAGGCGGAGACAAAGACGGTGACAAAGACGGAGAAGAAGAGGAAGATAAGGACGGAGACAGAGACGGAGACAAAGACGGAGACACAGACGGAAACAAAGATGGAGACAAATACAGAGACAGAAACTGAGGCACAGACAGAGACACAGACAGACACAAAAGGAGAGGCGCATGAGACAAAGACAGAGACAGAGACAGAGACAGAGGCAGAGACAGAGACAGAGACAGAGACAGAGTCAGAGACGGAGACAGAGCCAGAGAGAGGGACAGAGACAGAGACAAAAACGAAGACAAAGACGGAGACAGATACCGATACAGAGGCAGAGACAGAGACATAGACACAGACAGAGACAGAGACAGAGACAGAGACAGAGACAGCGACAGAGACAAAGGGCGCATGAGACATAGACCGAGAAGAGGGGCAGGAGTCATGGACGGAGACAAAGACGGAGACAAAGGCGTATACAAAGACGTAAACAAAGACGGAGACAAAGACGCAGACGACGAGGAGGACGACGACGGAGACAAAGACGGTGACAAAGGCGGAGACAAAGACGGATACAAAGACAGAGACAGAGACAGAGACAGAGACAGAGACAGAGACAGAGGAGCATGAGCCAAAGACCGAGACAGAAGGGCAGGAGACATGGACGGAGACAAAGACGGAGGCAATGACGGAGACAATGACGCAGACGAAGAGGAAGACGACGACGGAGACAAAGACGGAGACAAAGACGGAGACAAAGATGGAGACAAAGACAGAGACAAAGACGGAGACAGAAACAGAGACAGAGACAGAGACAGAGACAGAGACAGAGACAGAGACAGAGACAGAGACAGAGACAGAGACAGAGACAGAGACAGAGACAGAGACAGAGACAGAGACAGAGAGAGAGACAGAGACAGAGACAGAGACAGAGGCAGAGACAGAGACAGAGACAGAGACAGAGACAGAGACAGAGACAGAGACAGAGACAGAGACAGAGACAGAGACAGAGACAGAGACAGAGACAAAGACAGAGACCTATACAGAGGCAGAGACAGAGACAGAGACACAGACAGAGAGAGACGCGCATGAGACAAAGACCGAGACAGAGCGGCAGGAGACATGGACGGAGACAAAGACGGAGACAAAGACGGAGACAAAGACGGAGACAAAGACAGAGACAGAGACAGAGACAAAGACGGAGACAAAGACGAAGACAAAGACGGAGACAAAGACGGAGACAAAGACAGAGACGGAGACGGAGACAGAGACAGAGACGGAGACAGAGACAGAGACGGAGACAGAGACAGAGACAGAGACAGAGATAGAGACAAAGACGGAGACGAAGACGGAGACAAAGATGGAGACACAGACGGAGACAAATACGGAGACAAAGACGGAGGCATAGAGGGAGACAATGACGGAGACAAAGACGGAGACAAAGACGGAGACAAAGACGGAGACAAAGACAGAGACAGAGACAGAGACAACGACGGAGACTAAGACGAAGACAGAGAAGGAGACAAAGACGGAGACGAAGACGGAGGCCAAGACAGAGACTGAGATAGAGACAGAGACAGAGACAGAGATAGAGACAGAGTGGCAGTAGACAAAGACAGAGGGGCAGGAGACAAAGACGGAGGCAAACACGGAAAAGAAGGCGGAGGCAAAGACGGAGACAAAGATGGAGACAAAGACGGTGACAAAGACGGAGACAAAGACGGAGACAAAGGCGGAGACAAAGATGGAGACACAGACGGAGACAAATACGGAGACAAAGACGGAGGCATAGAGGGAGACAATGACGGAGACAAAGACGGAGACGAAGAGGAAGACGAGGACGGAGTCAAAGACGGAGACACGGACGGAGACAAAGACGGAGATAAAGACGGAGGCAGAGACAGAGGCAGCGGCGGAGTCAGAGACGGGAACAGAGACAGAGACAGAGATAGGGACAGAGACAGAGACGGAGACAGAGACCGAGACAGGGGCAGAGACAGAGACAGAGACAGAGACAGAGACAGAGATGGAGCCAGAGACAGAGACAGAGGCAGAGGCAGAAACAGAGACAGAGACAGAGACAGAGACAGAGAGAGACGCGCATGAGACAAAGACCGAGACAGAGGGGCAGGAGACATGGACGGAGACAAAGACGGAGACAAAGACGTAGACAAAGACGGAGGCAAAGACGGAGACGAAGACGGAGACAAATATGGAGACACAGACGGAGACAAATACAGAGACAAAGACGGTGACAAAGATGGAGACAAAGACAGGCACAAAGACGGAGACAAAGACAGAGACAAATACGGAGACAAAGACAGGCACAAAGACGGAGACGAAGACGAAGACAAAGACGGAGAAAGAGTGTAATATAGAGACGGAGGCAGAGACACAGGCAGAGACAGAGACAGAGACACAGGTGCATGAGACAAAGACCGAGACAAAGGGGAGGGAGACACGGACGGAGACAAAGATGGAGACAGAGACAGAGACAGGGACAGAGACAGCGACAGAGACAGAGACAGAAACAGAGACAGAGACAGAGACAGAGACAGAGACAGAGGCAGAGACAGAGAGAGAGACAGAGACAGAGACAGGACAGACACAGAGACGGAGACAGAACAGAGACAGAGGCAGAGACAGAGACAGAGACAGAGACAGAGACAGAGACAGAGACAGAGACAGAGACAGAGACAGTGGTGCATGAGACAAAGACCGAGACAGAGCGGCAGGAGACATGGACGGAGACAAAGACGGAGGCAAAGACGTAGACAAAGACGGAGACACAGACGTAGACAAAGACGGAGACACAGATGGAGACACAGACGGAGACAAATACGGAGACAAAGACAGAGACAAAGACGGAAACAAAGGCGGAGACTGAGTCCGATACGGAGACAGAGACAGGGACACAGACACAGCCAGAGACAGAGACAGAGACAGAGACAGAGGTGCATGAGACAAAGACCGAGACAGAGCGGCAGGAGACATGGACAGAGACAAAGACGGAGACAAATATGGAGACACAGACGGAGACAAATACAGTGACAAAGACGGTGACAAAGATGGAGACACAGACGGACACAAATACGGAGACAAAGACAGAGACAAAGACGGAGACAAATACGAAGACAAAGACAGAGACAAAGACGGAGACTATGACGAAGACAGAGAAGGAGACAAAGACGGAGACGAAGACGGAGTCCAAGACAGAGACTGAGATAAAGACAGAGACAGAGACAGAGATAGAGACAGAGTCCGATACAGAGGCAGAGACAGAGACATAGACACAGACAGAGACAGAGGCGCATGAGACAAAGACCGAGACGGAGGGCCAGGAGACATGGACGGAGACGAAGACGGAGACAAAGACGTAGACAAAGACGGAGACAATGACGCAGACGAAGAGGAAGACGACGACGGAGACAAAGACGGTGACAAAGATCGAGACGAAGAGGAAGACGACGACGCAGACAAAGACGGTGACAAAGACGGAGACAAAGACGGATACAAAGACAGAAACAGAGACAGAGACAGAGGCGCAAGAGCCAAAGACCGAGACAGAGGGGCAGGAGACATGGACGGAGATAAAGACGGAGACAAAGACGTAGACAAAGACGGAGACACAGACGTAGACAAAGACGGAGACAAAGATGGAGACACAGACGGAGACAAATACGGAGACAAAGACAGAGACAAAGACGGAAACAAAGGCGGAGACAGAGTCCGATACGGAGACAGAGACAGAGACACAGACACAGCCAGAGACAGAGACAGAGACAGAGGTGCATGAGACAAAGACCGAGACAGAGCGGCAGGAGACATGGACAGAGACAAAGACGGAGACAAATATGGAGACACAGACGGAGACAAATACAGTGACAAAGACGGTGACAAAGATGGAGACACAGACGGACACAAATACGGAGACAAAGACAGAGACAAAGACGGAGACAAATACGAAGACAAAGACAGAGACAAAGACGGAGACTAAGACGAAGACAGAGAAGGAGACAAAGACGGAGACGAAGACGGAGTCCAAGACAGAGACTGAGATAAAGACAGAGACAGAGACAGAGATAGAGACAGAGTCCGATACAGAGGCAGAGACAGAGACATAGACACAGACAGAGACAGAGGCGCATGAGACAAAGACCGAGACTGAGGGGCAGGAGACATGGACGGGGACAGTGGCAGAGATGGAGACAGAGACAGAGACACAGACGGAGACAAAGACGGAGACAAAGACAGAGCCAAAGAGGGACCCAGAGATAATGACAGAGACAGAGACAGCGGCAGAGGGCAGGAGACAAAGACGGAGACAAAGAGGAAGACAAAGACGGAGGCAAAGACGGTGACAAAGACGGAGACAAAGACGAATACAAAGACAGAGACAGAGACAGAGACACAGACAGAGACAGTGACAGAGACAGAGACAGAGACAGTGGCAGAGACAGAGACGGAGACAGAGACAGAGTCAGAGATAGAGACAAAGACGGAGACAAGAACAGAGACAAGTAGGAAGACAAAGACGGACGTAAAGACGGAGACACAGACGGAGACAAGGACAAAGACAAAGACGGCGACAGAGACACAAACAGAGGCACAGACAGAGGTAGAGACAGAGACAGTGACACAATGTTGAAAATATCGATAAAATTGAGAATATTGAAAAAATGTGAAAAAATCCAAAAATTGAAAAAATCGATAAAACTGATAATATTGAGAATATTGACAATATGCACAATGTTGATGATAGCAACAATGTTGATAATATCGATAAAATTGAGAACATTGAAAAAATTTGAAAAATTCGAAAAATTGGAGAAATCGATAAAACAGATAATATTGATAATATTGATAATATGCACAATGTTGATAATATCGTTAAAATTGAAAAAATGTAAAAAATTGGAAATATCGAAAAAACTGATAATATTGATAATATCCACAATGTTGATGATATGAACAATGTTGATAATATCGGTAAAATTGGAAAAATTGGAAAAAGTGAAAAAGTCGAAAATATCCAAAATAGCTGATAGTATTGGTAGTATTCACAATGTAGATATCAGCACTGTTGATAATATCGACAAAAGTGAAAAAATTGAGCAAATGTGAAAAATTTGAAAAATTCCAAGTTGAAGTAATCGATAAAACTGATAATATTGATGATATTGATAATATTCACAATGTTGGTGATAGCAACAATGTTGATAATATCGATAAAATTGAGAACATTGAAAAAATTTGAAAAATTCGAAAAATTGGAGAAATCGATAAAACAGATAATATTGATAATATTGATAATATGCACAATGTTGATAATATCGTTAAAATTGAAAAAATGTAAAAAATTGGAAATATCGAAAAAACTGATAATATTGATAATATCCACAATGTTGATGATATGAACAATGTTGATAATATCGGTAAAATTGGAAAAATTGGAAAAAGTGAAAAAGTCGAAAATATCCAAAATAGCTGATAGTATTGGTAGTATTCACAATGTAGATGATATCAGCACTGTTGATAATATCGACAAAAGCGAAAAAATTGAGAAAATATGAAAATTTTGAAAAATTCAAAGTTGGAGTAATCGATAAAACTTATAATATTGACTATATTGATAATATTCACAATGTTGATGATAGCAACAATGTTGATAATATCCATGAAATTGAATAAATTGAAGAAATTTGAAATTTTGAATAATTCAAATAATTGGAAAAATCGATAAAACTGATAATATTGATAATATTGACAAAATTGATGATACCAACACTGTTGATAATATCGTTAAAATTGAAAAAATGGAAAAAATTTGAAAAATCCAAAAATTGGAAAAATCAATAAAACTGATAATATTGATAATATTGATAATATTCACAATGTTAATGATAGCAACAATGTTGATAATATCGATAAAACTGAAAAAAAGGAAAAAATTGCAAGAATTCGAAAAATTGAGAGAATCGATAAAACTAATAATATTGATAATATTCACAATGTTGATGATAGCAACAATGTTGATAATATCGATAAAATTGAAAAAATTGAAAAATTTTGAAAAATTTTAAAAATTGAAAAAATTTGAAAAATCCAAAAATTGGAAAAATCGACACAACTGATAATATTGATAATATTGATAATATTCACAATGTTAATGATAGCAACAATGTTGATAATATCGGTAAAACTGAAAAAATGAAAAAAATTTGAAAAATTCGAAAAAATGGAAAAGTCGATAAAACTGATAACATTGATAATATTGATAATATGCACAATGTTGATGATAGCAACAATGTTGATAATATCGTTAAAATTGAAAAAATGGAAAAATTTGCAAAATTCAGAAAATTGAAATAATCGATCAAACTGATAATAGTAATAATATTCACAGTGTTGATGATAGCAACAATGTTGATAATATCGATAAAACTGAAAAAATTGAAAAAATGGAAAAAATTTGAAATTTTAAAAAATTCACTAAATTGAGAAAATCGATAAAACTGATAATGTTGATAATATTGATACTATCCACAATCTTGATGGTATCAACAATGTTGATAATATCGATAAAATTGAAAAAATTGAAAAGATTTGAAATTTTGAATTATTCAAAAAATTGGAATAATCGATAAAACTGATAGTGTTGATAATATTGATCATATTCACAATGTTGATGATAGCAACAATGTTGATAATATCGATAAAATTGAAAAAATTGAAAAATTTTGAAAAATTTTAAAAATTGAAAAAATTTGAAAAATCCAAAAATTGGAAAAATCGACACAACTGATAATATTGATAATATTGATAATATTCACAATGTTAATGATAGCAACAATGTTGATAATATCGGTAAAACTGAAAAAATGAAAAAAATTTGAAAAATTCGAAAAAATGGAAAAGTCGATAAAACTGATAACATTGATAATATTGATAATATGCACAATGTTGATGATAGCAACAATGTTGATAATATCGTTAAAATTGAAAAAATGGAAAAATTTGCAAAATTCAGAAAATTGAAATAATCGATCAAACTGATAATAGTAATAATATTCACAGTGTTGATGATAGCAACAATGTTGATAATATCGATAAAACTGAAAAAATTGAAAAAATGGAAAAAATTTGAAATTTTAAAAAATTCACTAAATTGAGAAAATCGATAAAACTGATAATGTTGATAATATTGATACTATCCACAATCTTGATGGTATCAACAATGTTGATAATATCGATAAAATTGAAAAAATTGAAAAGATTTGAAATTTTGAATTATTCAAAAAATTGGAATAATCGATAAAACTGATAGTGTTGATAATATTGATCATATTCACAATGTTGATGATAGCAACAATGTTGATAATATCGATAAAATTGAAAAAATTGAAAAAATTGAAAAAATTAAAAAAATTAAAAAAATTGGAAAAATCGATAATACTGATAATATTGATAATATTGACAATATTCACAATGTTAATGATAGCAACAATGTTCATAATATCGATAAAACTGAAAAAATGGAAAAAATTTGAAAAATTCGAAAAAATGGAAAAGTCGATAAAACTGATAACATTGATAATATTGATAATATGCACAATGTTGATAATATCGATAAAATTGAAAAAATTGAAAAAATGGAAAAAATTTGAAATTTTGAAAAATTCACTAAATTGAGAAAATCGATAAAACTGATAATGTTGATAATATTGATAATATGCACAATGTTGATGGTATCAACAATGTTGATAATATCGATAAAATTGAAAAAATTGAAAAGATTTGAAATTTTGAATAATTCAAAAGATTGGAATAATCGATAAAACTGATAGTATTGATAATACTGATCATATTCACAATGTTGACGATAGCAACAATGTTGATAATATCAATAAAATTGAAGAAATTGAAAAAATTATAATATTAAAAAAATTGGAAAAATCGATAATACTGATAATATTGATAATATTGACAATATGCACAATGTTGATGATAGCAACAATGTTGATAATATCGTTAAAATTTGAAAAAATGGAAAAATTTGCAAAATTCAGAAAATTGAAAAAATCGATCAAACTGATAATAGTAATAATATTCACAGTGTTGATGATAGCAACAATGTTGAAAATATCGATAAAACTGAAAAAATTTGAAAAAATTAAAAAATTCGAAAAATTCGAAAAGTCGATAAAACTGATAATATTGGTAATATTGTTAATATGCACAATGTTGATGTTGGCAACAATGTTGATAATATCGATAAAATTAAAAAAATGGAAAAATTGGAAAAATTCGAAATTTCGAAACACTGAAAAAACCGATAAAACTGATAATATTGATAATATTCACGACGTTGACGATAGCAACAATGCTGATAATAGCGATAAAATTGAAAAAACTGAAAAAATTGAAATAATTTGAAAAATTCAAAAAATTGGAAAAATCGGTAAAACTCATAATATTGATAATATTGTTAATATTCACAATGTTAATGATAGCAACAATGTTGATAATATCGATAAAACTGAAAAAATGGAAAAAATTTGAAAAATTCGAAAAAATGGAAAAGTCGATAAAACTGATAACATTGATAATATTGATAATATGCACAATGTTGATGATAGCAACAATGTTGATAATATCGTTAAAATTGAAAAATTGAAAAATTTGCAAAATTCAGAAAATTGAAAAAATCGATCAAACTGATAATAGTAATAATATTCACAGTGTTGATGATAGCAACAATGTTGATAATATCGATAAAATTGAAAAAATAGAAAAAATTGTAAAAATTCAAAAAACTGATAGTATTGGTAGTATTCAAAATGTAGATCATATCAGAACTGTTGATAATATCGACAAAAGTGAAAAAATGGAGAAAATTTGAAAAATTTGAAAAATTCAAAGTTGGAGTAATCGACAAAACTTATAATATTGATGATATTGATAATATTCACAATGTTGATGATAGCAACAATGTTGATAATATCGATGAAATTGAAAAAATTGAAAAAATTTGAGAAATTCAAAAAATTGGAAAAATCGATAAAACTGATAATGTTGATAATATTGTTAATATTCACAATGTTGATGATAGCAACAATGTTGACAATATCGATAGAATTGAAAAAATGAAAAAAAATTTGCAAAATTCAGAAAAATGAAAAAATCGATCAAACTGATAATAGTAATAATATTCACAGTGTTGTTGATAGCAAGAATTTTGATAATATCGATAAAATTGAAAAAATTTGAAATTTTGAATAATCCAAAAAATTTGAAAAACCGATAAAACTGATAATATTGATAATATTGATAATATTCACAATGTTGATGATAGCAACAATGTTGATAATATCGTTAAAATTGAAAAAATGGAAAAAATTTGCAAAATTCAGAATATTGAAAAAATCGATCAAACTCATAATAGTAATAATATACACAGTGTTGATGATAGCAAGAATGTTGACAATATCGATAAAATTGAAAAAATTTGAAAATTTGAATAATCCAAAAAATTGGAAAAATCGATAAAACTGATAGTATTGATAATATTGATCATATTCACAATGTTGATGATTGCAACAATGTTGAAAATATCGATAAAACTGAAAAAATATGAAAAATTTAAAAAATTCGAAAAATTCGAAAAGTCGATAAAACTGATAATATTGGTAATATCGTTAATATGCACAATGTTGATGTTAGCAACAATGTTGATAATATCGTTAAAATTGAAAAAATGGAAAAATTGGAAAAATTCGAAAAATTCGAAACATTGAAAAAACCGATAAAACTGATAATATTGATAATATTCACGATGTTGACGATAGCAACAATGCTGATAATAGCGATAAAATTGAAAAAACTGAAAAAATTGAAATAATTTGAAAAATTCAAAAAATTGGAAAAATCGATAAAACTCATAATATTGATAATATTGTTAATATTCACAATGTTAATGATAGCAACAATATTGAAAATATCGATAAAATTGAAAAAATTGAAAAAATTGAAAAAATTAAAAAAACTGATAGTATTGGTAGTATTCAAAATGTAGATCATATCAGAACTGTTGATAATATCGACAAAAGTGAAAAAATGGAGAAAATTTGAAAAATTTGAAAAATTCAAAGTTGGAGTAATCGATAAAACTTATAATATTGATGATATTGATAATATTCACAATGTTGATGATAGCAACAATGTTGATAATATCGATGAAATTGAAAAAATTGAAAAAATTTGAGAAATTCAAAAAATTGGAAAAATCGATAAAACTGATAATGTTGATAATATTGTTAATATTCACAATGTTGATGATAGCAACAATGTTGACAATATCGATAGAATTGAAAAAATGAAAAAAATTTGCAAAATTCAGAAAAATGAAAAAATCGATCAAACTGATAATAGTAATAATATTCACAGTGTTGTTGATAGCAAGAATTTCGATAATATCGATAAAATTGAAAAAATTTGAAATTTTGAATAATCCAAAAAATTTGAAAAACCGATAAAACTGATAATATTGATAATATTGATAATATTCACAATGTTGATGATAGCAACAATGTTGATAATATCGTTAAAATTGAAAAAATGGAAAAAATTTGCAAAATACAGAATATTGAAAAAATCGATCAAACTCATAATAGTAATAATATACACAGTGTTGATGATAGCAAGAATGTTGACAATATCGATAAAATTGAAAAAATTTGAAAAAATTGAAATAATTTGAAAAATTCAAAAAATTGGAAAAATCGGTAAAACTCATAATATTGATAATATTGTTAATATTCACAATGTTAATGATAGCAGCAATGTTGATAATATCGATAAAACTGAAAAAATGGAAAAAATTTGAAAAATTCGAAAAAATGGAAAAGTCGATAAAACTGATAACATTGATAATATTGATAATATGCACAATGTTGATGATAGCAACAATGTTGATAATATCGTTAAAATTGAAAAAATGGAAAAATTTGCAAAATTCAGAAAATTGAAAAAATCGATCAAACTGATAATAGTAATAATATTCACAGTGTTGATGATAGCAACAATGTTGATAATATCGATGAAATTGAAAAAATTGAAAAAATGGAAAAAATTTGAAATTTTGAAAAATTCACTAAATTGAGAAAATCGATAAAACTGATAATGTTGATAATATTGATACTATCCACAATGTGGATGGTATCACCAATGTTGATAATATCGATAAAATTGAAAAAATTGAAAAGATTTGAAATTTTGAATAATTCAAAAAATTGGAACAATCGACAAAACTGATAATATTGATAATATTGTTAATACGCACAATGTTGATATTGGCGACAATGTTGATAATATCGTTAAAATTGAAAAAATGGAAAAATTTGCAAAATTCAGAAAATTGAAAAAATCGATCAAACTGATAGTATTGATAATATTGATCATATTCACAATGTTGATGATAGCAACAATGTTGATAATATCGATAAAATTGAAAAAATTGAAAAAATTAAAAAAATTAAAAAACTTGGAAAAATCGATAATACTGATAATATTTATAATATTGACAATATGCACAATGTTGATGATAGCAACAATGTTGAAAATATCGATAAAACTGAAAAAATATGAAAAATTTAAAAAATTCGAAAAATTCGAAAAGTCGATAAAACTCATAATATTGGTAATATTGTTAATATGCACAATGTTGATGTTAGCAACAATGTTGATAATATCGTTAAAATTGAAAAAATGGAAAAATTGGAAAAATTCGAAAAATTCGAAACATTGAAAAAACCGATAAAACTGATAATATTGATAATATTCACGATGTTGACGATAGCAACAATGCTGATAATAGCGATAAAATTGAAAAAACTGAAAAAATTGAAATAATTTGAAAAATTCAAAAAATTGGAAAAATCGATAAAACTCATAATATTGATAATATTGTTAATATTCACAATGTTAATGATAGCAACAATGTTGATAATATCGATAAAACTGAAAAAATGGAAAAAATTTGAAAAATTCGAAAAAATGGAAAAGTCGATAAAACTGATAGTATTGATAATATTGATAATATGCACAATGTTGATGATAGCAACAATGTTGATAATATCGATAAAATCGAAAAAATAGAAAAAATTGTAAAAATTCAAAAAACTGATAGTATTGGTAGTATTCAAAATGTAGATCATATCAGAACTGTTGATAATATCGACAAAAGTGAAAAAATGGAGAAAATTTGTAAAATTTGAAAAATTCAAAGCTGGAGTAATCGATAAAACTTATAATGTTGATGATATTGATAATATTCACAATGTTGATGATAGCAACAATGTTAACAATATCGATAGAATTGAAAAAATGAAAAAAATTTGCAAAATTCAGAAAATTGAAAAAATCGATCAAACTGATAATAGTAATAATATTCACAGTGTTGATGATAGCAAGAATTTTGATAATATCGATAAAATTGAAAAAATTTGAAATTTTGAATAATCCAAAAAATTGGAAAAATCGATAAAACTGATAGTATTGATAATATTGATCATATTCACAATGTTGATGATAGCAACAATGTTGATAATATCGTTAAAATTGAAAAAATGGAAAAAATTTGCAAAATTCAGAAAAATGAAAAAATCGATCAAACTGATAATAGTAATAATATTCACAGTGTTGTTGATAGCAAGAATTTTGATAATATCGATAAAATTGAAAAAATTTGAAATTTGGAATAATCCAAAAAATTTGAAAAACCGATAAAACTGATAATATTGATAATATTGATAATATTCACAATGTTGATGATAGCAACAATGTTGATAATATCGTTAAAATTGAAAAAATGGAAAAAATTTGCAAAATTCAGAATATTGAAAAAATCGATCAAACTCATAATAGTAATAATATACACAGTGTTGATGATAGCAAGAATGTTGACAATATCGATAAAATTGAAAAAATTTGAAAATTTGAATAATCCAAAAAATTGGAAAAATCGATAAAACTGATAGTATTGATAATATTGATCATATTCACAATGTTGATGATAGCAACAATGTTGAAAATATCGATAAAACTGAAAAAATATGAAAAATTTAAAAAATTCGAAAAATTCGAAAAGTCGATAAAACTGATAATATTGGTAATATCGTTAATATGCACAATGTTGATGTTAGCAACAATGTTGATAATATCGTTAAAATTGAAAAAATGGAAAAATTGGAAAAATTCGAAAAATTCGAAACATTGAAAAAACCGATAAAACTGATAATATTGATAATATTCACGATGTTGACGATAGCAACAATGCTGATAATAGCGATAAAATTGAAAAAACTGAAAAAATTGAAATAATTTGAAAAATTCAAAAAATTGGAAAAATCGGTAAAACTCATAATATTGATAATATTGTTAATATTCACAATGTTAATGATAGCAACAATGTTGATAATATCGATAAAACTGAAAAAATGGAAAAAATTTGAAAAATTCGAAAAAATGGAAAAGTCGATAAAACTGATAACATTGATAATATTGATAATATGCACAATGTTGATGATAGCAACAATGTTGATAATATCGTTAAAATTGAAAAATTGAAAAATTTGCAAAATTCAGAAAATTGAAAAAATCGATCAAACTGATAATAGTAATAATATTCACAGTGTTGATGATAGCAACAATGTTGATAATATCGATAAAATTGAAAAAATAGAAAAAATTGTAAAAATTCAAAAAACTGATAGTATTGGTAGTATTCAAAATGTAGATCATATCAGAACTGTTGATAATATCGACAAAAGTGAAAAAATGGAGAAAATTTGAAAAATTTGAAAAATTCAAAGTTGGAGTAATCGACAAAACTTATAATATTGATGATATTGATAATATTCACAATGTTGATGATAGCAACAATGTTGATAATATCGATGAAATTGAAAAAATTGAAAAAATTTGAGAAATTCAAAAAATTGGAAAAATCGATAAAACTGATAATGTTGATAATATTGTTAATATTCACAATGTTGATGATAGCAACAATGTTGACAATATCGATAGAATTGAAAAAATGAAAAAAATTTGCAAAATTCAGAAAAATGAAAAAATCGATCAAACTGATAATAGTAATAATATTCACAGTGTTGTTGATAGCAAGAATTTTGATAATATCGATAAAATTGAAAAAATTTGAAATTTTGAATAATCCAAAAAATTTGAAAAACCGATAAAACTGATAATATTGATAATATTGATAATATTCACAATGTTGATGATAGCAACAATGTTGATAATATCGTTAAAATTGAAAAAATGGAAAAAATTTGCAAAATTCAGAATATTGAAAAAATCGATCAAACTCATAATAGTAATAATATACACAGTGATGATGATAGCAAGAATGTTGACAATATCGATAAAATTGAAAAAATTTGAAAATTTGAATAATCCAAAAAATTGGAAAAATCGATAAAACTGATAGTATTGATAATATTGATCATATTCACAATGTTGATGATAGCAACAATGTTGATAATATCGATAAAACTGAAAAAATGGAAAAAATTTGAAAAATTGGAAAAAATGGAAAAGTCGATAAAACTGATAACATTGATAATATTGATAATATGCACAATGTTGATGATAGCAACAATGTTGATAATATCGTTAAAATTGAAAAAATGGAAAAATTTGCAAAATTCAGAAAATTGAAAAAATCGATCAAACTGATAATAGTAATAATATTCACAGTGTTGATGATAGCAACAATGTTGATAATATCGATGAAATTGAAAAAATTGAAAAAATGGAAAAAATTTGAAATTTTGAAAAATTCACTAAATTGAGAAAATCGATAAAACTGATAATGTTGATAATATTGATACTATCCACAATGTGGATGGTATCACCAATGTTGATAATATCGATAAAATTGAAAAAATTGAAAAGATTTGAAATTTTGAATAATTCAAAAAATTGGAACAATCGACAAAACTGATAATATTGATAATATTGTTAATACGCACAATGTTGATATTGGCGACAATGTTGATAATATCGTTAAAATTGAAAAAATGGAAAAATTTGCAAAATTCAGAAAATTGAAAAAATCGATCAAACTGATAGTATTGATAATATTGATCATATTCACAATGTTGATGATAGCAACAATGTTGATAATATCGATAAAATTGAAAAAATTGAAAAAATTAAAAAAATTAAAAAACTTGGAAAAATCGATAATACTGATAATATTTATAATATTGACAATATGCACAATGTTGATGATAGCAACAATGTTGAAAATATCGATAAAACTGAAAAAATATGAAAAATTTAAAAAATTCGAAAAATTCGAAAAGTCGATAAAACTGATAATATTGGTAATATCGTTAATATGCACAATGTTGATGTTAGCAACAATGTTGATAATATCGTTAAAATTGAAAAAATGGAAAAATTGGAAAAATTCGAAAAATTCGAAACATTGAAAAAACCGATAAAACTGATAATATTGATAATATTCACGATGTTGACGATAGCAACAATGCTGATAATAGCGATAAAATTGAAAAAACTGAAAAAATTGAAATAATTTGAAAAATTCAAAAAATTGGAAAAATCGATAAAACTCATAATATTGATAATATTGTTAATATTCACAATGTTAATGATAGCAAGAATGTTGATAATATCGATAAAATTGAAAAAATTTGAAAATTTGAATAATCCAAAAAATTGGAAAAATCGATAAAACTGATAGTATTGATAATATTGATCATATTCACAATGTTGATGATAGCAACAATGTTGATAATATTAATAAAATTGAAAAAATTGAAAAAATTAAAAAAATTAAAAAAATTGGAAAAATCGATAATACTGATAATATTGATAATATTGACAATATGCACAATGTTGGTGATAGCAACAATGTTGAAAATATCGATAAAACTGAAAAAATTTGAAAAATTTAAAAAATTCGAAAAATTCGAAAAGTCGATAAAACTGATAATATTGGTAATATTGTTAATATGCACAATGTTGATGTTGGCAACAATGTTGATAATATCGTTAAAATTGAAAGAATGGAAAAATTGGAAAAATTCGAAATTTCGAAACATTGAAAAAACCGATAAAACTGATAATATTGATAATATGGACGATGTTGATGATAGCAACAATGTTGATAATAGCGATAAAATTGAAAGAACTGAAAAAATTGAAATAATTTGAAAAATTCAAAAAATTGGAAAAATCGATAAAACTCATAATATTGATAATATTGTTAAT